>JAGKQE010000062.1:0-155627 GCA_022609375.1 Xenosphaeropsis pyriputrescens
CCCCCCCCCCCCCGCCCCCCCCCCCCCTCCCCCCCCCCGCCCCCCCCCCCCCCCCCCCCCCCCCCCCGGCCCCCCCCCCCCCCCCCCGCCCCCTCTTCAGCACAGAGAATATACACGATTGAAGTCTTTGGAATCGACGTGCAATATCTCTGCAGATTTAATTTAAATGCAGGCAGTAGGAATTCGGACGGCCATGTTGTTGAAGTTGGGCTTGTCGTTACGTCATGTTCAATGACGGCATGTGTGCCAGTGTATGATGTATTGCATGTCAAGTACCTAGGTATGATGTATCTAGACAATGGTGGACACAGCTCACACGCGAAAAATGAGAAGCGGCAGCGTGAAAGATCAGACTGAGATACAGGAGGCGAGGGGCGAGATAGGGAGGATAGATACGTAGGGTAAGGCAATTATCATCCTGCCAATGGCTAAGACTCATCCATCCCCCAGGAAGTGGACTCCGCAGCTGTTGTGTTGGATATTCAGGTAATCTCTACCTCTTGGTTGGACACAAGAGCTTGAGCTTGAGCTTGAGCTTGAGCTTGAACCGATGACATATCATGATCTACCGAATCGGATGGGCGAGGAGGAAGAGGCCGCAATACGAGTATGTCTCCATAGCCGGAATGGGATTCTTTGTAATATCCATGTCATCGTACGCTACTCAGCATCTCATCGAGGGAAATATCCATGTGCGTCGAATTGGCTTCGATTCTGTGGCACGTACTTATCTTGCCAGGAGATTGTCATTGCGGGGTTCCCACGCTTCACTGAATCTGGCACATTTTAGACCCCGCCGGCCTTAATCGTTGGATGAGTGGCGCGTGCAGACAGAAGTTTCACGGGCACTTCTTCCTTACCTAGGTACCCTTTATGATCAATGCTGTCAAAGTATTTATGGCATATTAATTCATAATTTCAAGGGCGAGTAGTCGTGATTCTTAATTCTCGTTGGAAATGATTGGTGTGTGGAGTGTCTGTACGTCGATCAAGGGCCATTGATTGCTCGTCTCGTCAATGCTCGCGAGGTATCATCTCCACATGTTATCATCGACGTCGCCAGACATTACTTCTTAGAAATACATGTACCTTCCCATCTCAGGATTCAAGCTGTATGAGCATCTGCGTATACGGACAATCTCTAGAATTTCGCCAAAGTGCTTCTTCCATAAAACAGCATTCCGTCAACAAAATCTATACATAATAAGGACCAATGCCGAGTATGCGGGTATCAAGTACAGAACGTGCATGGACGACCTATCATATACCAGCTTGACGCAACCCACTGGAGCAAGATGTAGTCGCAATTAAAGCCATCACATGCTCTTTCATATCACGAAATGCACAGCAGATTCAAAGAGTGGATGAAATCCATTAACCAGTATATATCGTATGACTACTATCATTATATCGTAACCCTAACCCTACAACCGGGTACCCTCCCTCTAAGTCCAGCTATCTTCAAGACAAAAAAATTAATCAAAGGTCTGTCCCGGAGCAAGAACCTTTCTAACGGCGGTATCCTGCATATCCATCGTGTTGAAGACACCGACGTTGCCCCACCACTGTGGCGGGCTAGTGTTGGTGAGATCAAGAGTGAAGAAGATGAGGATGGTGCAGAGAATGAGGCCCGTGTCGAGGGCGGCGGAGGTGATGTAGTTGTACTGCATCCACCAGCCGGTGTATCTCTGTCTGATGTACTTCTGGAACACAAATCCAACAAGACCCCTGAGATTGTTAGCAATTGCAGCATATGAGGATTGGAAGAATGGACTTACCAGCAACCGAAGATGTAGCACGTGGCTGGGGGCAAGGCACCGAGACCACCGAGCATGACTGGAGCGGAGAGGTAACGGGCTGGGGAGCGAGGCCATCTCTTGGCAGCAAAGTAGAAGACGAAGGGCATGCCGGCACCGAGGAGGAAGTACCACATAAGCTTGCTGTAAACGGCACCGTTGGAAAAGATTCTCTGTGGTCCAATGGCTCCCCAAATAACGGAAGCAGTGTAGAAAACCTTTCCTCCTGGGCATGTGTAGTCGTTCGCTTGAGTAGTAGTGCAAATGTTGTCAATGGTGCCAATGGCCCAGTTCATAACTGCAATCTGAACAATAGAAGACCAGACGGTTGCAATGACTTGGGAAAAGAACATGGTTCGCGGTGGAACCTTCATGTAATGGCCGAGCTTCAGATCTGAAACGAAGGAAAGGGCCTGGGCCATGGTGATGTAGCCGTATGTCTTGAACATCATCATTGCGAGGGGACGACCTGGAGTCATGTAACCGACGATGAACTCAGTAATGACGTTAAGACCAATCTGGATGTTGGTGATGGATTGAATGATTCCGACTGGGATGGTCCAGACAAGAGGAATGATAATGCAGACAATCATAGCCCACCATGTGAAGTGTGTGGTCCAGACGCAAATAGTGACGAAAGAGAGCGCAATCATGACAGCAAAGACTGCCAAATACCACCAATCTGGGGCGTCACGGTACTTCTTCATAAGTCGCATGTGCACATCATCTTCCTGGTTGCGAGCCAACTTGTACTTGGTAACAATTTCCTTGCCGTGGTAAAGAGCAGTGTGGATGATGACAGCTGCGATAGCGGCGAAGGAGATACCATAACAGAGAGCAAAGTTGGTGGAGAGGTAGATGGGGGAGTACTCGTTGTAGGCGGTTTCATTGAAGGTGAGCTCGGGGGTAAGAACACGGGTAACATTGTATGAGTTTCCAGTGTTGTCGTAACTTCCAGAGTCTTGCATTGGAAGGTAGTCCGAGTACCATGCTCCACTGTAGTGAATTCCAATGGCGGAAAGGAGAACAAAGATGGCAAGACCAATCATAGTGTTGGCGATAGCAAACCATGGTGGAATCAAAGGACTAGTAAGATAACCAGTAACAATTGTCCAGTCGAAAGTAATCGGGATAAGACCAAGACCACTGGATCCTCCGAAAAGCTGGTTGACAACAACATTGTTTGGTGCAATCCAGGTTGGGAAAACAAAGAATGAGAGCCCCTGGAAGATCCATCCTGGGAACCAGTACCACAAGAAACCACCGGTCATGACGTACAAGAAAAGCCTGTATCTTCCAATTCTCCAGCCATTGGTCAAGGATGGATCAGATGGGCTGTGATCGTGTAGAGCGTACATCAAAGAGCTGTTAACAAGAGTCGATGGCCAGATGGCAGCGGCAGGCCAGACAAGGAAACGACGAGAGACTCCAGCAAGACCGTATCCCAACATCTGGGTAGTCAAGGCGAAAAGGATCTGGAAACCCCACTTGAAATTCTGACCGTAGAAAACAATCTGAGCAAGAAGAGTATCCGTCGCGTAGATAGCACCACCGGCGTAGGAAGCGTTCGCCATAACGACGATGATAGTGTGCTCCTTGTGATTGAATGGTCCGGGCTTCAAGTTCCATGTAAGTCCAAAGGTATGGAATTCGCGATTTGGCATAACAAGATCCCATCCCAAACCGAGAGGGTAGGCAACCAACTGGACGACATAGGTACTAGTAAATTATTAGATTTATGAAGAAAGATCAAGCGAAGAACTTACGTGATAGCAATGCTGGGGTTACGCATGGAGAACAAGCAGTTGATACCAGCACCGACAGTGGTAAGGACCAAACCGATCACCCAAGCTCTGATGGTGTTTGCTGGGAGATCCTCATCGTAGTTGCGAACAGCTGCACGAACCTTGAAGAGGTGTTAGTTTCGATTGGTAGTAAGATCCATTCAGCAAATAACATACCTCGGGGTAAGGGGAGTTATCCTCTACAAGGGCATGCTCGATAGCAAGTTCCTTCTCTGCATCGCCGGTTCTCAAGGCATCGTGGACCTGATCAAGCTCATCCAATGGCAAGTTGGGATCAAGCTGATGCATCTTTGAGAAGTCCTTCAAAGTTTCGGCGGCCGTAGTCGTGTCGACGAAGGCACCGCTCTTCTCATTTCCAGAGCTGGCGGCATCCTCACTTGAGTGAACGGAGCGGGCGACAGTGACCTCGGGGTCCTGCCCACGCTTTCTGAATCCGAGAACCATATCGACGACGGTACCAATTCTCAAAAGTATAGGAAGACTGGTCTTTGTGTCGAGGAAATCGTACAGGACTGAAGCATGCGGAGGCCGAGCTGTCCTACCTACATATAGCTTTCCACACTCTCACACATGCTCTTTGTCTTGGTCCCGATAAGAAGGTTTGTATGCAACCTCCCAGTCGACATTCGGACTTGTGTCCTCGAGGGGCAACATGATATTGCCTCTTCTGCGACTTATCATACACGATCCTCATCCAGGTTACGGTCCCAAGCCAACGAGCAGAACGCTTCGTAAACCCTGTCGTACCCTTTCGCAACTACCAAGATAAGAAATCCCCAGCAAATCGCCCAATATTAGAAAGCTTGTCGTGCTCCCAAGGTTCCTTGTAAGGCGGTCATGCCGAGGGCACAGTGCTTCTGTGCATACATACTCGGTCGCCATGGAAAGTGGACTCGCCTCCGCGACAGAGCAAGGGAGGGATGCGGTCGCCCCCAAAATTCCAGCCAATAGCATGTTTTACTTGGCGTAGCAACGCAATTGGTGCGATGTTCAAGTGCCAGCCAAACAGAAAGCTTGAATGGTATCACTCTGTACAAGGGGGAGTACGAGAGAGCTGCAGCCTACAAGACACACAAAACTATAGGTAGATTAATTAATTGGAACATTCCAGCCATTCCAGCTCTTCCAAGATCCCATCATCGATGGAAATCTTACCACAAGAGAAGTACTAGAGTGTGTTCTTACGGAGGATCGTGAGGTGAGGTAGTTCGCAGGGTGGCAGGCCTGGTCAGGCTGTTGGCTTCAAAGGCTTATCATCTCCATTTCAGAGCATACCTCCGCACTCTTCAATTTAGACGATAAGATATGAGCATGCAGCCCGGCGGCGGGGCGGGTAAATCAGCATCGCCTCGCCCATCTTTTTGAGATTCGAGTGCAGGATGTGGGTGTTCTTGTCATTGCCTGCCACAATGGTGGTAGCATATGTCTGAGTTCAGACCGAAGGGCTGCAAAAGCTTTTATGGGCCATATGAGGCGTTGCGAAGCGACTAATACGGATTAGGTACCTAGTCCAGCGCGCTGTGAGCTTCTCCAAACCGGTGGAGGCATTCCAGCTGTTGGAGTTGTTGGAAGGATGTTGGCTCTTGCGTGGAGATGAAGGTCGACGGATTAGCTAGACGTGCTCCTCATTCGCCGGTTGCTCGACCGTAGAGTATTCGATGATGTACTCCATCCTCATCCATAGCTAGTCATCTAGTCCTCTAGTCATCTAGTCCTCTAGTCATCTAGTCGTCTAGTATGCTAGTATGCTAGTAAGTAGAATATACCCATCTTACTCGACTGTACCTTACGGGGAGCTTTGATCGTATCGTTGGTCACTTGCTGCGATGCGAATCTGCGCTCTTAGCTCTGATAATGATACACACGTCTAGCGGCAGATACGTCCACTGCCGGAAGAGGCAGGTGGAAGGCGCCGGCCCGGCACACGGAGCGCACCCAGCGCACACCAGCACACACGAGATAATACCTAGGGACACTGGCGTGACCCCTACAGCATTGGCAACTTTGGGCTTGTACGGTGGAGTGGAGTGTAGTGTAGCGTAGTGCGCGCGTGGGTGGCCAAGCACTTGGGCAAGTGCAAGCGTCGGCGCAGAAAGACGATAAGCAACGAAACGGTTATGGGTGGCCCGAGATGGCTGGATGTTCCAACACCGTGGCACGACTTGACCATGTTGTATGTTGTACGTAGTAAGATATCTACTTATTGTTTGATTTGATACCCCGTACGGAGGATGCATGAGCAATTGTTGCGTCTCATCACATCGTGTCGTTCTTCTTGTCAGCGAATTCCGTGGCATGGTGCGCAAGTATGAGGCACTGTTCACTGCTTCTGCTTCAATTGCATATATGTATAGAGTAGGGCCCTTGAGATTAACTGTACCTGACCACCATACGGCACCGCTTACTTGTACGCTGTCTCCATAAATCCCCATCTTGTAACGCTCTCGGTCCATGTGGGAAGCTCGCCGTAAACAACCTCATCGTACTATGTGTAGAGCGTTAAACCGTGTGCATCACCGCATGTCGAAGTGCGGCGAGGTATATAACCGCGGTGAAGGGTAAAATGGAATTCCTTCGGGTCCGTTCATACAGCCCAACTGAAGCTCCTCATCCAACAATTGATGGTGTGCTCATTCCTTGTTGCATCTGTTGGCCTGTTGATGGCTGCACTGGGCTGACCTTGCCTGCAGCGTACCAGCTGTATTCTCGTATGTTGTACTTGTGCCTGTACTTCCGCGCCTTCGTTACGATGGGAACGAAGTTCTAGAAGGTGATGCAAGAAGGTGGCACAGCCTATCATCGGTCTACATACCCATCTGAGATGATGTGGCGTACAAGTAAATGATGTGAAGAGAGCGACATCCTGAGCGACTCCAATACAATATGATACCTCCACCAAGGGCATCAAAGAATGACACACCACACCAGTTGGCAATTGGCTGAAGATGAATTGGACGACGTGCGTTATAGTTTTGGTGTGACAGGTGAATGAGATGCAGGATGTAATGTTGCATGGAAGAAAGCTTCTTGGTGCGTCTTGGTATGCATGTACATAGTACATACTTCTCTGGACTTCGTGCGGCGTTCGTGAGTACCAGAAAATCTTCCCTACTTTGTACACGTTAAGAGGATTAATGGTGTTGCCGGCTTACTATCGTGTCGAGTAGGATAGGTTGGCAACGATCTCAGGATGGTGAGATCTTCAGTTGGTCAAGGATATTTGCTTCTCAAGGGCCAAAACCATTCCTCGGTCAAGGTTTGGAGTTATGCTCAGCCATCGTGGGTCCTCGCTTGTCTCTCTTGGTCTCTTTCTTGGCCTCTTTCTCACTCCTGGCCTCTTCATGGACTCCATCTCTTCCTCTTCATTTATTGATAAAATGGTACTGGCGGAAAGTTCTGAGCGCGAGAATGGGGGGACACGAGGCCATCGTGGAAACCCGATAAATGCTGACGGTAAGATATCTCATCGTGCCTCGTAAGCCTAGGCGCTCTCGTCGCAAGTCCGCGGCCAGGGTATCGAATCCACCTTGACAATGATCGGGTGAGGGTTCAGCGCTGGGAAGCACCACAATTTTGAGTTGGTGCTGTTACATTCGGATCCACAGCGGTTCTGCCCGAGGAATATCTTGATTCGTGAGGAAGGAGGAGACGTCCTGTCTATCTGTTTAGTCATATATCTTTCAAAATCCTCACCACAACAATACTACCATGATCCGCCAGCACACGGATAACCATTGTGGTAGGTTAGATGTGTTGGTTTTGGACACCGCTTCGGATCGTTGGAGAGGTATCGCAGTCGCGACAGACGCGCTACTCGACGAGACTGGGCAGTCGTGGGAGCGTCAAGCGCCAGCGAAGCAAGGACCTCATATTTGGCATCTCGTACACAGGAAGTCCAAGGCAATTCTTTGAAGGTAAGTCAAGGTAAGACAGACAAGCTTTTATCTATCATTTCGCATTCTAGGCACGTCCCTGAACATGTGACCGGCATGAGTGAGTGCGGTGTCAGATTGCTCCGTATGCACTCAGTCTTACACTGCAAATCCCTGAATTAGCCTCACAGACATTGAGGAATTCCCTATTTATTGGATGGGCACACTTGAGTTTCCTCTCTCGGGGAGATTCCTCATTTCTTCTTCAACTCCTGCAGGCGTCGTGTCCAACAAATAACCTTATTCGTCCAGGCTGTTGTGGAATATCCTGGCCTTTGGCATCGATCACCAGGTTGGTGGAGGCCGCATGGCCACCCCATCTCCTTCACCCGCTGCAGACAGTGCATGAGAAAAGATAACACTTCGTCTACTTTGTTTTGACGACATATCTTTTCTTTGCATTAGTGAAAGCTTGATTCGAAGCTCCCCACACGAACTTTGATTTGCGGGCAGTGAAGATACGTTGTCTGAATAGCTGCGCCGCGCCTGGTTTTGATTCGATGTTTTCGAAACTTCTCTTTGATTATCGATCTAAGACACGATTACATCCCTCCTTTCAACTCGGATCTTCTTTTGCTTCCTTTGGTCTCAGGAGATCCAGGGTATCACAACTTTCTAGGACATTTACACTTCAAGAGTCGCTGTTAAGCCTTATGTATGTACATATGTGCCACAAACCAATATCACCTCTTATTTGTTCCATAAACACTTATCTTTGAGTCATACCGAGTAATTTCCGTACAACTGCCTCCATCGTAGGACTTTGTTCATAAAGATGAGCTCAGCAAAGCTAAGCTAGTCATTCTTCATCAGGAAAGATGATTGCACCCTCATACTTTGAATGTTGTTCAGGGGAAAAACTACAATACAGTATTGCTACCTGGATACCAAAATCTTCTGTTGTTATACAGTATGTCTTTGGTATAAAAGGATAAACGTCTCGTGTCAACATTCAATCTTGAGCATCATATTTGGTGCTCACGAACTCTTTTTCTCAGGCTGCCCCTAGCCTACAAGAACCTCAACTTCTTTTCCACGCTGCTACTTGAATTCGGTCCCATATGTACTGCTCTGATCTGTACTTCTGCAGTCATACAGTATCCTGATGTTCAAGCCTAGGTCTTGATAGTGTCATAATTAGACCTTGCCCTCAATTTATGCCCGAATTTGACCAGAACAAACGGAACAAGCGTCAAAACAATGGACACAAAACCCAACAAGGAGGTCGCCCAATCGATACCAAGGCCACGATACACTAGGTCTATTAGCACAAAAGAAACACGAGGAATAGCCCACTTAAGGAGTCAAGAGACTTACTCTGCAAAGTAAACAGCGGAAAAGCTGCACCAAAAATATATCTCAGCAGTCCATTAGCCGCCATAGCAGAAGCGCCATTGAGTGCGGCATAAGTGTCGACCAAGTACATTGCCGATCCGCAAAAGACGCAAAGATTGCCCCAGCCGAACGGAACTGCCGCAACAACAGGGCTGGCCCAGGAAACAGCTGGTCTCGCCGTCCACGCAAACCAAAACAGGCTGACGGGGATACCGAAAGCGCCGATGATAGCCGGATAGAGGCGATATTCTGGCGGCACGACGCCGGGGTGCGGGGTATCATGGGAACGGCGGAATTGGGGCTGCCAGAACATCTTGTCACAGGCGATGACGGTGGGGATGGCGAGGAGGCAGCCGACTCCGATGGCGAGGAATGTGAGGCCGACTTCTTCTTGACTGAAATGGTACTGGGTTTCGAAGACGTAAGGGAAGGCGGCGAAGAAGGCGAAGAGGATGGAGAAATTGAAGGCGACGTAGAAACTCAGGAAACCGACTAAGGGCTCGGTGAAGAGCATGTGCACCGGTCGGATGAGCGTTACGTTCATGAGGAATTTGATCTTGGCGAGTGCGTTGGGGAAGGGGCTTGGTGGGGGCGGTATTCCCAGCTTCTTGGCACGTTTGAGAAGGATTGTCTTCTTGTAAGTCTCTTTCATGAAGAGGATGCTAATGAAGCTTGTGATGGAGAAGAATATTAAAGTCCATTGCGTCCAGCGCCAGGATTTGCGGACGACGACGAAGGAGCCGATTACCGGACTGAGCTGTCAGCATTTGTTGCATGAAAAGGTAAAGAACTCACCCCAAGGCGGGTCCAAGGAAAGGCATCAAGAGATAGACGATTGTAAAGGCCCTGTGCTCTGGCCTGAGAACATCTGCAATTGTTCCAGCTCCAATGGCGAGTGCGGGACTGTAACACAAGCCAGCAAAAAATCTAGTGATACAAAGTGATGATATACTATCAGAGAAGCCCGCGCCGAGGGTGAAAATCGATCCGAGTGGAGCTGAAAGCAAATAAACTATGTGCCTACCATAGGTTTCTGAAAGGGGCGCGGCAAGCATTGGACCAAATCCTAATGCTAGAACATATAAAGATAATGGAAGAATGGCCACAGTCGTACTGACGCCAAAATCACGTACAATAGACTGTACTGCTGGACTGTATATAGAAGACCCAAAAGTTCTGTGTCAAGTTAGAGATATGAGGCAAGTAGACTTGGTTTGATGCTGCTAACGCTGTAAAGGAGATAATAGCTGGAGGAACGATATGATATGCTCTTTTAGTTACAGACCAATTCCAAGGGTTTGCAGAATCATCTTCGCCGTTCCAATTTAGTGATGCGTTTGTTTTTGCGCGTGGATGTGCTTTCTCAACGTCTTGCAGGCCTGTTGCTGACTGATCATCATCCAGCTTCTCGTGGTCCGGTTTGTATTGCATGTTGATAACAGGAGTAAGACTTTGTTGAGTGTATCTCGCTCTCTTGAATATATGTCTTGCTCTTCGAAGATTTGTTATACCATCAAGAATTATACCGAATGTCTATATGATCTTAGGGAAGAATCTCGTCCAACATGGCGTTTCATTCAACAGAGCCCTGTGTCATATACAGAACAATAGATTTCTGTTGCTGACGAATGATTTCCTTCTATGTATATAGCGGCCGAATATGATTAGTATTCAGTATGTGGAATTCTCCGGGGTGACGGGCCGTTACGATTTAAGTGAAGCTATTTATGTGACGCAAGCATTCAGCGCAGATACATATCGCAGCAAGAACCACAGCTACGGCTTCCGATGTCTAGCAAGAGCGCGCGTGGTAGGACAATGTAACACTCGGATGCAATGAAACGAAGCAAGGAGACGACCCCACAAAGAAGCAATATCATGGTGTTCACACCACTTCAGCCGTAGTCTGTTTAAGGCGTCTCGCTCTTCCCAAAGTCTGATGGTGCCTATTGACGAGCTAATTCCCCCGCACGATTCGTCGTGCTGGAGATAAGTTTCAGTAGAGTCTGTACCTGGCAATAAGACAGGTACGTAGCACTTGGGAGGACGCTGTTGGACGCTTTAGAAGGCACTTCATAGGATAGGTCCAGCGGATGAACAAACAGAGTTTACCATCAGATAGACGTGTTTAGTGATCAAGATCACACCGCTCAGAACAAGCTTGTCAAAGGGACTTACTTCGCGGCTCGCTGTTCGCACCTCTGTGAGGCCGACACATCAATAGTGATTTCTGAGACTATCCATATAACCTGCTTTCGGGATTAGCGCGTTAATTTAGTCGCTGGGTGATTGTGAGTATCTGAGGGCACCGATGTAAAGTAACCGAGTAATCAATCATCATGATAAAGATGCCGAGGTCCTTGCATTGGTGTAGCGAATCCGAAGTGCATTTCTCAGCTTTTCAGGACCCTTCCGCTCCATGTCTGACACAAATTAAAGGCCTGTTTCTGCAGTAAAATATTAGGGAAAGTATAAACGCTCAATGCTGTTTGTAGGATCTATAGTACGCCGCTGACTAAACCGTAGACGAGGTCCCTTGATATTAATTAGTAAGTCAGCAACCAATGCCAGATCTCACTGGAACTTCAGAGGCAAATCGAAGGTTTTAATAGGAGATTGTTTGCCTAGCAATGGCTCATACAATATAGGCGCCAAGCGGATCAAGATAGATTTCGCAAATATCCGTAATCAGTATTGAATGATGAGTGAAAGTACAATAGGAGAAGACGCTGTACATGGGATATGGCATCCCTGTGGGGAAAGCTGAGTGAGGGGGACCATCACTGAATTCACATAGTCCGGTAGTCAATTACAGAAGATCTGGGTATTTGTTATCTATTTCAACATATTTTATCCTAAAACGAAGAAGAAAAAAGAAAGCATTCATACATTCATACATTAAACCATAGACGTCTCCGTCTGTCGCCTCTCAGCGAAATAGTCTGACTTCTCCGTCGTTTTTCTGCCCACAGAAGTCATAGAGCTAGCCCTCGACCTCGCCATGCTGAAGAATCCCTGCTTGAGACTCAACTTCTTGCTTTCTCTCTCTGCGTCAGCAGTCACGCCATCGTCAAAGAGGTTATAAGATCTCTTGACGAACTTCCACGCCTCCATACCCAAGACAAACATAACAGTGAAGCCTACACTCAAGGCCCACTCCCAAGAAATATCAATGTGCTTGAACACGGTTGTGTTCAACCCAGGGATGTATACAGCTGGGAAAACAGACACAGCTCCGATGACAACCGACCAAAATAGGAATTGGTTCTCGTAGACATCTTTGAAGAATGGGAAGCGAGATGTGGAGGCCGGGCCCAAGGCAAACATAGAGCGGCGGATGCTCTTGCATTCCCAGGCACAGACGAGGATAATCCAAGTGAGCTCAGCGAAGACAGCAGCGCGAGCGCGGAAGACGGTGTTACAAGACTCTTGGTAGGAGCGATTGCAGTCATGGCCAAGCTCGCCGCCATTGACGCCATAGACGATGATTACGAAGGTCATGAGGGTCAATGTGCCCATGATAACACCATAGACCATCATGTCGACAATGATCTGCAGAGTGAAGACACCTTTCTTATTATCGTGAGGTGGGCGCTGCATCACTTCTGAAGAAGCTTTCTCCTTGCCCAAACCAAAGGCGGGGAAACTGCTCGTGAGCATGTTGATCCATAGGATTTGGAGGGGTGCAAGTGGGAAGACACTAAAGCCAGTAGAATCTTGGAAGCCGAGACCAGCGATTAGGAGAATGACTTCTCCAACGTTGGAGCTGAGGAGATGGAGAACGAACTTTTGGATGTTGTCGAACATTCGGCGACCTTCCCGAATGGCTGATACGATACTGTTGAATTTATCGTCTGTGAGGACCATCTTTGCTGCCGATTTGGCGACATCACTGCCTGCAATTCCCATAGCAATACCGACATCAGCTTTGCTGAGACTAGGTGCATCGTTGACACCGTCTCCTGTCATAGCCATGAAGCGGCCTCTTCGGCGTAGAGCCTCAATCATCTTGACCTTGGTATCTGGCGCGCAGCGAGCAATAACAAGGGGTAGCTCTGGCATTGCGTCAATTTCTGCGTCGCTCATGTTGTCGAATTCGGTTGCCTTCTTGATAATAGATTTGGCAAGTTCGGCAGGAAGAGTTGAAAGATTGCGTGGAATGATGCCAATCTCCTTTGCAATGGCAGTGGCTGTCGCTGGATGATCTCCTGTGAGCATGTGGACCTTGATGCCAGCTCCAGCACACTCTTTGATTGCTTGCTTCGTCTCATCTCTGGGTGGATCATAGATTCCAACTTCTCCTAGAAGCTGCAGATCCTTCTCGACCTCAGCACGGAAAGAGTCGTCCTTAGATTGGTTCTTGAATTCGCCAGGCCATTTCTTCGCAGCAATAGCGAGAACACGTTGTCCTTGATCAGCCAACATGTTCATTTGATCTATGCATTGTTCCTTGACTTCATCCGTCATTGGTTCATCATCACCATTTGTTGTGCAGAGATCGAGGACTCTCTCAACAGCACCTTTCGTAAAGACCATGGTTTCAGATCCATCGGGGGAAGTGTAGACTACAGACATGCGCTTGATAGTACTGTCAAACGGGAACTCTGCAATTTGTTTCCAGCCTTGAGATTCAAGTTCCTTCTTGCCAGAGTTGAATCTATGAGCAAAGACCTGAAGGGCGATCTCGGTCGGCTCACCAGTCGTTTTCCATGAGTTGTTTTCTTGCTTGACGGTTGCTAAGTTGCAAAGTGCTATGGACTGAAGGAACTTCTCGAGCTCAGGCGTCATCTCGACATCGGTGGATTCGGTCGATTTTCCATCGTCTACTTCGGATTTTTCCTGATCCTTACGAACCTTATTTTCTGGAATGTTGAAGGTCAAGGCGGGTGCGCTTCGTTGCTGATCATAATCTGGTTCTGGGGTAGGAGGTTTGACTTTCGGTGTAGGACCCTGGCTTACGTTTCCTTGAGTAGGATCAGTGGGATCCATCGAGTCGTTGACGGTGAGGATGCCAGAACCTGGGAGCCATACTTTCTTCAAGATCATTGCGCCCTGGGTGAGGGTACCAGTCTTGTCAGAACAAATATTTGTGACTCCTCCAAGAGCTTCAAGTGCTGAAAGATCACGAATAACAACGTGGCTTTTCCTCATGACGGTCATTCCCACAACCATTGTGATTGTTAAGACAGCAATGAGCGATTCTGGAATGATGGCAATGCCAGTTGAGATGGCATAAACAGCGACCTCGTCTGTGACGTTGAATCGGTTGACTCCAAAAACAATGATAGCCAAGAGGATAGCACATCCGAACAGAAGGTAGGCAAGCTTCGAAAGTTTTCGTTGAAGAGGGGTTCCTTCAGTGAGACCGAGGAACTTGCCAATGAAATCGTATATTCTCTTGAACAGACCTGTGACTGGTGCAGTTTTTCCATATTTCTTATAGTTCATAGATCGTCCTGCCTTTCGCTCTTTCTTGGATGTAGAAGCGGCAATTTTCCCTACTTCTGTCGTCATTCCGATGAAAACTGCGATGCCGCGTCCGCGACCTTTGGTGACTGTTGTGGTGGAATAGGCCATGTTGATTCGATCACCAATGCCAACCTCGTTTTCAGAGGTGGCCAATTTACCGTCGGAACCTGGAATTGTGATATTGTTCTCGACGATCTTCTCGACTGGCTCGGATTCGCCTGTCAAGCTCTTCTCGTCGGTATTAAGATTCATGGCCTCAAACATTCTGAGATCTGCTGGGACTCCGTCGCCTGTCTTGAGGATACAAATGTCACCCTGTAGTTTATGTCAGCAAGAGGGATTCCCGTACAGAATGAAAAACACTCACAGGTACTACTTCAGCACTTGGAATGACTTCGATCTTTCCATTCCGAAGCACAGAGGCTGATGGTGTCGAGAGTGCTCGAAGACTATCCATCTTCTTTTCCGCAGTGAATTCCTGATAGAAGCCAATTGTGACATTGAGCACGATGACTCCAGCAAGAACTCCTCCTTCAACGTAGTCACCTACTCCAAAACTTAATGCCATAGCGAAGATCAACACCTATGTATACTATTAGCTTGTATCTGGGGTTCATTGGAGGTGCACATACCAAGATCATCGCATTGCTGACTTGTTTCAAGAAGATCTTATACCAAGGTACACCTTCACCACCTTCAAGCTCGTTCGCAGGATGCGTCTTCTGTAATTGTGAGACTTGCGCAGATGTAAGTCCCGCTTCAATATTTGTATCGTATTGCTTCGCAACATCCTCGATAGAGAGGAGGAATGGATGTTGCTCCATGGTGATTTTGGTCGTCATTGTGAAAATTTCCAGATTGCAAAATAACGAGTGGTCGATTCCTAATCAAGGGAATCGTAGGGAATAATATAATTGATATATTATACTCTTGTGATTTGTAGATGTAATTCTGATAAGCCAGATGAAGAACAGGAAAGTCACCTACTTATATAACCCACCGAACTTTTCATTATCTCTGTGAACATATCGCCAAGGTCTTATGAGAATGCTGCACAGCTGATTAAACACGCGCCAAGAAGCAAAAACCATTGGCATTGTGCATGTTGATTACTTGGTGTTGATATCGCAAGACCCTAGGGTTGGGGATTCTTGGCATCGAAGACTGAGTGCATCTCCAGACGAAAGACATTGGTGGAGGAGGAGCGGAAGGTTGGGCGGAGTCGGTGGAAAAGCTTAGTAGCATCTGGGTATGACGAAATGGTGGTGGGATTTACTTGGCGGGGCGGGGCGAAGGAGGACACCAAGGAATAGGGACGTATATCATTGGTTGATAAGAGAGGAGGACTCGTCATGTGACAAACCAGTAACAAGCATTGGATAACTCCAAGAGATGCCAAGGGAGGAGGGTCAGAAGCCGGAAGCCGGAACCCAAGAGTATGATAATTGTTGTTGCTAAAGTATTGGCTACATCTTATTTTAGGAGTTCCGGTCATGTTCTCGACAACGCAGTTAGTATCCTGATGTGATAGCTGTGCGGATAAAGGCTTGTTAGAGTCTGCTTAAGTGCAGTACAGCTTAAGACAATATATCAACTAGATACTGAACACCTCAGAGTATATGTGTTAGAATGTGTGTGCGGGTGTTGGTAGTTGAACTGATTGAAGAGAGGAAGCAGGATCTGTGGTCTACTTAAATACATAAAAGGTTCTATATTGCAGATCTTCACAGAAGACAATTATTGACTATTAATGTTGACAATACTAGTGAGCATTCTTCAAGGCATATATCAAGGAAATTCAAGGAAGAGTGTAAATTCTTACTATGAACTAAGTGGATTTCCTTTATGAAATATAAGATATAGAGAAGCAAGACATTGGAACATACTTAAGGCATAATGAACTCTTGAAATAATATTATATAGGTCTTATAATACTAATCAAACACTTGCCACTTACTCTTCTCGTTTAGCTATGCACATAATAGTAGAAAATATAATCCAAATAAAACACGCGGTATTGATATTTCTTGTACGTTGAAAACAACACTTGGTAGTTTCAGGAAGGATTATTAGGTAATCAGTTGGTTTTAAATATTATATAACTCGCTCGACTTTCACTCTATTTTACAAAAAAGCAAGAGTAGGTCTCATGAAAGCATAGCAATGAGGTATATTTCTACTTCTAAAGTTAAGTTCACTATATTAAACTTCTCTTACATCAAAATAGAAGTTGTATCTCATACCCTCTAGTGTTCTATAATGGTCAATGGTCAAGACAACCAGACCCAAAACGAGTTCTTGAAAGCTGTATAATGTTCAAGAGCTGTTCAATGTCCAGAATCATATATCTATCCTTATCTAAAAGGCAATCAAAAATAACCCCATTGTCCGGCCCTCACACGCTCAATGCTTTCAGAAGACACAAACAACTATCCATAAAAAGCAACCAGTCCACAATCCTACACTCATATCCCAACATTCCACAAAACCTCTCACGGAGTAGCCAACCTAAGCACAGCATATCAACACGAACCCAACCGAGAAATACAGTAAACCCAGCTCTAAACCACCAAGCTACTTACTCCCAACCCCACAACTCTCATCCCCATACCCAAGACCCACATGGCCAGCGCAATGCCTCGTACAAGCATTTCGACAAGCACCAGCGCATTCGAGCAACAGGCACTCGTAAGCTCGTACATTTCCGCCTTCGTGCGCGTGTATCCAAACCCACACGACACCTCACCATCACCATCCCCATACCAACACCCGTCTTCGCCATTCACAGCATCTCACCACATGACCAGCTACCTCGCCAGGTCCTCGTCACACCACAGACAAAAAGAGCCCGGCATGTCGCAGTCCGCCGGGCCGGGTACGGGACAGTAGCAGAACAGAGGCCGTGGCTGGAGGTATGATGGATGATGGATGTGGCGTAGCCAGACGAGTGCGGGGGACAAGGATGATGCAATCGGCAGCGATACGGGCGAGGATGCGAGAAAACCCGGTCATGGAAGACGGTATGTGCGATTTAAAGGAGAGGCGGCGTGTGAGCGGGTGGAAGAAGGTCGACGTGGGCGGCGAAGGGTATGCAAGTGGAGCATGGAGTCCGATGCACCGATAGTTCCATTTGAAGATCACAGGATGGGGACATCATGCGAGGAGATTAGAAGGAGGGAGATATATGTATTAGATAGTCTTCAGATCTACGCGATAGTACTTTTATCTTCATCGACATAACCAATCCCGGTAAAAGAGAGATAAACATGTGAACAATAATAATAAAAACTGGTATCAAAAAGCAACGAACCCCAACCAACACCACCGATCCACATCATTAGACGAGCGAGGAACGCGGGGGCCAATCTAAGCCCAGAAATTCCAATATCTCTTCCAGACGGGCCAGGAAGCAATCTCCTCGCGCTCGAGACGCATTTCCTCGCGGAAGGTCTCCATGTCGTAGTCGCGACGGCCGGCATCGACGTCGATGGCGCCGAGGTCGACGCCCCAGGAGAAGGAGCGGTACCAGAGCTTGTAGCCGACGAAGAAGATGATGACGATGGGCGCGGCGAGGTAGGACTGGAAGAAGGCGGCGGCGTCGGGCGAGCCGCCGACGGGGAAGAGCGCCACGTAGAACTGGGCAATGAGGCAGAGGCACACGAGCCCGAGGCCGACCCACGAGCCGGCCACGCCGAACATGGCCGCGAAGGGCAGGTCGTCCGTCGTGCGCCCGTTCATGGCCCAGCACTTCCGGAAGCGGATGTGCGCGTAGCAGATGGAGCCCCACGTGAAGAAGTTGGACAGGCCCGACAGCGCGAGAAGCCAGTTGAAGACTTCGCCGCCCTTGGGCGCTTCGTTGACGTATGCGAGCAGGCCGAAGGCCAGGGCCACGATGAGGGCCACCCAGGGGCGGCCGTGCTTGTCGATCTTGGAGAGGACGCGTGGTCCCATCCCCTTGGCGCAGAGGGCCTGCATGGTACGCGTGGAGGCGTAGGTACAGGAGTTGGCGACGGAGAGGACGGAGATGGTAATGACGGCGTTGAAGATGGATGGGAGGGCCTTGATGCCAGCGAGCTGGAAGGAGAGCACGAATGGGGAGTACTTGGTGTTTCCGCCGGATGCGTGGGAGAGACTCTCACTGTCGGATGGGACGATTAGGCCGAGGATCAAGAGGGAGAGGACGTAGAAGAGACTGATACGCCAGAAGACCTGCTTGGTGGCCTTTGGAATGGTCTTGCGTGGGTTATCAGCTTCGGCGGCAGCGAGACCGACAAGCTCAGTTCCTCCGAAGGCAAACGAGGCGGTGACGAAGACGGAGCAGAATCCCTTGAAACCGTTCTTGAAAGCACCCGGTGTTCCCCAGTACTTGAAGCCGATGTAACCACGGTCGTCGCTTGGAACACCACCGGTGTTGATGATGATACCAAGAATGATGAATCCAATGACAGCAATAACCTTCATGAGACCCAGTACAAACTCGACCTCTCCATATCCCTTGACACCACAGATGTTGACGATAGTGACCGAGACGAGGAAGATGGTAATCCAAACACCGACGTTGATGGAACCGTTAGTCCAGTAATCGATGGTCACACCGGCAGCAGTAAGTTCGAAGGGCAAGATAATGAGCCAGTTCATGACGTAGTTCCATCCCATAGCGAAACCCCATCCAGGATCGATGAAGCGAACAGAGTAATCGTAGAAAGCACCAGCGACTGGGTAGATAGAGGCCAATTCACCAAGAGCATTGACGGTGAGCAACAGCATGATACCGATGATGATGAAATCAATGACCTAAAAACGTGACCACGATTAGGATTATTTTTCAAGAGGTTCATATCTGGAGCAGTGAAACTCACCAGAGAAGCTGGACCACCAGTGTAAAGAGCGGAACCAGAACCGACGAAGAGACCAGCACCAATGGAACCTCCAATGGCGATCATCTGCATGTGTCTACCCTTCAACTGCTTGGAGAGTTGCTTGGTCTCACCAAGCTCGGCCTCCATGGGCGGCGAACCGGAGCTGGACTCGATGTCCTTCTCCTGGGCGGAGTACTCATTTGCGACTCCCATGATGGCGGTAGGTAGGGGAGGAGGAAGAGGGGGAAAGAGGGGGAAAGAGAAGGGGATAATTGGCAGCGACTGTCGAAGTCGTGGACTTTTGTTTTTAGCTATTGCTAGATGGAGTAGAAATCCTGGCCTGGGGAAAGAAGAGAGGGAAAAAAAGACGTTGTCCTGGGGGGGGACTTGGGATGTTTAAGTACAGACAGCATGGGTAAGAGAGGTGAGGTTTGAGGGTGAGGGTGAGGGTAGGTAAGGTTGTGGTCCAGATCGAGGTCGAGGTCGAGACCATACAGTACAGCACAGGTGAAAGCAAGAGCCACGAAGCAAGAGGAGCCTCTACTGTGTGACTTACTCGGTATGATTTGTCTCATGGCGTGTGGCTTTTCCTACCTGTGAGCCTTTACCACATACGGCTCTGATAGATGATGGACAGCGACATGGGCGGTCGACCGTGTAGAGTCAGGTCAGAGTGAGAGCCATCTAGTCACGGTGATAATGAGGCTTTGATGGGCCCATTTGATACTAAAATGTAGAAGTCGACTAGACCCGACTAGATCTCTTGAAATGCGGGCATAGGGATGAGGCGAAAGATAAGGATGCTGAGAGGGGGGAGTCCGTGCTATGCCGGGGGGCTCATGCCCATGCTCATCCCAGTCGACCCATAAACATCCCGACACACATGAACATGGGTATGAGCATGGGTATGAGCATGGGCATGGGCATGGGCATGGAAGCAGTAGTCGAGACTGGCACGCTGGTTGCTGGGCCTGTCACTCTCCGCCCACCTGGGTTCTGATGGGATCTGATGGTGTCTGGTCTAGGGCCGGCCTATCGGGACATCGGTCATTGGTAGACTAGCTCCGAGAAGCCAATGAGAGTGCAGAGATGACTTCTTGCATAACGTGACTCCCCAGATATGCAGCCTTATGCAAGGATTGTGCAGCTGTACCTGGGCATGATAAGTAGATAGGTACTCATTACATACATCGTAAACTTATACATACATAGTATATTTGGATACAAGAACTACATATCAGAGTATTGGAGAGCGCTTCACATTCATCTAGCATCTAGCACCTACGCAGTACCTCTTCCTTACCCGTTATAGGCATGAATATTCCAACATCCTGTTGTATCTGTGGTAATCAATTACTACGTAGGTACACATGTACATGGTCTATGCTGCGCCCGATTCAACATACTCTGTATTTCAAGATTACTAAGTACAAATCTACATAGTACATACGTTTCCATGTAGGGAATTGAAGCTACGAGGGAAATGCGGAGAAGACGGCGCTGGTCCAACGATAAGTAATTCCCTAGATCGACCACGTACATGCGCACATCTGTATTCCCAATATTCCGATACGTTACCTACCCGTGTTCATATGGGATGTCTATGGGGATATTCACGTTTGCATTGTGGAGTGTAGATGTGTACTACTCTGCAGTGTGGAGTGCTCTACATATCAACCGACTTGAGACGGCGTAGAGAATGGATACGTCGCTACAAATATCCCTGGCATATCATACTACAGTATCTACAGTATCTACAGTATCAGCCGCATCTCATCTTTAATTATGGGTCATTGGCTGCAGCGATAACAGGATAATCTGCCGCGTGTATCATTTGGTTGGACTGTGTAACCATGGTGAGAGTACTCTCCTATCTATTCTATCGATTCATATTGCCATTATGAAGTCAAATACGCACACTTGAAATTCTCTTCCTCTCCTCCTTCTTCCCATCAAATCTACTTGTTCGTCTTCCCCTCTCATCACAAACTCCAATCTTCTCAACTTCCGAGATAGAATATTCACCTTAAGCCGAGGAAGTACTTCGTCGTTGAATCCAGCCATGTCAGCCAACCTTCTTTCCGTGCCTCTTGTTGCAAGTACATATCCAAGCCAAATTCGCCCGCACTCGCTACTTACAGTACCTCCCTAGTGTTGGCCGTATCGCAACGGAGACTACACAGCACACATGCCAAGTCCGCGCGCCTCTCCCAGATGCGCACTACACCCGGAGGACTAGTGCGTATGGGGTATGGTGGGTGTGTCCCCGGGCTGTCGTCTCCTTCGGTTCTTCGTCTGTTCCAGATGCTATCTACAAGCACATACTTGTAGTACATACTAAGTAGGCGGGCGTGTATTTATCTCCCTCACGTGCTCTGCTACTCGTCCTTTTGTTATTGTCACTCCACGTACTACTCGTGCTACTCGTGCATCTCTCCTCTCCCCACTCCCCACTCCCCACTCTCCACTCCCACTCCCACTCCCACTCCTCATCTTACCTTATCCCACATTCATCCATATCATATCATATCATATCGCACCCACTTTTGATAACACTCATATGTAACATACATACACTGACAGCGATACTATCGATACGCACATATCTATGTTCTATGTCGATTATGAATACTTCTCCTGAGTGTATTAATACTACTTGTACATCTACGACAACACGTGTCTCATCAATCCCTCATGCCATTGGTATCATCATACTCCTCTCACCGGTGCTGCATACCTTACAATGCACACGTGATATTATTCTAATAGTATTGAGTATTCTATTAATACAGTCAGTAGAAAGCATCAGACTCACTTGTCAATCATTCTCTCGCCGAACTCTAATGGTCTAGACTTCACTCGAGACTGTGAGGCCCTGATGATAAGGGAGCAAGTCACAGTACAAGTATGTACGTACATACATACTTACAAGTACATACGACACCTTACCAGATATGAATTGCCTAGGCAGGTATCTCCGCCCATGTACTACTTATGTAGGGAAATGTTCTGGAAGCGGTCCCATTCTATTCAACTAGGTACGTACCAGGAATGCACGCTGTTCATCCTCATCCTTATCCTCATCATGTTTTGCTTTGTTTCGCTCTGATTCGATGTGAACAGGAACTTTTGGCGACTTCGACGGCACAATGGATTTTGAAGGGTCGTCATCCCAGACAATCGCTCATATCTCGTCTATGAATATCCAACTGCAAACACTCTCTTGAGTCTTGAGTATTGAGTATTGAGTACTCACTAGACCACACACAGTACATCTCATGCTTGTACTATTCATCTTCACTCATTTATTCATACCAAGACCCAATTGTCAACCGACTGAGAAACAGCCGGGTCACATCCACACAGAATACCTACTGCGTACTACCTAAGGGCCGAAGGGATCCTATCCGACCCTAACTTTCACTTGAATCTAACTTTTACCTCATACTTTTACCTGTGAACGGTCTGAAGGCTTGGTCCTACGCAAGGCAAGGCCAGATAATAATTAACAACCTTACCATACCATCACACGACTGCGCACGCGACGGTGGCGTAAAGTCTGGCGCACCAACAGACTTCGAGACCATCAGCCATCCAACAAACAGGCGTAGCAAATGAGCAGAGCCATACGGCGCCAAGCTGCTGTTTTGGAATTGAAAATCCACCTACACAGTACTATGTACTACCTAGGGATATGGACACTGACCTCGCACTCCGGCATATTCTAGAATAAGTAGTTATCGAAATTCCATCCGTTCTTGAGCCGCCCATGACGCCCATAGCATGGCCCATCACAGGTACAAACGCCTCTTGATTGTCACTCTGTTACTCAAAGGCCTCCACCGAAACTCGCGCTTATGTAAAATAATACAACACGACATATTCTATTCCTTGCCGTAGAATATCAATCATCCTCTCAGCAACGGAAATCATCGCATATATCAAGCCACGATGTAGAGATGATAACCCCCAACCCTTGGCGACGAGTGCACATGACCATCACAAATAGAGTAGCATGGTCCTCGATGGAAGCCCAGTGATCCGCAACGTTTCGTAGTTCGTTGATCAAAGCAAGCCTTTGAATCTTCATCCCTAGGTGATCATTCCCCTCTTGTTTCTAAATATTAGAATATTAGAATACAGCTTGCGTTCAAAAATCAGCCTGTCCATGTAGTCACGTAGAATAGTAACCAACTAACTATCCCTCTCCATAAATCCATCCCCTCCCCTGCTCCCTCCCCAGTTTTCCCTTCCCCTCGACCCCGATCCTTTCTTAAGTAGCTACCTACCTACCTATGTACTTGGTCCTCACTCTACCCGTTGCGCGCTTGCCCATCCATACCCTGTCACATCGAGATTCATATTCATATTCAGATTCATATTCAGATTCATATTCATATTTGGATTCGGATTTCCTCCCTCCACCTCGCCCTTGACCTCATAATGAGATCCATATTCAATGGGCCTTGCAGCGGCACAGACCTACCTATCGTTGACCGTCATGTGAATGGTTGATTAGCCATGCTCTGCGTAGTGCGTGTGGGCGACTCGTTGTGGAGTCGAGTGTTTGGTGTCACGGCGTGGTGAGGTGAGGTGATGGGCTTGGTTGATGGAAGTCGGCCGATTTGACTTGACTGACTGAGATGGTGAGATGAGGAGATGAGGAGATGCTGGGTCGGGCTGGGTTGGACTTTGATAGTATGTTTTTGATACTCGATCTTTGACGATGCCTTCATGTCTGGATTTATTGGCTGGTCGTATAATTCCTGTAGAATAGGTAAGGATGAGGACGTTGTGGTCTTATGACAAGCAATGCCAAGTTGTGGAGCGGTTGTTGATATCTTGTTGAATTTGGGAGAGTACATTATCATATCCTATCCATATTCAGATTCAGATGTAGATTCAGCTTCACAAATACAATATCCTACATACTACGCACATACAATAGACAATGAACTCCAGACATGAACATCACCACATTCAACGAGAATCCCTCCTCCCTTCCTCATCACCATCACTATCACCATCACCCCCAAGCATCATAGAATTCCAAACGATATCACCCCAACCCAAAACCGCTCCTGTCTTCTTATCCCGTCGATATCGAGCTCCCCGTCGAGCTCTCCATTGCAGTACGCAGTATGTAGGCAGTAGTCCTCCCCTCATAAAACAATACTCGCTGTAATTACACCGGCCCTGTCACTCCACTCGCATACCCCGGTGCTTCCTCCATTGCGGTAATCTGCGGCCTTGGATGCTTGTGTTTGGGGGCGCTTGAGGGGAGGATATGGGGAGTATGTACATACTTGTGCCTGGTTTCTGTCAGAGGCGTGATAGGGCTGACTTCGGCTGCTGTCGGCGCCGCTAATGACTACTTTGCGTGCGTACGAATTATGTATATACATAGTACATAGTACATAGTACAGAGTAGGATCGAATACTTGTGAGGTCAGGTGAGATGCTGAGATAGATATTCATGTACTATGTAACTGCTTCATAGTTATTTCATACTGCGGAATTCAAATGGTCAATCCCAATCAACATCAATAAATATCAATAAATATCAATAGAATATCAACATCAACTCCAATATCAATATCAATACTAATACTAATACTAATACTAATACTACAATAACCCACCAGATATCCTCATACCTATTCTACATACCTACTATGTACTATGTACAGTCCCCACCTAGTCAAGTACTACGTACCTCACAACCCTTCCCCCCATCCGCTCACGCAATAAAAACTTAAGCCGCCACAATGCGCCCTCTCACTTTGCGCCCTTGACGCCCTCCAGGCACAGACACAGGCACAACTATCCCTCATCGGGATCCAATGGTCTGTCCCAGAGTAGAACAGAAAGTTGAAACGAAAGACCCCAAGTCCCGTGCTCTACTCTGCTCTGCTTTGTGATGCATGTCGATGCATGGCTTGTGGGCTGGTGACGGGTGGGGATTACATACGGTCAGAGTGAGGGTGAGATTGAGAGTAGGAGTAGGTGGTGATATATGGGCCAGATAGATGGCGTCGTTGGTTATGGGGATGGGAGATGGGGGATGGGAGTTTGTATGAATAGGAAGCCATTCACCAGTTGTATCTTTCTGGCTGGCTGGGACCACGAGTGCCCAAGACCTTACCTGACCTGATCTCATCTCATCTCATCTCATCTCATCTCATCTCATCTCATCTCATCCCATCCCATCCGAGATCTGGAATTCGACGGGTATTTCATGTTGGAGGAACGGAGAATTGAGAATGGGAACTGGAGAATGAACAGTGTTACGTGTCTACCAAGCAGCCAGCTCTTACGACGTCGGTAAGTGAGGAATTCCCCCTCGACTCTTTGCAACTCACACATCTCCCCATCTCCACCTCATCCTCATCCCTCCGCTCAATTCCCAAGACCCTCAATCACATCCATCCATCCATACAAGAAAGACACAAACCCATCTCCTTAAATACATCCCTCATACCAATAAGCATCACACCCCGTCCCGCTCCTCTGTACTCTAGCACAAACATTCTTGACTCGATTCGACCTGATCCGACCTGATTCGACTCGCGATGTGTCATAACTCTCTTTTCCCCCCTCGACTCCATTCGTGTAATGGAGTCGAGGCTCGCGTCTGTGCTGCTGCCGACTCTTCCGCCTTTCCTACTACACTAACTGCAATCCCGCATGGATCCTGTCGATGGGCATGGAGATCTTCGCTGACGCCGTCGTAGCATGGCGGGGGAGTGGATGGTTTATGGTTCTTCAGTGGATATCTGGGGATATCTGGGGACGGAGTGCTGGAGTATGAAACTAGGTGGTGAAGAAGCTTTCGTAGGTTTGTTCTTATTTGGTGGGGAATTTATTGCTCGTTTTTTGAGATTTCTTTGTTTTTATATATATATATATATATATATATATATATATATACATGATACATGGTACATGCTTATTCCTTTCTCCTTTTTTCCCCCTTGAGATTTTATATGTTTTACTCCTGGACTTGAGAACTGTTGCGAGAAAGTTAGGATCGTCGACTTACTGGCACCCGAATCATCCATTGCAGAATCTCATATGCGATTTCGGAAATGGCCAGTCCTGTGCTCTCAGAAACACTGTCATAGATGGGAGAATATTCAACAATGTCGGATCCGATGATCTTCAGCCCGGCTTTCGACATCCCTTCAATGATCTGCAAAAGCTCTCTCGTCGTCCATCCCCCGGGCTCGATGGTTCCCGTAGCCGGCGCAAAGGCTGTGGTACATTGTCAGTTGGCAAAGTGTTATTTTCTGTCGCGGGAGTCACTACTTACCCGGATCAAGAACATCGATATCAACGCTCATGTAGACATATTCATCACCCACTCGCTCCACTATTCTCTGCACGATCTTCTCAATTCCAAGGGTATCGAGTTCCCTGGCGCGGATATAGCTAAATCCACAGCGCAAATCATTGTCCAGGTCGTAGTGCTCGTTGAACATCTGGCATCTGCTGCCGAGATGCATATTACTGTTGTTGCTGAGCAAACCCTCTTCGTGGGCTATATGGAGCATTGTACCATGGTTGATGCCCGAGTACTTTGTTACGCCGCCACCCAGTACCTTGGGATCCCATGTGTCCAAATGGGAGTCGAAATGCAGCACGGCTACTTTACCCCAGGTGGAATGCAGCGCACGCAGAATTGGCAATGCTTCAGTTACACACTAAATGAGCTGCTGTCTTTCTTCTTTATCTTCTCTGGCCTGTGTTCTGCTGGCTTCAAGAGGGGGTGGGTGAACTTACTAATGGTGTGATCTCCCCCTATACTCAAAATCCGCAACGCATCCGCTTTGGAAACGTTCTTGGGCGAAAGAGCGTTGATGGCTCTCCAGCCGGCCTCGAGCTCTTTCAACGCGTACATCTTGTCGAATGGCGTGTTGTCGATATCTCCGCAATCGACGACAGTCGCCCAGTCAAGGAAGGGATTGGCCCCGTGATCCATGCTGTATCAAGTCAAACACCATCCATCTACACCCTCAGTGCCACTCTATTTCCCGTGCATTCCCGTGCCATCCATAAGATCTGGGGCGGGAATTAAATACCTCCATCCTGCATCGGGAGATATCCTCCTCGCCGCCATCCGTGCCGCCGCTGGCCCGAAGCGTGCACCGGGCCGGTAGCTGACTCCCAGATCAAAGGGGGCTCCCACAATGGCTATATCGAAGGTCGAGTTCTGCGATGCAGAGAAACAATCTTGGTAGGGCACGTGAGCGAACGTTTGGATGCCGTTGGGTGCCGTGATGTCGGAATCGAAGGCGCGGTATTCGTAACTCGGCGGAATGGATTTGGGGCTGGTGGATAGAGCATTGATGTCATGGCGTCCGAATATTGAGTCATCGATGAAGGATCGTGGCGCTTGAGATGCTTCTTGGAGAGGCTTTTGATGTGCTGCTACGTTTTGCACGATGCTCAGTGCTGCTATGATAGTGGTGGTGAGGGATGGCATTTTGGGGGATTGGTGAATGATGGAGTTGGAATGGATTGCGAATGGGGGGTTTGGTCTTTATGTATGATTTGTAACTGCAGATACTTGTACCTGTCAATATGTCCAGTCAGCGTGATCTGGGTGCACTGTTGTGTTTTGCCATGTCGAAAATTACCCAAAGAGGTATGTCCAGCCGATTCACAGGCCCCGCTTCTCAGGCATTATTTATGTGTAGATCTGGGTCTTTCATGATGAACTACTAGCTATTATCCCAGCACAGGAATCTTCAAGTGCACTTGTTAGAGCCATATCCTTGAGAGCTATATCCTTGTGAGCTATACAACCATTAGTATTTGCCTATAAATCTATATAAAACCATGGAAAATCATGGAGAACTATACAGTCATTCAAGGCCGTATATACATCTTCCGGGATCCATCATTGGAGATTCCTAGCGAGCATTTTGATATCACTCGCGAGACACGACCTTCCAAATCCATCCATGCCACAAGGATTCATACATCGCTGTTCGACAACATGTCGTTATAGTATAGTTGCCCAATGGCAGATCCGACGCTCGGATTGCTCATCGAAGAGATCGGTAGACCACGCCGAGTATAGACTGGCATGGCCTAGTATGGACCGCACCACCTCCTTGTCACCCCTCAGCATTATCATCCTGCAATGCATGAGTTCCCCAGTTCCCCGGCGAGTGATATGATGATTACCTGAGTGAGATGTCTTCTACCCTGCAATGCATCCCGGGACTTACACGTATTATGATTCGTCCACGCAACATCAATGATTGGTCAGGCTGCCAAATGTCACAGAAGGGCGTTACGCAGTCAGCGACACATGCATCATTACAGCCTCACCGAGACGACAGGTAATCGAGAGCTTCTCAAGTGGTACGAGAAACTGTACTGAAGACTGACAGACAGCGGCAAGTATATATTTCAACCTTATCTCAATCTCTCTTTTTATCGTTCTTTCCCTTTCAATATCCGCCATCGCTCTTTCTTTCTTCTTCATAAGGCTGTTGGAAGCTAACTGCAAGTAATTATGTCGAATAATGAATCTGAATCCAGCGAAAACTCCTCTACATCATCTACCACCTCTTGGAATATCTTTGAAGGCCCCTATGCACGAAAAAGAAATAGATCTAAACCGAGTCCTAAGAAACGCTCTTCTTCGAAAATGAAACAGATCGCTCCTCAAGATGCTATCGATGAGTTCTGGCAGAAATTCAACACCAAAACCCCAGGAAAAGGTTTGCGTTCCTATAGCTTGTATAATTCCTCAATGCATGCCCGCCCCAGCTAATAGACATTAGCCATCACTATTCTTCCACAAAATGTATACGCAGAAAAGGCTGGATCCAAAGCCGCCAAAGGCCTGGTCCCATCCCGAAATGCTTCGTTATCTTACGAGGAGGCGGCGAATATATGTCGCTCCAAAGTCTCTCAGATCGTCAAGGAGTGCCGCCGTGTAAATCAAAAGTATCGTGACGCACATTTCGACATCGAGTTCGATCTCAAGTGGGCCCAAAGAGATTGTTTGGAAACGCTTCCCATTGCAAACTCACGCAAGTCCACATTCCGACCATCAAGTGTGAAGCGGGTCGGGGATATCTTCGAGAGTCCAAAATTCTATGTGGATGGCCCGACGGCGAATGATGTGAGGCAGGGCAGAGATGGAGATTGCTGGTTCATGGCAGCTCTCTGTGCTCTCTCCAACAAACCCGGCTTGATCGAAAAGGTCTGCGTGGCGAGAGATGAGGATGTCGGGGTGTATGGCTTTGTATTTTGCCGCGATGGCGAGTGGAGGAGCGAGATTATTGACGACAAATTATACTTAACGCGGGCTGATTACGACGAGAGCTTCCTCGAGAGAATCCTCTGGGAGGACCGCGAGCGCATTTCTAGTGAAGAGGACTATCGCCGTATTTATCAGACTAACTCTGGCGCTTTGTATTTTGCACAGTGCCAGAATCCAAATGAGACTTGGTTACCGCTACTGGAGAAGGCTTACGCAAAGGCACATGGCGATTTTGCGAGTATTGAGGGCGGTTGGACAGGCGAGGGTATCGAAGATCTTACTGGTGGCGTCACTACCGAGCTCTTTACTACTGACATATTGGATAAGAACTATTTTTGGGAGCATGAGCTGAAGCAAGTGAACAAGGAGTTTTTGTTTGGCTGCTCTACGGGAATTTTCTCTGGCTGGGGTGAGAGAAAGGGTATCATGGAGGGCCACGCCTACAGTATCCAAGAAGCCAAGGAGATTGATGGCCATCGCTTGCTGCTCTTGAAGAATCCATGGGGTAAAGGAGAATGGACTGGATCATGGAGTGATGGCTCCAAAGAGTGGACGCCTGAGCGCATGGTAGCTTTAGGACATACGTTCGGCAATGACGGCAGCTTCTACATCTCGCTCGAGGACCTGCTTCGTAAGATGCAGTCTTTCGACCGCACTCGCATCTTCTCGGCCGAATGGAGCGTTGTTCAGGAGTGGACAACGCTCAAAACCAGCTGGGTAGTTGACTATCATTCGACAAAATTCGAAGTCTCCCTCGATAAGCCGACTTCGGTCGTTATCGTCCTCTCCCAACTCGACGACCGTTACTTTCGCGGTCTTGAGGGCCAATATCGCTTTGAGCTTGCTTTCAGAGTTCACAAGGCTGGTGATCCTGAGTATATTGTGCGCTCCCATACAAACTACTGCATGTCGAGGAGTGTATCCGCGGAGCTCGACCTGGAGGATGGAAAATATCATGTCTTACTCAAGATCAAGGCGACTAGAAACTTGAAATGGTTTCCGGTGGAGCAGGTCGTGAGAGATAATTGCAAAACTAATAGAGATAAATTGTTTAAGGTGGGCATGAGCTATGACTTGGCACATAGCAAAGGCCGAATCATCGAGACTGAGGAGGAGAAGAAGGCTAAAAAGGCAGCCAATCAGAGGAAGCTTGATAAAGACAAAGAGAATATTAGAGACAAGTTGAAGGAGGAGAAGAAAGCTCGGAGGCGTAGGGATGTTAGGGCGAAGAGAAAGTCGAGGGCTAGACAAGCGAAGAAGATGAAGAAAAGGCAAGAAAAGGAGGCTAAGAGGAGGGAGGAAATTGAAGCAAAGAAGAAGGATGAGAAGAAGGCGAGCGGGGATGACAAAGTTGCTACCAAGAAGCCAGATGGAGAGGAAGACAAAAAGCCCATTGAGAAAGCTCCAGAAAACGAGAAAATTGCGACTGAGGGGCAGACTGGAGACTCAAAGTCATCCGTTGAGATGAGCACTCCAGATACAGGATGCGTCTCTTCTAACTCAGAAGAACCGAAGCCCAAAGAAACCAAACTGGACAAACCAACTCAGCCAGACAGATCCGGCCTCAGGGCATCTTCCTCGAGCGAAGTCCTGTCGCCCACAACCCCTTCTTACAAGATGAACGTCCCAGCCCGTGACGATTGCAAGGACTGCGTAACCGCCCAAGCCCCCATGACCCGAATGCCATTCCGCCCCAAAGGTCCCATGGCTCCGCTTCCATCACCATTCCTCCCACCGCCCTTCGTCGACTCCGACTCCGACTCCGACACGGACACTGAAATCTCCTCCGTAGCATCCAGCGAGATCTCGGAGATCTTCGAGCGCGAGCGCGCTCGCTCCCGTCGCTCCCGTCGCTCCCCGTCCCCACCACGCCAATCGAGCCCCGTCCCACCCGATAAGACCGAGGAGGAAGAAGATGAATTTGAGCGTGACCCGTGGAACGCGGTCGTTGTCGTCGGCCTCAGAGTCTATAGCTTGAATGCGAAGGTCACGATGCGCGTCCTCAGACCCCGTGAGTGGGAGGGGGGAAATGGGTTGGATGTCGATGATAGTAATGTCGATGCTACGATTGAGGAGAAGAGGGATGGGAAGGCCGTGGGGTTTAGGGGGAGTATTGGGGCGTTGGGCGAGGTGAATGAGAAGTTGAGTGTTGCTGTCGGGTCTTTGGATGGTGTTGTTGAGGAGGATCGGGTGGATGACACGCTTGTGGATGCTTGATTTTGCTTTCGATTCTTGGTCTTGCTTCTGGTGCGCTTTGCGAGACGTTCGATTGCTGTTCTTGGGCACGGAATTGTTGCTGCTGCAAGATTGTTTGTGCTGAAGGTGGCGTTGCTTTTGTTTGGGTAGAGCTAATATAATGAACCCTCGACTTTCTACTTGTTTTATTGGAGTAATGCCCGTGTACTTGTTACTGCGGGTTAAGATTCGGGAGTATTCAAAAGGGATCACATATGTACTACTGTGTGTTGATGATAATTCAGCTGTGCTCTCTGCCATTTTCAGGATAAAGTAGTCTTATCTGGCCTCACAAAGGTTCTGCGCAGATTGATGGCTGTGGTATTCATACTTGTTAAACACCGTAAAGCTCCGCCATTGCAAATCCCCTGAAAACCACAGAGTCATAGTGCTTTGAGACGAAGAACGAAATAGCGTTAGCCTTCATGCCCAAGATATCCCTGTATTACCCCATTCACATCCATTGAAACCAGCTCTCGGAAAACACTGCATTCTGTTACTGAGAACACTAACGCAAAGTCAACTCGTCAAACAGTCCTCATGATATCCGTATAAAGCCATATCCCATACACTTTCTCACTTCCGGAAATGACTTGGAACTAGACTGCATGCTTAGTATCGGTAAATGATACCTAGGGTCTGTGTTTTTTTCCCCGGAAATATGTCATCTTTGTTGATACCACAACATCAGCGAAAGAACTCCAGTCTCGAAGGTTCGGTTCCTCATATGTGAGCTTTGTATACGAGCTTTGTATACTTCTCTGCGTCATGTTCGTGAAGTAAATGGTATATCCATATGTGTTGGAACTGGAATTGGGACTGGGACTGGGACTGGGATATCTGACTGCCTCGCATGGACAACACTTTATCTACTAGAATATTTGGTAGCCGACATCACCCCGGGATGCCCGGGTGCCGGCCATGCTTCCCGTAACAGAGCCCGGAGAGGAGAGTGTATGTTAGGCCTGGGTCCAAAATCTGGGCTTCTTGAACCTTTTGCTTTTTTGCTTTTCTGGACTTTCTTTCTTCGTTTCTTCGATTGCTTGGTCTTCATAGTTGTCGGGTTCTCTGGCTGGTCATCTTCGCTGCAATGAGGATCTCGACGCTGTAGGGATGGCTCTTTTTGAGCCTTCTTGTTGTGATCCTGGGTGTAATTGAAGCCTTGGTGTCGATACAGCTGTTCAAATGCTCATATATCCCTCCTGATGTATTGGTCTAGGATGTCTCATCATCATGATTAAAGAAGCGTGCTCCGAGACCAACACAATATAGCATGTCTCAACAGTTACATGTGTTGTTGGATGGTATATCGATTTCAAGGCTATATTGCTAACAGTTGAAACGACATGTTCTTCAATTGATGCTTGAAAGTAAAAGAGCGTATATCCAAGAGTAGGTAGATCAATAACTCACATGACTTTAACAATGTATGCTATCTCGTGCTCTTAGCCAAACAGTATGCCTCGTCAACTAAGACTGGGAACTGCTTTAGGATTCAAAATAGACCTCACGGGATCATATATATATTTGTGCTCACCATAGCTCACCTTATCATGTATCAATTGCTTTCTGATCTTCCAGAATTCTGGGTCCCCATTAGCGTTGGATTCAAACCCCCAGAAGAAAGTCATTATCAATGATCTCAGGTCGGTCCAAACAGCGAGGTAGATGTTGATATTATTCATCTCCATCATATGTACACGTCCGTCCCAATGCTTGCTTAATTGCTTCTTGCCCCACCCTTTGCTGCTCTGATCTCGTCCATCTTCTTTACTCGCTTCTTGAATTCCTCGTACTGGCACTTCTCGTAACTGTGTCTCTCTGTCTATAATCTCATAGCATCAGTGGCCGGCTCATGTCATATCATCTTGGTCGCATACCTCACACTTCCATGGAAGGTAGTATTCTTCGTATCGGCAGCGGTTCAGGGGAATAAGGAGACCGGCACAGCTATCTCTATATGTGAGGGGAAGCTTGGCTTCGGACATGGCTTCTCTAGAGGCACCTATTTGTATGACGGTCAGCCGATGGCTATTTGTGTGGATCTACTTCTGAAGCTGTAATATGAGCTTTGAAAGCTTCGAAATAACTCACCGGTGGAGGCACCAAGGCCAACAGCCTCTTTGACGGATTCCACGACGGTCATGTTGTGCAATTGAGGTCTCGCGATGGGGAAATCGTGAGCAAATGGGCGTTAATGAATTGGCAATCGTAATATGTCGTCGCTCACCTGAGTTGTCCGGTGCTCGAATAGGCCAAGCGTGCAGTGTTGGTACCTGACAATTTAGGTTCTCATCAGTGACAGCTTTGTCGCGCATGCATCGCGCTCCGCGTCTCCCACTACCACGAAATTCATCCCTGTCGCGTCACTCCAACCATAGTCAATTGCGGTCGTTGAAATACCATCTTCACGGTGTCGCATCACCTTCCCAGCGTGGAGTTGGACTTTGCGCACCTCCAGATACTTGTGGTCCGCACTGCGGCTACACAGTCGTCCCGGCGCATCGAGTTACAGCTTCCCCCACACCAACCATACCAAAACTTAAGTCATCAACAACAACAACAACAACAACAACAACACAAAGATGGTTAAAGCCGCCGGTCCTGGCGTTTACAGCGCTACTTACAGTAACGTAGGTCCAAACTATATTTATATTGGTCGCATAACACTGATGATCACCAGATCCCCGTCTACGAGTTCCAATTCGGTGTTGATCTCAAGGAACATGTTATGCGCCGTCGCCATGATGACTGGATCAATGCTACTCACATCTTAAAAGCTGCCGGATTCGATAAACCAGCGCGAACCCGAATCTTAGAGCGCGAGGTACAAAAGGAACTGCATGAGAAGGTTCAAGGTGGTTATGGAAAGTATCAAGGTATGCATGTCCCAAACAGTTGTCTCACTACGTGCTTACCTTCAACAGGTACTTGGGTACCACTTGATCATGGTGAAGCACTTGCGCAGCGAAATGGTGTCTATGAGAAACTCCGTATAATCTTCGAATTCAAACCAGGCCACGATAGCCCGCCACCTGCGCCGAAACATACCACAAACAAGCCGAAGGTTGCTAAGAAGCCAGCAGTACCAAAATGGAACAGTGAGTTGTTAATGGCTCTGATATCGTATCAAAAGCTTACAATCAAGAAAAAGTGGGCGCTCCAGCTAGGGTGCGTGAGGAGTCATACGATAACATGAGTTCCCAGCTCAATGATGACGAGACTCCCGACGATATGACTGTTGCATCAGCATCATACATGGGTGAAGATGATATTTATCCGATGTCACAACAATCGACAGGTCATCGCAAGCGAAAAGCTGACCAAATCTCTACACCAAATCTTACCGAGCAAACACACATGGTCTATTCTGATGAATTACTTGATTATTTCATGCTGTCACAAGCAGACGAGCCAACTCAGAGACCTGAACCACCTCCTAATTTCCAGCCGGATTGGGTCATCGATTCCGATGGCCACACAGCAATGCACTGGGCCTGTGCTATGGGTGATACCGAGGTCATGAAGCAGTTGAAGCGATTTGGTGCCTCAACTACGTGTGAGAATGTCAGAGGCGAGACACCACTTATGCGTGCTGTTCTTTTTACAAACTGCAGTGATAAGCAGAGCATGCCAATGGTCGTAAAGGAACTTATCGATACTATCAACCGTGTGGACCTTGATGGCTCTACCGCAATTCATCATGCAGCAACCTTGACTGCCAGCCGATCAAAGCACCAAGTCGCTAGATATTATTTGGATGTCATCTTGAATAAGATGCAAGAATTGTGGGATCAGGAAGAGGTTGTACGACTCTTAGATGCTCAGGATTCTAATGGAAACACTGCCTGTCATATTGCTGCCAAGGGCAAGGCCAGAAAGTGTGTCCGAGCCTTGATTGGTCGAGGCGCATCCACCGATATTCCCAACAATGAGGGTGTTCTCGCTGAGGATCTCATTCAACAACTGAACAGCAAACCAAGAGATCATCAACCCCAGGCTTCATCGTCTCCGTTTGCACCAGACTCACATCGCCACATGCCACAACAAGGTCCGGTATCAACGAGCTTGTCGCGCCACACCACATCACACCATTCTGAGGCTGCTATGAGTGTGGAATCAAAGGTTACACCATTAATTCTAGAGAAGTTTCAGGGTCTTGCTCAGGCATTTGATGAGGAGTTGATTGATCGTGATAATTCAGAGAAAGAGGCGAAGCGCATTTTGAATACTACCCACCTTGAGTTGGCAACCATTCGCGAACAGATCGCCGAGCTTGAAGCTGCAGAAGAATCTGAGAAGGCCGATGATGAACAGCAGGCACAGTTGGTTCAGGCTGAACGAACAATCATGAGCGTTGTCGAACACCAACAGCAAATCCGGTTGAATGTTTTGGTCAAGCAGGAAGAAGGTGTAACCAACAGCTCATCATTGTTTGAAAACGGTGATGACAAGTCTGAGGAGAAGATACACCTTGTTACCCGCTTTCTTGCCGAGCAGAAGAAAAGAACTGAGTTTGTACAGGAGTACGCAAATGCTCTCAGTCTTGCCGGTATGGGAGAGAAGGGCGAAATGTATAGGAAGTTGATTGTCAAGTGCTTAAACATCAAGGAGGATGAAGTTGACGAAACTCTTGATTCTCTTATTGCAGTCCTGGAAGAAGACAAAGTCGACACTAATGGTGGAGAGATGCTTCTGGCTGAAAATATGTAATTGTTTGGAAATGAATCAGGGATAGGCAATTTGGGCGTTTGGCATGGAAATGGTAAGGGATAGGTTACATCTCATTGGCGTTCATCTTTTGAATCAGGAGTTGTACCATCCATGGAGGATGCTTGTTTTTCTATGCCTTTACTTCTTTTTTCGTCCAAACTTACGAAATACACAAGTCTCCTGTCATAATTTGCTGGCTGTGATACTACGAGGTGAATCAGAATGAGTCAAGTTATCTGTTGAGTACGTGGATTCACAGGACGGCCAAAGTATAAGTAAGTCAAGATCTGGTCCTTCTCTCCAAGTTAATTCCTATCCTCAGATCATCCAAAGTCATAATAAACCACATATTCTTTGATTCAAAATGACTCGTACTCCCAGAACACAGCCAACAGCCTCCCTACCTACGCTTTCGCCAATCTCCTGGCAGGGTAGACCTAACCTTCCGTATGCCATCGTTGTTGTCCGGCCCGTTCCCTTGTCTGAAATCCGCGATCCGACCGAACAGTATTTTGTACGTGTCATTCCCAGTACCGGGACTGCACAGAGCCTCTCGGGACGACGCAGACTGCAGACCGCTTCTGCTTCCACATCCACATCCGCATCCGCATTTACTATCATAGTCCTTCGACCAAGCATAGGTATCGATAGGTTTAATGAGGGATTCCAACACTTCGTGCGTGTGAACAACGGCTTCGAAAATGGCGTCTTGAAGGACGGAACACAGCTTGCGTTGATTGATGATATCAACGTCCCCACGCCGTTATACCTCTCAGACCGATACTTGTGGGATCCAAATGGCTACTGGACGGAAGATGAATTCCAAACTCCGTATCAGGAGGGCCGCTTGTACTTGCGAGGCGGTGCTGGTGATGGGGGCGAGGAAGAACGTGAGAGTGAGATTGAGGCATCGCAGAGTCAAGAGACAGGAGCTTCTGTTGCCGGTCCTCATCCAGTGCCTCCTCGAAGAGAAATGTTTTCGTATCCAATCTATCGTCATGCTTCTGTCAACATCCATCAACAACCATCTCCGTTGAGACGTGGGAGCGTGAGATCTCTTGAGACTCAGCCCCAGTTTCGTGATCATCTGAACCGTGAGATCGAGGTTCACCCCCCAGCTTCACAGGCCGGGTTTCTTCTCGACCCCCGGCCTCGTCTCTCGTTACCACAGGCTTTTACACGCGGCACCCCAAATATCGGAATTGCCTCTAGCGCCCAAGGTTCCTCCTCTCTTCTGCCGCGTTTGACACCTGACACCGCAAATCCTGGAGATGCCTCTAGCGTCCATGCGCTTCCTCTGCAAATCCAATGCTTACGAGTTCTTCGACAGGCCACACGTACGGATCCCGGCATACAGGGTCGACAGTTCTTCGTCTGTGTGCCTAACGGATCCCAGAATGACATCTTGCAACCTGGGATTCATCTTGCGATGGTGAATCACAATAATGATTTCGATGCTCTTGACTTCGATGAGAATCCCTTCCATGAAGAGGGGGCCATATACGCAGGCGTTTGGGTGTGTGTCTCATTGGGGCCCTCAACTAGCTACTGGTTTTACCTGGGACCAGAATTTCCGGACGTTACAGATGGACCGGGCCGCCTGGAGCTGCGTGGTGGCGCCAGTAGTGGAGACGAGATGACAGGGAGCTATGGGCCAGAAGAATCTGGTGCCGACTCTTATCCTCCGACTGAGTTCCGTTTCAATCCCCGGGCTCATACTTACATACCTCAGGACCGCCCCTTTACTCCAAGTACCGACACTAGCTATACCAGGACTCCGCCCAACGATACCTCCAATACAGGGCCAAGCCCAAGAGAGCCTCAAAGACCGCAGCCTTCACTTCCAGCAAACCCCCCGTTACCTGCAGAGCCCACGCCTCTCAACTTCATTGTAGTCTTGCCAATCAGGGAGCAATATGGCGCCCGTCGGGAACTGCCATTCTACGTTCGTGTTCCTACTACACACGACCATGATTTCAGGCATAGCGGGCGAGAAAGATCGCCCTCGCCAGGAGAAAACGTCATATCGGTTCGACGTGGCACGGCTGAGGACTGCGCTAATCCGGGCTTACGGCTGTACCAGTGCCTTCCTTTTGAGGTGTTAGGATTTGGCCGTCTTCATAGCGGTGCGCGTTATGCGCATGTTCAGAATGAGTTGTCTTTCGTTCCCGATTTTCCTTTCACAAATCCGCCCCTGGTCGCGACCCGAAATGGTTACGTCACGGTACCAACAGGAATGTTCACAGGAGTTTGGTGGTACATCCCCTCCTTGCTATCTTCGTCGGGTACCTGGTGGTTTCGTTCGGAGCCTGGAGGTTCATTCTTGAAAGGAGAAGCGGGTCACTTGAGGATGCGCGGCGGTGGTGAGGAGGAGGATGAGACCTTTCAGCGCTCGACGCCAGAAGGTGGACATTCTGGCCTACCAATTCGATCATCATCATCACAACAATCAAGGGTCCATCTTCCCGAAACTCAGTTGACTAGTGGTGTTGGTCAAGTTACAGCAGCAGCTAGAAGCACTTCTACGACTCCCCAAACCCTACGATCACCGGCCGCCTATCCTTACCTCCATCGTCAAACACTACTAGGTGTTCCAGAGGGGGAAGGCGAACCTTCAGGTAGAAATATGGGTGCCTCCGGCGCAGAATCGCGGCCTGGCCAAACTTCCCATCAGATAGGGTCAACAGAGCAATCTAACAACGCTTCGCCCAAGAATCAGACGAGCGTCGGCTCCGTCAATCATGCTTCAGGACCCCCTGGAGCACCACTTAATCCCGACCACGGGTCCAGTATTGGAGGCCCTCTAGTGCATGCTGAGCTTCAAACGGCACTGCGGAGGATTGAGCGACTGAAATGGGATAACAACTGGCTAAAAGATCATGTCACGGATCTGGAGTCGAAAAATCACGAACTAATGGATCAGATCGTCCAGTTGAAAGAGGATAATAGCTGTCTGACAGAGGAGGCCGACATGGCCGATAGTAGGGTGGAAGACATGCTAAAGATTATTAAGCAATAAAGCGAGAACGACAGGCTCAGATTGTAGAGATGCGGGATGAGCTGGAATAGCTGAGGCACAAACACGAACACGAATCCGAAATGTCTAGCTGGAGGAGCAACAAGCAAGATGCAGGATGAGAATGAGAGTTTGCAAAGGTATATCCAACGGATGCAGGAAGACTCGAAAAGGCGAGATTGTATGGTTATGATTGTAAAACTAGGGGGTTTCTTAGGTTAGGGATTGGTTATTGTTATTGAATGATTTGAAATTTCATGAGAACAAATAAAACACATTTTCCAACTGTACATTTTGTTTGAAACTTAATGAAGTCGGTGCTCATATTACTATCTGGTGGTTTTGCTTTAGAGGAGCATCAAGGAAACATAGAAATAATCGAATAGGAGATCACAACAACTGTGTAAGCTTGATCAGTAAAACTTTCCTTTAGATGGTCTTCAACAATAAGACGAACCTCAAGCTACTCAATAGATTCATATGTGATTGAGATAATAAGCGCTTGTTCCAATAATGTCTTTGCTGAAGTCTATATTATCAAGAGCAAGAGACTAGCGTTATTTATGCCATATACCTTCATAGATATTTTCAAAATGAGCCAGGTGTTCAAAACTCATACGAATACTCTAAAAGAAATGTTTAGCATTGTACCAAAGCATACAGCCTCGCTATACCTGTCTGGAGGTAACATAAAAACACACTCGAATGGTTTCAGGGGCTTGTCTTTAGATTTTCATGACTTCAACCGCCCACTGATTCTAAACTATATATGTCTTTATAAGTAACAGAAATGACCAGACTGGGTGTGAGTAGAGCAATGATGAATCCATAACGGAGACTGGGTTTGTAAGCCAGGGTTCAGTGCGTGAGCCCATACGACGTACTCTTGCTTTCGATTGGTATTTGCTGCTTACCGAAGGACATCTCCTCAATAGAGAGCTTCTATTTTCTTGCACCGCTCCTCGAGAGCCTCAACTTTGTATGAAGCTAACCCAATGGAATAGCGCTGCTTAAAGTGAGAATTCTAGAAGCACAACACCGGCAGCATAGCACGAACGTATATGGGCAATAGAGTTGTCTACCCTATGCAGGAGGCAATTCATCAGCCTGCATACTGGACAGGCCCTCTTCGGAATTTACATGTTCCGCACTCATGAAAGCTGCATCAACACCAGTGTCGAATCAAGTGTACATCACTATACAATTTATATAGCAAAATACGTTGTAGAAGATATAGAATTTGAATATATTTAAAGAGCTAAACATCTCTCCAAAGCCCGAGAAACCTCTCTGCCATATGTACTAATAGGCCCTACTAAAGGCTATACTATACCGAATTTGACCTAGTAATCTACTCCTATAGAATATTGTCCTATTTCTTCTATATATCCAGCTCTATTGCCTTTGGTATTATTAAGACTTTCTTATTTCAAGGTTTTTGGTAGAAATCAATTACTCCAAAGTACTATTAAATCAATAGCCTCAACTCTACATTATAGTATCTTGGTAACAAGTGTACAATTTCAGTTGTTATAATAGAGTGAATTGCACAATGCAACAAGTCCTCTCGGTTGATAACGCTGAAATTCGAAGATTACTAGTCCAAGTGAAACTCTTGCTTTGGGTGTATTTTAGATGGCCAGATTAAATTTCATTAACATCAAAGCTCAAAACCAACTGATTCGAGCAGGGTCATTTGATACTTGAAACCAATATACATACTATATATGTCATTATCTTTTGACGATAAGGAGTGGTGGAGCGTTTGTTTACACTCTACACTCATAACTTCACTGGCCTCGGCTCGCTAAGAAAATCCGGGGGAATTCATGAGTCGATACTCTACTGATGTCGACATGCGATATCGCCGTCTCCTAATACATGCCCATTAGAGTTGAAATGCAATAAGAGATAGACGCCCTACGAACTATTCGCTCTGACAAGTCCGGCCATACACGATGTCCTTCCCCTCCTGTCCCTTCTGCAAAATAGCCTCGACCTATACACTCTCTACGAAACCCGATCCCGAATTGCTCAGTCCGTCGGCCTTTGTCGTTCTCAACTCGCCCTTATGTATGGCCTTCCTCGATATCATGCCCCTATCACCAGGGCACCTGCTGGTGACTACGAGGCGCCATCACGAGAAGATCTCCGAGGTGTCGGACGAGGAGGCGAGGGATCTGGGGCGTTGGCTGCCCATCTTGAGTCGGGTCCTGGCGAATGTTACGGGGGTGCACGACTGGAATATTGTACAGAATAATGGTATGTTCAACCTTTGAGATCCCATTCGGTGCTCGTTCGAGGGATGTTCGTGTGCTGATTTGTCGGTGCTGTAGGTGCTGCGGCGGCTCAAGTTGTTCCTCATGTCCATTTTCATATTATACCTCGGCCGGCGCTCACGCCAGAACTGCGCAATCGTTCGTTTACAATGTTTGGAAGAGGGCAGCGGAGTGAGCTGGACGATGATGAGGCGGCAGATCTGTCACGAAGGCTGAGGGAGGAATTGGCAAGGGAAGTCGAACGATTAGACCAAAAACATGAGGTGAAGCTATGATTTTTTATTGTATCTACTGAGTAGCGCTTTGCATTTTCTTTTCTTTTCCTTTCCTTCCTTTCTTTTGTCATAGATTAGGAGTTCAATACGACTTCGAGCCTTCATATTCCTCATGAGTCAGCAGGCTCTGAATAGTCGACAAGAGCATTGTACCTATGCGTTGTATGTGCTCTTTGTATCTACAAGTACAGTCAGTTGAGTATCTTGTCCTACCGAGAGCATCTCATCAGTGCGCCAGGCTGGAACGACTCGACCCAGCAGCAAGACACTTCACCTACAAGAAGCTGCGTTCTTGTCCTTTCAATCTCTCCGTCGGATTACTCATCGAAACAGTCATGCCTCATACCTCATACCTTACTTCATCTCATCGGGCTCACTTTCTCACACTTTCGATGTTCGATACAGATTCCCTTCTACGATGTTTATAACTTCACAACCTCAACAACAACCGGCATATTGGCTTCGGATATGCCAGAACCAATGGAAATCACGCGGAGACCACGCAGAAATACACATCCACCAGCCGTTGCTTCGGACCAAGACTTCCCGGAAAGAGAACCTAAACGTCGACGTCGAGGAAGCGTTGGCTCGAGACCACAAGGCCTCGACACGATACACGAAGCTCTGCGTCCTCTATTCCCAAATGTTATCAAAGAACGGAAAGTCTTACGTCGGCGTAAGGACTTGGAACCCATTTCAAAGACCGGGATTCTGAAGTTCATTCCTTTGGGGCGACAGAGGCCGGGTGTCTCCTTCGACGCCGATAACCCAATCGATGGTTTGGTGGAGAGGATGCAGGAAAGCTTTCACATCATCGACACAGTTCAGAAAGTTCCTGTTCGCGTACGGATCCCAGATGTTTATCAGCTTTCCATGGCATCCTACTGCGAGGAATTCTTTGAGGGAAGAGAGCCACCAAATGTCATATCCTATCGGAAAGGTTTCCAAGCATCGGCGCTGATCAAATCGGGAGCGTTGGACTTTGTAGATCTACAAGACTGCGACCTCGATGACCCCATCCACCCCATATTCCAAGAAAACAACTGGACCGATACCCCAGCACACATCTACCAAACCATCCAGCCAGCTCTCCGACTCGTCACGAAATTTCTCACGACGCCATATTGCATGCAATATTGGCTCACCATCCTGCGTGGAAATCGAGAATACTGCACCTTCACATCAGCAATCTACAAGGCTCGCCGCAACCGCATATCACGCGACGTGCCTCTCACGCCATCTCTCGCACGCGCAACAATCAACGACCTCATCTCCCTAGCGCCCACGATCGACCTGCAGTTCCACAACCTCACCAGCGAAATCTACGGCAAGACGAACGGACACAACTGCCACACGTCGCACACGCACCTGCAGGCCGAGACGTCACACGCCACGCCGCACGTGAAGCCGCACATCCACATCCACACGGACTTCTACACGGCGGCGCAGAAGATCTCGGAGACGCGCTTCCCCGACCGCGCGCAGGTCCTGCGCTTCTCGCTGTTCCTCGCCGTGCTCCTGCTGCACGAGCTCGCGCACGTCGTCGAGATGACGCAGCAGCCGCCCCACCACGTCGGCCGCCAGGAGGACTTCCTGTACGGCCACCCCATCGCCGAGGCCGGCCGCGCCTGGGAGATGCAGATGCTGGGCGGCGTGCTGGAGCCCGTCAACGTGCGCTGCGACGCGCTCAACGGCCTCGCCGTCAAGGACTGGCCCGTGCCCGTGTGCCGCGCCGCCAGCGACCCGCAGCGGCCGGCGGAGGCGCCGGCGGGCGAGTTCGTCACCGTCGGCATGGGCTATGTCGGCAGGCTGTTCCGGAAGAGCTTTTGGGCGGGCGTCGAGGCTGCGGCGCTGGATGCGCCGGGTCTGTTGTTCATCCCCCGCGATGGCGTCTGTGGGGTCGGGGCGCCCATGTGCAGTACGGCTAAGGAGGGCGAGTTTGAGGTGGTGCAGGGGAGCGAGGAGAGTGAGGAGCGGTTGAGGAACGTTTTGAGGGAAATTCTGGTCGAGGGCATCAAGGTCGGGGACCGCGCTGGTGTTCGGGGCTGTGGGAGGTCGAGGGCGGCGAGGAAGCGGGATCGGAAGGTTGGGCTTGGGTGTTCGAGGAGGCTTGTTCGAGCGCGCTGTTAGGCATGGGTTTCTGGTCTGCTTCGATGATACCTCCGTGAGTGATGGGACAGCGGGAGTTTTGTTTGGAATGTTTATAGAATCGAATTCAGAATGCATGAGTAATGAACCCCACCCCATCAATCAAATAATTGAGCTGCATGTTCATTTGCATACAATTCACACAGTCTATCTGCTAGCGGAGTCGTCATAATCGTCTAATCATTGAAAACTAGCAATACTATGTCTAAAACCCTCTACTCATCATCGCCGAAGAAAACCTTGATTGGCAGCCAATCATCACCACAGACCTTGAAGCGATCCTTGAGGCCATCGATAGTGGCCATCTCCTCATCGGTGAGGCTCCAGCCATCGAGCTGGAAGTTGAGCGCGACGCGGTCCTTGTTGACGGTCTTGGGGATGACGGACCAGCCGTGCTGGAGACCCCACACCAGCAGCACCTGCTGCACGGTCTTGCCCTTCTTCTCGGCCAGCTTGAGCAGTTTCTCGTCCTTGTACAGTGGCGAGCCAGTCGAGCCCAGGCACGAGTAGCCCGTGCTGTGGATGCCCTTGGACGTGTTGTATGCTACGAGCTTCGGGGAGGGGTTGTTTGGGTGTAGCTCGATCTGGTTGACTGCTGGGACAATCTGGGGAGTCGTTAGTTCCAATGCTTGTAAACTGTTGCGACTAGCTCCAGCGGTGCAAAGGGAGTGAAACAAAGTAACTCAATCGAAAGAAAGGCAGAAGGGCCTATTGGCACATACCTTGCAGCTAGGATCATTGAGCAGGATCTCCAGGTTCTTGATACCGAAATTCGAGACACCAATGTTCTTCGCGCGGCCACTCGCCGGGATCTTCTGAAGCTCTCTCCAGGTATCAACGAAGTTCCAGTCAGGGTAATGCTTCTTGAGATCATCTGGATCAGTAGAAGAAGGCCAATGCATCAGGTAGAGATCGACGTAGTCGACGCCCAGGGACTTCAAGGACGACTCGATGCCCTCTTCCACGCGCTTGTGCCATGGGTTGTCCAGCTTGGTCGTGAGCCAGATCTCCTCGCGCGGCACACCAGACAACTTGATGCCCTCGCCCACCTCGGCTTCGTTGCCGTAGGCAAGCGCTGTGTCGATGTGGCGGTACCCCGCGCGCAGAGCGGCCTCCACAGCGTACTTTACTTCGTTGGGCTGTGATTGCCAGGTTCCGAGGCCGACGGCCGGGATCTTGGCGCCCGTGTTGAGAGTGTAGGTCTTGCTGTTCAGTGTGAGCTTATGATTTTGAAGGCCCTTGGTGCATGAGTTGATGGGATCATGACGAAGCAGACGGTGCAGAGAGTATGAGTAGAGGCGCAATGTACTTACGTAGTGTTCTTAATAGAAGCCATGATTGCGTTATTTGTGTGGTATTGAAGGAGGATATAGAAGGAATTGGTTGTCCAGAGTTGGAGATATCAAGAGGATGTGAGATGAAATGAACAAAAGATTTGGGCGCTGAGAAGTACTTATGTGATGTAGTCAGGCACATACAGCTGGCCAAGCACGCGCTTACAATGACGACGGGTAAAGCTCCTCTCCTCTCAAGTCCCCACTGTGGTGCGGCATCCAGGCCAGCATATTCTACGTAGAAGTTGTCTTGACTTTGTGATTGGAATCCCGTCATGACAGCCACTCTGGTTGCTCCAACGACATACATGAACCCTCGTGTCCATGACCATCGACTCTGTTGCTGCATGTCATACCAATAACGCAGAACAATCCTTTTCTTTCATTCACCATGAAAAGCAGCCAAAGTCCATCACCAACAGCTCCCCAATCCCTCACAACGTCTCCCTCTCGGATTATTGTTCTGCCTCTAGCAGAGAGGCGAATGAGAGCATTTCGTGGAATGAGGGGCAGAATGGAACTCAGGCGCGGGACTTTTAGTGGGGTCGAGCAACGAGCTTCCAGCGCCTTGACGTTGTCTTTAGGCTAAAGTGGGATTTGCCAGCCCACGCAGACGGGCTAGGGATGGCATTGCCCCATGCAGTTGAAGCGCGCGAATCAAGTGGCAGAGAGAGCTCTGGGAAGGCGGCATTGACGTATTTCGACTTGGCTAATGGAGATGGAGAGAGAGTTTGATAGACTTTGACCTTCGTTATGGCTAGATGAGGAGTATGGATGTTCCGGGTTCCGTGTTCTGTAGAAATGTTTGAAGAACATCGTGAGTTTGCTGATGGCAATTTGTACCAGTGGCAGGAGTGTCTGTGAGATCCATACGGCGTATCTATATTCAGAGGTTGAAGGGCCGAGTTCAATGTCAGGACGATAACGAGTGCCACTTGAAGTTTCAGTACTCAACTTATGCCGGGTGAAGTCTCGGAGGTGATATTCCGAGAGCAGCATGATGCATACACATACATCCAGATCTCCCAAATGACAACCACGGAGCTGGAAGCTGCATCAAATATGAGGCACCAATGCCGCCTCGCCTCAACGTCGTCCGAGAGTAGCTCAAGCTCGAGTCTCACTCCCGCCCAGACCCCCACACCCCGCCCCATTCCGCCCCGCCCGCCCCGCCCCGCCGTAATCGATAAGTGAAAGTCAAGACAAGCTCCCAAGCTCCAGCCAATGCAACGCACAACCAGCGTACGCGGAACACATCTCAAGTGCCGAGCAGCAATCGCGCACCATGTCATCCGGCTTCGTCTCCGGCGGGACGTCCGAAGCGCCCATCCAGCGCAGCGACGAATGGCTCGCAGCGCAGCAGGAGATCGACTCTGGCATCGTCGCCAAGCAAGAAGCGGCACGGGCGAGCGAGGGCAGGAGTCTGTACGAGACGCTGCAAGCGAACAAAGGTACGCGATCCCACGGGGCCGCACGGATGCGCTGCGTACAGATAGGTGCAAGACCTCAGCTGACGATTGGGTGATGCAGCGGCGAAAGAAGACGCGTTCGCCGAGGCCTCGAAGTTGAAGAATCAGTTCCGGTCGCTGGATGAGGACGAGGTTTCGTTTCTGGATAGCGTGGCGGAGGGGACGCGGGCGGAGGAGGAGCGGTTGAGGAGGGAGACGAGGGAGGGGCTGGAGGCGTTCCGGCGGCAACAGGGGGAGGCTGAGAAGGCTGCCAAGGGGGAGGGCGAGGATGGGGGGGAGGTTGCGATGGGGGCGGAGGAGGAGTGGGATATGGGGGTGCGGAAGAGGAAGAGGGGGAAGGAGAAGATTGTCCGGGGCGTGAGGCGGAAGCAGGATGTGAAGGTTGGCACTAGGGCTGGTGACAAAGTTCGAGATGCGAAGGCGGACTTGGAGAACGAGGCTACAAAGAGTGAGGAGAGGGACGTGGCTCCCATCAAGACGGAAACTGCCACTGCTCCCAAGGTCGAGACATCAGTGCAAACAACGGTGGCTGGAGCTTCAGTGGAAAAGACTACGGCAATGAAGATTACTGGGAGCGGACTGGGACTCGTAGCGTATGGATCCGACTCGGACGATGAATGATTTTACATAAAAGCATGAGTGTAGACATGGTACATGGGAAGGCGTTCAAAAGATATCCCCAAATGAGAATTTCAAGTCATCTTACATTCACGAAGCAAACTTCACCAAGCAGTACACCATGTCATTTATATAATTTTCTTGAATCGATGTTGCAAGTGCGCAACACTAGACTGATACTTCTCACAAGAACGACCACACCCCGCATACCCAAGAAGCCTAAGCAACAAGCAAAACGTCCTTGTTTCTGTTGCCTGCTTACCAATGATGCTGTGGGTCCCAAACTACAAGCCACGATATGCGCAGAGAACCTGAGACATAAACCTAACAAGCACAAGCAAAAGGTGAAATAGACTATGGAGGGTGAAAGTATTCTAGGGTAGAGGGGGGACCACCACCACACATCAGTTATCTTTGGGGTATGAATCTGACAAGGTATTTATGTGACTTTGTGTGTGGCTGATGGAAGGGTGGTTGGTGTGATGTAATGACAAGGAGAAATGTGAAAATCCGCAACTCCAGACTGCCCATGTGAGGACCAAAGCGACCAAACGCCATTATAAATCAAACGTGGAATGCGAAGCATAGCTAAGCAGACGGAAAAGTTGCGACCACCGACGAGTCTTTCAAACGTATTCTATATCCTTGTATCCCCTGCTAGAAGGTCTAGGAGTGCCGAAATCGAATGATCAAGCGTGCCAACGGTGTCAGAGAAAAGTCATCGGTCTAATATTCGTGAACGTGTCCATTCGTAGTCCATTGAAATGATGATCCGTGGGTATCCAGCAAAGCAACAATGTTGTGGTAGTTGTATGAGGATGTAAGTAGGTCTTTCACAACTATCGTGTGGAAGAATGAAGGGCAGTGGTGACATCGACACCGAGTGTCTCGGCATGTCTCTTGGCCCATTGACGTGTAAGGATAGATGCTAGTAGGCGAGTCAATACGTTGTATTATCAGAATGAGGAAGGGACAAACATACCCTTGAGGAACTTTTTGCTAGCATACTTCTTGAAGAATGCCTCGTGAACAACAGGTCTAGCCAGGTAATCAACCATAAGCTTGAAGACTGGTTCAATCTCCTCTTCACTGTAGCCGGCATAGTGTGTGATTGTGGCATCCTGTTAAACAGATTAGCTAAGATAAAATCAAAGTTGATTGTGTGCACATACCCATTCGCCTCTCTCAAGGATCATTCTGGCCAGGTACATCGAAGAAGCAGCAACATGACTTGGAAGGTAGCTCATGAAGCGATGATCGAGAAGAGAAATCTCCATAAGATATTTGCCCAAAGTACGAGTCTGGATGTCGTAGTTGTCGGCCTTGGAGATACGTCTTAAGAAGTTCATTGGGTTTGGGTAGCTGAGGTCGTAGTTGAGAGCAGACAAGACATATCTCTCAGCACTGAGGATCTCGGCTTCCGTGAAGCCATCATCGGCAACGTGTCTAAAGTTGGCAACATGAGGAGAGAGGACCTCCTCATACTTGGAAGCGATGAACATGGCAGTGACACCAACAAGTTGAAGACGGTCAAGTTGGACGACCTTTGCGGAAAGGAAACGGTCAATGATGTTGACTGCAAGGAAGAGTGTTTCTGGCAGAAGGTGGAAACGAGTGTGAACCTCAATAAGCCAATCAACCAAGATGCCACGCATCTTCCACTCAAGGTCTTCCTGGTGATCCATGTAATCGGCATTTGGAAGAGTGGCGATCTCAAGCTCCTTGAGGTATTCGAAAATCTCAACGACATACTCAGCGACCATGAGAGGGTCGTCAATGTCTTCGGCATCGAGATCCGGAACGGCAAGCTCTTCGGTCTCTGGTGTTGTCACGATGGTCTTGGTCTTGTTGTCTACTGGTTCTTGTTCGGTCTTGTTCTCATCCTTTACTGTCTCCTCCTTGAGCTCTGGGAGAGATTGCTTCTTTGACACTGGCTCCTTCTTCGCTGCGACTGGTTCCTCCTTCTTGACCTGTGCGTTGCGTTCCGAGAGAGGTGCGGCTCTTGGCTTCTTCTGAGCTGGAAGAATGGCTCCTGGACCGCTTCGTTCGTTTCGCTTCTCGGCGGTAGGCTTCTTGGCGAGATCCTTGCTGGCAGGGACTGGCTTTGCGTTTGCTCTAGGCATGCTCTTGTGAGTTCCAGCTGGGTGTGCCTTTGAGACCAAACCTTTGCTTGCAGCAGTCTTCTTACCCTCCTTGCCTTCGATGGCCTCGCCCTTTGTGACGTTACTAACATCGCCGAGTGCTGCACGCTTTCGAAGAGGTTGTGGGTTGGCACTGGCTGTGGACTTCTTGGACTGTAATGGCTTTTGAACGTTGGCCTTAGGAGCATTACCTTCCAGGGCAGCAGCCTTTGCTCTGGTCAAGCGGCCTGTGTCCACGGCGACGTTCTCACTGTTCTCATCGTTCGCAACACGTTGTCTGACACCACGAGCCTGAAACAGGGTACGTTAGTGGTGTGAACAATGTATACAGAGGTGTAGAAGCCTTCGGCACTCCATTGACCACATGAGGTTAGATGGAATGATCGATATGGATAACTTACGGGAGGCATCTTGCCGGTGTGATGTGAGGGAGTTGATGTGTTTGGAGAGGGACGTCGAAAGTGTTGTTCTGTGCAGACTTTGTCAGCTTTGCCAATGTGCGCGTTGACGAAGTTCACGGCAGTGAGGACTCGCGTTGTTGGCAGAAGGACGACAGTATCAAAAAGTAGGAACACGAAGTTTGCATGAATCAGGCGACGTTGATTGACGAGAAAGAGGATCGACTCACAGTACGCGGAGTAGGGTATCCAGGTACTCTCTCTCGAGGTTAAAGGTGGGTCTGCCGTATATATTTGCAGAGCATAAACAGGTAGGACGAAATGTTTGTGGAGAGATATCAAAGTCTGTTATGAGGCTTGTCGATTGTCCAAAATCCTCAATCCGAGAAAGATGATGTGGAGAGGCGTAGAGACACGAGAGTAGACGTGTTGGAGTTGGCAGAGTGCGTAGGAGATTTGTTGTTGACGATTGAATGCAGAGGTTGGCGTAATGTGGATAGAACGAGCTCTGAGCTTCGGAGTTGTCTTGGCGCGACTTCTGCCTCAGGACCTACACTTGTATGAACGCGAAATTTCGCGGTTCTACACGAAGGAGTATAGGTTTGAGATGTAAATCAATTGATGAGAGAAGGAGTTGTGATCTCGAGTAGAGAACAAGATATCCTATGAGAAAGAATGACTACGGACGTGAAGATGAAGGAGAGCAATCGAAGAGGGGGACGGTGGACGTTTTGTTGCTGAGACTGTTGACCTAGCAACCGCTAAAGTGAACGCGTCCATATAGGTCACGTGCAACGTAATCAAGGGCACAGCAACGAGTCAAGGAGCAGTAGATTGCATCATGCTACAAAGGAGAGATCTTGATGCATCGAGATCCGTACGATCTGTACTTTGGGTTTCAGAAATCATCAAAATTATGTTGGGCCAATCCTAAAAATGCCTCGTGGCTCCTCAATTTTCCCAATGATACAAAAGTCTTTGGTAGAATTTTGTTATTTGTTTTGTGGTGATCTCTGATTATTTGTCCGAATATCCGACATAAATTTCACAGATCCTTCCTTTCACTTGAAGTAAACAAAGCCACAATGCGACTTGAACCCCAAGGGGATAGTAAGTCAGTAATGTCCTAGAAAGCATCTTTTTCAACGATGCTCTTCAAAGACGTGTTCGAGGAAGATTATTTGTTATGATCTCCTTACTTGCTTATAAACGCCTATCAGCCAGTGAGAAGTTTCGATAAAGCTAATCGAGGAGCTATACGAACACAACAAGATATTGACGCATCCCTAGCATTGACCCCCTGCAGATTCATTCCTATTATGGTCGTAAGCATTGTGTACTCTGACTACCTATGCCAAGAATATGAGGTTGAGTTTAGCTCAAGATATCTGGAAGCTGTTGATGAAAATGATACCATGTAGCCTCAGGCATGAATATGGTAGCTAATCCATTCATGGTAATTCAGAAATTCGAAAGCGGTTGTCCATCAGGAATATCCAGCTCAACACATCAATATTCCCACGCACAGCTACATCCAATTGCGGATCAGCTGGGAAGAGGGGATTTACAATGCTACAACCTCGATTGCTGCTTCGGGAGGCACAACGCCACACCAGCCTAACCCTCCCGATCCGTCAACGTCTTCCACGAACATATGCCACCGTCGTCGAGCCGGTAAAGGTTGACTCTGCCACAGGTTCTTCTTTCAACAATGCCTTTGCGCCCCCGGCCTCTGAAGCGGGTGGCGATGCTACATTTGCGATGCGAACATACAAACCTCGAACGCCCGGTGTGCGACATCTCAGGCGACCTATCAATGATCATTTGTGGAAGGGAAGACCGTTTTTGGCGTTGACATTTGCAAAGAAGGGCCATGGGAAGGGAGGAAGAAACAACACTGGACGAGTGACGATCAGACATCGTGGAGGTGGTCACAAGAGAAGAATCAGAACAATCGATTTTGAACGAATGATTCCGGGAAAGCACACAGTTGAGCGCATTGAGCACGATCCGGGACGAACAGCACATATTGCGCTCTTGAACAATGAAGCTACTGGCCGAAAGTCGTACATTGTTGCTGCGGAGGGGATGAGGGCTGGAGACGTTGTGCAGAGTTACCGCGCCGGTATTCCAAAAGAGCTCTTGGACAGTATGGGAGGAAACGTTGATCCTGGTATGTTGGCAGCAAAGACTGCCTGGAGAGGCAATTGCCTACCACTGCATATGATTCCAGTTGGTACCATGGTGTACAACGTTGGGTCAGCGAGCAACAGAGGTGCAGTGTTCTGTCGAAGTGCAGGCACTTACGCCATTGTCATCTCGAAGGACGACGACACAACTTCTGGAGGACAGAAATACGTTAATGTCAGACTTCAGAGTGGAGAGATCAGAAAGGTCAGCAGATCGGCCTGCGCCACTATCGGTGTTGCAAGCAACCCGCATTATCAACACACACAGCTCGGAAAGGCTGGCCGTAAGAGATGGCTTAACATCCGTCCTACTGTTCGTGGTCTTGCCATGAACGCTGGTATGTGCTATTCGATCAACTGAAATTCCTCGATTCTAATTATTGTACAGCCGATCATCCTCACGGTGGTGGACGTGGTAAGTCTAAGGGTAATGTGGACCCTGTCAGTCCCTGGGGTATGCCGGTATGTAAATCAGTGATTTCTTATCATCACAAGCATTTACTAATAATTTAATAGGCCAAGGGAGGTTACAAGACACGCAAGGTGAACAAGCCAAACAAGTGGGTTGTCACTGCACGTGTACGTAACCAAGGAAAGAGAAGAGCGAAGTAAAGGAGGGCTTTGTCTATGCATGAATTCGAACTCGTTCTTTTAGCTCGACATCGTGGTGACGTGAAGTCTGGAAAATGTAAAGATATATTGTATAAATACCTAGTGAACACCACATATCCACGTCCCAGTCAAACCATAAAACACTGTACGCTTATCTCATTGACAGAGAATACAAGTCTCTATCTACCAGGCGGAGATCAAGTGAGCTATAGTCTTACAATACAGCAAATTATATTTGATCTGCCAAGCTACAATGAGCAAAAGCCCGCTGTTGAGTCCTCTTCACTACTATTCGGTATTTCGTCAAGCTCACACACCGCCGATATCAGGTATGCTTTCCCCAACCCGTCGATGTTCCGAAAAGCGCCAAAGGAGCCTCACGGCTGTGCAAGAGAAGCGAAACTCTGTGTTGAGTCACCCACTCAATACCTGCCTAAAGGGCGAAGGAAATCCACAAACTCTTCAAGAGCGCAGCCTCGCAAACGTGGGGTGCATTCCATCCATTTGGCACCACATCAAACAGTGGGCCTCCTTTTTCACCTTGCCTTGAGCAGTACATGACATGCAAGTTTTGATGGGGGAAATGGTTGGCAAAGCACGAAATGAATATCTCCACTGAAACAGCAACGGTATTCACTTGGCTCTGGTATGTATACTGGGTTGGCTAGGCATTATTGCGGTATATGGTTTCACTCTGTACAGACCATGAGCTTACGATGAGTGATGTCGTTAAGAGTATTCATCTTTATTGAGTCCCTTTACAGCGCAAGTTGTGGCGAGATAATTGGCGCGAGACGAGACCAGTATTTGGTGTTTGCTTCACTTTGAGCTGATCCTTGACAGAAAGTAGCAATATCATTTACTGTCACAATGTTCGTTGTGTCACACCTTGAGGCGTGCCCTCGTCACTGTGATGGATAGCAAGAGCAACCAAAAGCCAAAAGTGTAATTTCGGCAGCTAAGCAAGAGGGTATCATCTATCTCGACAAAACCCCTGTAACAGTCCCCTCGATAATGACTCTACCCTCAACAGCCGCCTCCCCAATACCCGTGCCATCCGTCCCGACCTCCAACCACCTCCTTAACAAATCGTTACTCTCCTTCGGCTTAACATCCGGACTCTTGGTACCGACCGTAATATGCGCAACATCATTGACGCAAGTCCATTCTCCATCCACCAACCTCACTGCAATAGCCATAATCCTATCATCCCAGACAACTCTCTCCAACAAGATCTTGCACATACCAAGCCTGTTCTGTGAGCTGCCGGCAGCCTCATGAATCCCACTGTAATGGGCCCAGAGCTCCGGATGCTCTTTCACAGAGGCGCGGTGCATGAGCGTAACGTGGAATTCCTTCTGTACACGGTTATTCTCCTGCAGCGTGCGGAAGAAAGAAGCTGATTCGGGAGCCTGTGACGCGAAGGTGGCCTGAAGCGCGGCGGAGACAAGGCTGACAGGCATATTCACTGACATGTACTCCAACGGACGTTTTTTAGTGGCAAGCTTGGCGGCATCGGCGGACTTCTGCTGCTGTACGATGTTAGAAATGAGGCTTCTTGGAGTTTTGGGGTGCGTGACACTTACCTGCTTTGCATTCTTGACCTTTGGCTTTTCATAGCCACTGCGGTCGTGTTTGAGGTCTGGTTTGTACTTGCCGAGTGCGAAGGCGATGGCTGCATCAAGATCGTCGCTGGTTGGCATCTCTTTCTCCGCAAAGATCTTGGGGTAAGAAGCATGTAAGTTGCTGACAATTGTTTCGAGGTTTGCACGGGAATCCAAGGTAGGGTCGAGTTCAATCACAGTGTCGAAGCCGTCATCAGGTTGTTTGTCAGGCTGCAATGCTTCGAATCTATTGACGAAGCCCTCCATGATGCCAACAACCTTCTTCTCATCGGATGCAGCCTGGATCGTTTGATGGTTGTCGCCACGAGAGAACACTCTGTCTTGGGTAATTTGGCGAATGTTGTCGAGACGGTCATGATCATGTACCCAATATAAAGCTACAAGTCTAGCGGTAGAATTTGCATGTCCGATGTCCTCGATAATCTGCTTGCGTTCATGACGTTGAGCATTGTTCCGGTCAGCAATGACGACCGCGGTCTTCTCGAGCTCTTGCAAAACGAACTTGGTAAATCTTGGTGGCCGACCCTTTCCAGTGATATTGTCATTCTGAACGACACCCCAACCGAAAAGATGTTGAAGTGCAATGGCAACAGTAGTTTTGCCACATCCAATTGTTGCTACTGGTACGAGAATAACATCTCTCTTAACATCTTGGGGATTCGTGCCAGCGCCGTACTCAAGACGAATGATATCAGAGCCCTTAAGATTTATCTCTTTCAAGAAGTCATCTCGGAGACCAATAATACCATGGTTATGATTGTATTCTTTTGCAAGATTGGGGTTGGCAGCAAGGCGATTTCTTGCATAGAGAAGATATTCCTGGGTGACCTTGATGTGCTTCTTAAATCGTGCTGGCTTGCCTGAGATAAGAGACTTGGTACACTCACGCCATTGTCGGTACATGAGATATGGTTCCTCAAACTTGTACTTGAAGAACCAATCAGAATATGGCGCGGAGGATTTCTCTCTTGACTGGCATCTGATGACAAATCCTTCCACATCTCTTCCGTTATATGATCCAGTTTCCGCCACAGATTCCAAGAACTTTCGTACAGTACCAATATCATCATGTACCAAAAAATCTGTGCGCTTGAAACCCCATGCATCTGCAAATGCCTGGACTTGGTCGCCAGGGTAGGTGACAAATTCTGGTATGTTGAGGTTGATTCCGTGAAGGTAGAGCCCTGCATTTTCTTCATTATAGGCCAAGATATGCTCCTCAAAATTATCATCACAGAGCTCAGCTACCGCTGTAGCATTTCTGCTTCTGAGCTCTCGCGCTAGGTCTCCTCTTGTCTTACCGAGAGCCTTCAGCTGTCTATCGACCCAACGCTCCCCGGCCTTGGCATGGCTCGTCTCTTGGTCACCTCGTTCACCCGTTGAATGCTTTGAGCAAACAAGTAACGATCCATCATGCAAACCACTGATGAAAATGATACATCCGTTTTCTTTCAGAGAAAGCTCGTATGGCCCTTTAGTGTTGTTCTCGATAGTTCTCCATCTTGTGGCGTTAACTTCTTCAGTGTTGAAAAATTTATCATAACCTCGGATAGTGATTTCTGGCTGTCCCTTCTCATTTTTGCCAGTGAACAGGCCTCGTGCATAAGTTGGAAGATCGTTGCGCTTGTAGTCCCAGTCCTGAAAGCGCCACGAGTCAACAGTCAGTCCCTGCGAATCAGCCACCGGATATGTTGTTTTCTTGCAGCTGAATCGCTTCTTGCCGTCACGTGTTGCGTTTGAAGTGTTGCTGTCGAGGTTGCGAAGAAGCGTCTGAACCTCTTGCACGTTTTGTGGGACATATGGGACTTTTTGTTCCGCCATCTTGGAGTATTTTCTGTGGAGTGGTGTTGGATAGGCTTTTGTTGCAAAGGAGAGGCGCTTTCGAATTTGAGAAGGGTTGTGGTAATATGTAGAAGCTCTCCAGAAGAAGAGTGAAGGAATTCGAGAGTGAGGATGTAGTAAGGAGCGGGTGATTGTCTTCATATATGTAGAGAGTGAAAGAAAATATATTTCTTTTTATCAACTGCGGCAAGTACGACACTGCGTACCTGGTAGGCAGGTAGAAGTAGCAGAGAGCTTTGTTGGTGGGTAAGGTGGGTAAGGTAGGTGAGGTAGGTAGATCACAGCCTTGCCAATTTCTACTTGAATCGGTGGATCATCTGGATGTGACTGGGGCCGCTAGTGGGGTATGGCGCTATCTACCTACCCACCTTACCTAATGCCTGTAGCCTCGCCCAAAAATATTGTGTGCGACTGCGAAGGCCATGAGCAACAACTGAAACTACCTACTTACCTACTCACTCTTCACACTCCTCGATTCCTCTGGATCTCCGCAGCTTGTTCCAGTTTTCGTCACATTCCGAGTTATGCCTTCTTCACAGTCGAATCCCTTTCTCTTGGCCGCCGATAATTCCCCCCAACTTCTACCTCTTCTCCGCGAGAATCCAACATTGGCCTCCGCTCAGGATGAACATGGATACTCTTTAATGCACGCAGCCGCATCCTACAACCATCTCGATCTTCTACGAACCCTCGTCAATGAGTTGCACGTAAATGTGAACATCAAAGATGAAGACAACGAGACCGCGCTCTTCGTGGTAGAAACAGTTGATGCTGCGAAGGTTCTAGTGGAGGAATTACATGCAAACATCCGACTTAGAGGTGATGAAGGCGCGACGGCGCGGGAGAAGATCGAAGCAGAGGGCGACTTTCCAGAGGTCGCCGCATACTTGTTGGCAAAAGAGCTTGGAATACAGGTCAATGGTTTCACGAATGGCGAATCTTCCGAGACCAATAGCACACACCCACCTCTGGTACCCGAGGGACTCCAGGTCAACGTCGGTACCATGTCTGCTGATGAAATTCCTGACGATGTCGTCGATGATGAGCTTAGGAGACGAATCCAGGAGCTTGCTTCGCGTGCTGATTTTGAGGGTGAGGAGGGACAACAAGAATTGCGAAATTTGATCACCGAAGCATTGCATGGTTCAGCTGGTGCAGAGCGGGACGTGAGACAAAGGACAGAGTAGACTTCTTTCAATCTTCTTCTACTTCCCAAAGGATATAATCATTTGAAGGTCGTGGAATCTTCAGTATTGTGCAATCTCTCTTGCTTGCTTCCAGTTGTGTGGGGAAGCTACTGAAGCTCAGTGCGAACCAGGCCGGCGAGTGCTTTGAGGCTAGGATCTGCACAAGTATACTGTGAGCCCATAGTGGACTCATAAATCCTCTCCATGTGACTTTATCAAGGTTTACACCCATAGTCTCTTCTGAAGGTGGCTCTGGAGGTTGATATCGAGATAAATATGGGTCAGTCTCGTCAATCACATCCAAGCGTGGGCTGTCCATAGACAGCAGGGCAATCCACTCGCGTATATCTGCCGCGTATTCTTCAAAATCCTCAGCACCATTTTTTGATGATGGGGGCTGAAAATCTGGCAGTTTGACCGTGCAGGATTTTGTAAAACTAGGCGTGCAAACAAGTGAAGCTGGATGATGCGGTAGCAATGGGTCTGGACTGGGAGCTATGAGAACGTCAACCATGCCCCTGAGGGAACTAGTGCCAAGCGTTTTCTTACCATCCGGAGTGAGGTCTGAGAATAACCAAGTGACTGACGATGTGAGCACGTTCTTGAAAGCGTAAACAATGCGATCGAATCCTTTCTTGCCAGGAAGCATAGATGGTAAACGGAGATTTATCTCGATGACTGGGAAAATGAGTCAGCGCTTGTATCGCATATATGAGTCATGCCATGAGCTGTGACTCACTCCATCGTGGCCTTGCGCCTCGTTTTCCTTTCACGCCATCTGGTTTACCTACCAAACCGGCGCGCTCATAATTATCTTTGTCGAGTCTCAACGTCAATACTCCTAGAAACAAGAATCTCAGTAGAGTGTCTTAGCTGGCTAGTAGATTGCCATATAACGCTCACCGTCTTTTAGATAGTAGACATTGTCGACCCCGGGTCGTCCCTCTGAAAGCATAAGGACATTTCCTAGTCACGTGTCAAACAAATTCTTGGGAGATCTCAAAAACCAGTTACCTTTCTTGATATACTCATTGAAAAAGGCACCCTCGAGCAATTCCTTCAGAGGCATAATAACCCTCGAATATGTAGGCTGTCTTGATTTTGCGTCCAGTTCATCCTTGATGAGTTCATATATCCCCTCTGGTAGTAAAAGCTCAGCCTATTCTATTATCAGCATCAAAAAGACATCCGGAGCGGGCCTTGTTAACCTTATGGATGAACTGTTGTGAGAGGACGTTAGAGAAAGGCTTCCTCTTCGTCGGGGGTTGCTTCTCATCGAGATGACCCATTGTTCCATGAGTCACATAACATTTTGAGCTGGCCTTGCCATTGCTTGCAAAGTCAAACATTATGAATGCGCAGAACGCTCACGAAAACCGCGATACTGAGTGGGAGGAAGTGTTTCAACGTCGTGTTTTTGGTGTTCCATGATCTACTAGATGCCGCAGCCGAGGCCACAAACGCTAGCATGCAACGTTAAATTATTTTAGTGCATGGCCCTGAATGTGAAGAAATAGTGAACGAAAAAAAGCACCAGAGGTCACGTTTTTTTGTTAAATATATCTTCACTCTCTGTCTTGTTAGAGCGGTATAGACGACACTTTTACACATCCGCGTGCCACATGGCTGTTCCAGCTCCTCCCACAATGGAGTATATGATCCGTTTCTTGCAGGTCCACGAAACCTTTCGTTTGGCAGAGATCGAAGCTCTTGCGGCCTTGGAGGGCATCAAGTTAGAAGTTCTCTCTTACAGTCTCAGTGTACGTCATAATCTTGGAGCCTTTACAATTGAACAACCTTAGTAACTTTGGTAGTCGCCGTATTGTTTTGTTCGCCTTGAGTCTGAAGACGCTGCAAGGAGACTGGTGAAGCGCAGTATCCTCTCCAAAGCCATTTATGAGGTTTGGGGAACTGGATCAAGTTACGATGACCTTCATGATAATGTCAAGAGTCATTCTCAACATCTGTGGCCTCTGTATAAGAGTACAACTTTCAAATTCACCGTGGATACCTACCAAGGTACACGAAGTACAACCGCCCAGCATAAGTTGATTGAAGGTTTCAAGTATCTAGGATTTGGAGGGAAAATCCGAATGAAGGGTGCAGAGCAAGAGTGGTGTATTTCCGAAGAATTCCAGTTCAACGCTGCGGATCTGGGCGTCTATGAGCCTCAAGCAATTCATCTCGGCCGATTCATTGGTGGCAGTGACCGTACCATTGTGGGCAAATACGATTTGAAGAAGCGAAAGTACATCAGCACTACCTCTATGGATTCTGAGTTGGCTTTGGTCACGGCAAACATTTCTCTGGCAGCGTCTGGCAAACTGTTCTATGATCCTTTCTGTGGAACAGGAAGCTTCCCAATTGCTTGTGCCCATTTTGGCGCTCAGGTTTGGGGAAGTGATATCGATGGTCGAAGTATCAGAGGTAAAGGCGATAGAAACATTGTGTCTAACTTTGTTCAATACGACCTGGTCAGTAAATTGGGAGACAACTTTATTTCGGATTTGACCAACACTCCTCTACGTGCAACTCGACTATTCGACGGTATTGTTTGTGATCCTCCGTATGGAGTCAGAGAAGGTTTGAAGGTCCTGGGAAGTAGAGACCCACGAAAAGGAAAACAAGAGGTGTTCTATAATGGAGATTTAGCTCATTTGTAAGTTCGCTGAAGTTATCCACCCTCATTCATAATGCTGACAATTCCATAGGAGAGAGGGATATATTCCACCAAAGAGACCTTATGGTTTCTTGGCTATGTTGGATGATATTCTGGATTTTGCTGCGCTATCGTTGGTCGAAAATGGCAGACTATCTTTCTGGATGCCGACTTCTAATGACGAGGACCAAGCAATTGCACCACCAACACATCCGTGTCTGGAAACTTTGAGCATTTGCACTCAGGATTTTAATAAATGTAAGAATTCGTATTGCTCCAGGATTTGCGATGGACTAGACTGACAAATATATAGGGTCACGTAGATTGATAACTTACCGCAGATTGCCAGACTCCGAAGTTTTTGGAGAACGAACCAGGCAGGACGTTGCCGCAGGTCGGACTGCTGACGACTTGAATCCATTTAGGAAACGCTATTTCACAGGATTTAAGTGATAGCTGACGAACAATTCCCCATTATCCGAGCGACCAAATGCACAAATGGATAAATTCTCGAACGCCTTGGGGAAGCCCAGTTCTTGCAGCTGGCCGATATGCAAGGGACCACTTTCTGTTTTCCTTCTTGGACAATCTATCGCCGGCACTTCTCTCCTTCAGAACTGGGTACTAAGCATTAGCTACAGCAACTACCTGACCTCAATCACATTGGTTAATGATAGATCATAGACTGGTCAACCAATCTATGAACCAATCTGCGCGACTCGGTTACTGGCCTGCGAACGCGAACAGAAGGTCGACTTTCACGAGACGCGGGGCTGGTTTTTGGCATTGAACGGTGTGTGGGAGAGCCATGTGCTGATCTCTTTTGCACTTGGCCTATTTCGGCAGGAAGCGAAATCTGGAGCTTACAACGCTCATCGGCACTGCATCTGTACAGGGGTCATGCAAATTATCATGCAGGAAGCGTCTCAAGTAGCTAGGTAACAACCGACTCGAATATATCCAATCGGCTTACCATACACTTTGCTTGCACAGACCTTGCATGATGAACTACCCGAAAATACAAATGCGCTTTTGAACCACTGGACAACTCTGGACAATTCTAAGACTCTCAACGACTATATATTTTCCGATAGCTGTACGGTTCTGAGTGAATCTGTTGTGTCGAATGATACTATTGCTCAGAAAGAATCTACGGCTGTCAAGGACTGATCCCTTCATGGAAGATCTGGGCTGGTGAATCGAGAAACGCCCAGGGTTACTTGTTAAGGCAAGTACATTGGCAATAAGCTCTGAAAGACCAGCTCGACCCTGGAAGATTCGTGTACCTGTTAGAGGTATACGTAATGGTAATATGATCTACTCGTTGCTTTGCTTGGGGCTTCGGCATGATTCCTCGGGATTTGTGAATTGATATACACAGTCAATCTCGCAATACTTCGGACTCGGAGAATCAAAAAAGATTCCGAAGACCTTACTGTAAGTCTCGACTTTGCATGCTATATATTCCGATGCCAAGCAGCAAGATGGTGGGATGGAAGGCATCCACTCTTTTGGTATTTATACGGTTTTCTCTTGACCTTTTTGTCATCCTTTTACGATGAGATATTCTACTATTCATATCATTGGGGCTTTCCTCTTGCCTCTAGCCGTCGAAGCTCAAAGCTACATTAACAGCACTTCAGGAGAAGGACTGCTGTCTTCTGGAAATGGTACATACCAGCTCTACCGTTAAGAATAGGCAGATGTTAACCAGTGTATTCAGTCTTGCTTGGGGACTGGCAAGCTGCCTACGATAAGGCAACTGCCCTCGTAGCCAGTCTCTCGAACGACGAAAAGATTGCCGTCAGTACCGCGCAGGATATCTCCAGCTTTACTGCCCTCTCAAGCAAAGATGGCACGCAAGGTCCACAGGGGTACGAATACGTTACCGGCTGGGGCATGTCATCTGCTATGGTCATGACCTGGGACAAGCAGCTGATGTGGAATCAATTAAAGGGAGTTTCCCTGGAATTCTATGGTAAAGGGATCCAGATCGCCAATGCGCCAACTTCACAGCCACTAGGAAGAACCCCCTATGGTGGACGTCTTGTCGAGACTCTGAGCCAGGATTGCTACCTCAATGGTATTGCTTTTGGCATCGGTGCGAAGGCTTTCAGTGAGACGGGTGTTATTCCGGGAGGTAAGCATTTTTTGCTCAATGAGCAAGAGACGAACCGCCAGGCGAAGAGCGGATCTGGTGGCGGTAGCACAACCAATTCCAGTTCTGTGGCACCTTACTCGGCTGTTGCTGATGACAAGACACTGCATGAAACTTACTTATGGACTTGGTATGATGCAGTCAAGAATGGAATGGGCGCAGTATGATCCTCCTATTTCGATTATTAATTTGTATCTTTACCTACTAATTGCTCTCTAGGTTATGTGTGCAATGAACAAGGTCAACGGTACACTCTCTTGCGAGAACGAGGAATTGCTTCAACGTTATCTCAAGACCGAAATTGGATTCCCAGGGTTGGTGCTCGCAGATGTTTCGGGTAAGTGGTGTTCCCCCTTTCGGTGTAAAAATTACTGACATCGTGCAAAGGTCAACAGCACGCTCTTGATTCTGCCATTGGAGGTCTCGATCTTGGTTCCGCATCTATATGGACCAACGAGACACTCGGAGCCGCTATCGCAAATGGATCACTCACTCAAGCAAGACTTGATGATATGGCTGTACGAAATGTCATTGGTTATTTCTATACTGGGCTCGATAATGGCACGCAACCTGCAGACGTATGTATCCTTTGAGACCCACAGGTTTCCGTATCTAACTTTTGACGTAGCTTGGAGCCGGAGCCCACGTTGATGTACGAGCTAACCACAGCGCTATTGTTCGAGAAAACGGCGCTGCGTCAATTGCGTTATTGAAGAATGTTGACAATGCCCTTCCACTTGCAAAACCACTTTCCATGGCCATCTTCGGAATCTCAGCTGGCCCAGATCTGGCAGGTCCAAACTACCAATTCAGTGTTGCAGGCACGCCGTCGACATATACGGGTCACTTGGCAGGTGGAGCAGGTACGTTTTCCAAGATAATACTCGATCGTTAGCTAATTCGATCAGGGTCCGGACAAACCTCCTTCCCATATCTCATCACTCCATATCAAGCTCTTAACTATCGCGCATCACAAGATGGCACGATGTTCAGGCATATAATGAATGACACCTGGACCAACACCATCTCCAGCGGTATTGGCGGCAGCAGCAGCGGCGGGGGTGGATTGCCTGGTGGAAATGGCACTGGCATCGACACTTCTTCAGGAGGAGGAGGAGGTGGGGATACTGGTGGTGGAACTGGAATCCTCGCCGGTCTCTCTGGCGGAACAGCTTTGACTCAAAGCTTTACGGGCTACGGTGCCGACGCCGAAGTTTGTATCGTCTTTATCAACGCTTTCTCGGGCGAGGGAGCTGACCGAACTGAACTTCGAAACGAAGCGCAGGATGAAATGGTCACGACGGTAGCCAGTGTTTGCAACAATACCATGGTATGGTCCTCTCCAGATATTCTCATGACTATTCTGACACAATTCACAGGTCGTAGTCAATACCGTCGGCGCCCGCATCCTCGACACTTGGATTGAAAACGAAAACGTCACGGCTGTTCTATATGCCGGTCTCCTCGGTCAAGAATCTGGCAACTCCATTGCCGACGTCCTCTACGGCGCCGTCAATCCCAGGTAAGCTCCCTCCCCTATTCTTTCACCCTTACCCTACGAATGAAGGAAACACCACTAATGCCCCGCAGCGGCCGTCTCCCGCACACTATCGCCAAGACAGAATCAGACTACAATGTTGGCATCTGCTTGACAGCCGTCTGTGACTTCACCGAGGGCAACCTCATCGACTACAAGTACTTCGACGCATACAACGTGACGCCGCGCTATGAATTTGGCTACGGGCTGTCGTACACAACGTTTGAGTACTCCAACCCGTCCTTACACGTGCTCAACAACAGCACACTCTCAAGCCGCTTCCCTACTGGTCCGCTGTCCGTTGGCGGCAAGGCTGATCTATGGGATGACGTCGTCGTGGTCTCGGCCATGATCGAGAACACCGGGACTGTTGATGGCCATGAGGTCGCTCAGCTTTATGTCCAGTTCCCCGATGAAGCTGATGAGCCTGTCAGGATGTTGAGAGGATTCGAGAGGGTGTGGATTCAGAGTGGGAACAAGGAAGTCGTTACTTTTACGCTCAGGAGACGCGATTTGAGTATTTGGGATGTCGTGGCGCAGGAATGGGCGATTGTTCCTGGGGAGTATGTATTCAATGTTGGGGCTAGCTCGAGAGACTTAAGGGTCCAGCAGACTTTGACGATCTGAGAGCAAGGGGATGGCTATTGGTCTGTGAGATGTTCTTGTCTAGGTTAACATTGTGAGATTTGAGGATAGCTGTCAGGAGGCGTAAAATTACTTGGAGTACTGAAATATCAAAAATTGTACATTCATTTTAAACTATTATTATCAAGAGTTACACGATATTCTTCACAAGTCCATAATATTATTGTTTTATATCATCTGTTCACCCAGTTAGAAAGCCTTACAGTCCCCGGAGCACGTTATAACGACATTGCCTCTCCTTGCCTACATCCTTTTATCTCTTGAATCCTAGAGCTATTGATTCGATGCTGCGTCGGCTCAATTGGACAAGAAGCTGTGGCGTAACCTTACTTTCTATGACAACTACACGGTTTCTATTAAGGGCCATTAGGAAATAGTCTGGACTTCTAGTAGGACGTCTGATCTGTACAAGACCTGAGTCATCTCGTTTGAAATTTACATATTCGGCATGGGGTATCTTTGTCGTAACTACAATGGCAACAGCATCTAATCTTTGAGGCTTTGATGTCTCAGGTCTTGATATAAACGTGTCAATTCTCTAGCATTTGAACTCTCAATCGATTCCGGATTCGTGCAGGGCCGATTTCGAGTCACCAATTGCAAGCTGCAATGCCAAACATACTTCCACTTGTGTCCCCTTACTTTCTGGGAGAATTACATCCTCATCGGATACCCCTGATCAACCAGTCTATCATCATGCGTGGGGTTGGATGACCGCATGAACTGTATTCAGGGCGTCTGTACCACAAGCAATATTTCCCGAGCATGCATTCCATTGCGTTCCCACAGCAGTGGATCTGCACACAACACCGCTCAGACCTCTGAAGCTCTTCTGATGACGTTTATCTCCTCTACTGAACATATCTCACAACAGGCCAGGAAGGATAAGGTAATGCACTGTTCGCGTGGCTTTTTTACTTCGCTTCAGAGATAATACTTGTGACTAGTCACTTTGTTTCTGTAGCCTCGGGTAGCTGCGCATTACGAAAGGCCGTTCGTGCGAATGCTTGCGCTTCTTCACTGCTGACTTCTGACTTCTGACTTCTGACTTCTGACTGCTCAGTAAGTAAGTACTATGTACTTGGATAGTTCGATAGTGTTGTGGGCCGAAGATCGCGGTCCAATATGGCACGGTACCAGCTACGAGCCATTATTCTGGGCCATACTCTCATCGCTCTCGGCGATTGCCTCCCCGCTAGACAGACTACCAGCCTCTATTCCTAGTCGTGGGCAGAGGGATCATAGATACAGAATGTGCTGTTACCGTCAATTGCCTGTCCATGGCACGTAGCATCTCAGCAGCTACCTACGAATTCGAAATACACGGGAATCTCATGGATAAACTCCTTATTATCCTGGGGAAGTAGTATCTGACTACAGCACGAATATGACGCTCACATTTTCATCTCTGTTGCCCCTGTCGCAGCTCCCGCGATCTCCCTTCCCCAGACTTTGCGCATAATAGACTTCCGCCTAGGAATGTGCGAGGGACGGGGCTTGGAGGCGGCGCCTCAAGGTACCCCAGAGGCTAATCTTCCACGTCCACGGAGCGCTTCAGCCATGGATGTGTCCATCTCGCTGTTCCAAGTTCAGCGTGGGCATGGAATAAACCGTGGAAACAGAACGCCCAGTGCCTTTCGTCAACCCACGCAGCCAATAGATGACATGCCTTCGAGGGCTTCCGGCCGTTCTTGGTGCGAGCTGTGGCTCTGGGCCGTGGATCTTATGAATACGGCATTGATGACAGGGTCTATGGGAGGCGGGGTGCGAGCATGTTGAAGTCTTAAAGGTGGCTATCTCTGCACACCAGATCGCCCTGAGATATGTCGAACTTGATGTGCCGGGTTTTGGCAGCGTCGATCTCGACATATCCTTTCCGTTGAAAACACTGCCGGCAGTATGGATCAAAATCTAGATGAAAAGGTTGGTCAGATGGATTAATCTCACTGATTGTAATTCTTGGAAACATGTGCTAATGTTTTCTTGCTTCCGCTATAGGCCTTGCATGAGTTGCAAAATGAATTGCATACAGAAATCTATCCGGGCACTGAGATCATGACTGATGTTGGCTCCCATCATTTCGTGAAGGGAGCCAAAGGGCAGCAAGTCTTGGTACCTCAGCCCAGTGATGATGAACACGATCCTCTTGTAGGCCTTTGCTATACTCAAAGCTTCAAGGACACTAGTATTAATGTTACTACAGAATTGGAGTCCATTATGGAAAGGAGTGACGATAACGACAGCTACTATGGTCAACTTCTCGCAAGGATTGGGACCTTTGGCTCTTGCGCCTATGTTTGAAGATTATATTAGAGACTTCGATTCGAATCTTTCTGATGTTATTCAATTCACAGGAATTGCAATCTTGGTTCTAGGGTTTAGTAATTTCATTTGTGAGTATTCCAAGTCACTTGCTCGTTCTATCGGTTCCTAATTTAGACTTAGGGTAAATCTCACTTCATCTCGAACGAAAAAGTCTTTTAACAAGCAAAGGATACCAATGGCAACGTGTTTTGGACGAAGGCCCGTTCTGATATTGTCTACTTTGATATGCTTTGCAAGCAGTATCTGGAGGGCAAAGGCACAAACATATGGGAGCTTTATGGGAGCTTGTGTGTGAGTTCTTTCAACTCCTGTTCAACTTATATTCAACTTATATTCTGACCTCAAACCAGACTTAATGGTCTTGGGGCTGGTCCTGCAGAGACTGCGCAGCCAACTATCATTGCAGATGTAATATTTCTGCATGACCGAGGCAAATACAATACACTCTACTTTGCCGTTTACTTCGGAGCTTTAATGGTGAGTCCAGTCCATCTTCCATTTGCTTCATCGAATCATATTTAACAAATAAAGGTTGGCCCTATAATCTCTGGGCCAATGGCAACTCACGTAGGATGGCGAAACTTTTGGTGGTTTAACACCGCAATACTCGGGATTACTCTTCTGAGTACCATCTTCCTCTTTCCCGAGACAAGATATGATCGATCTTTGGCATTCCAGCGCCACGAATCTCATTTTCCAGTATCCTCAGATATAAAACCTGACTCTTCTGAAACTGAAGCTCTTGATACTGGGAAAGATACCATCTCTATACAGCAAATAAACACAAATAAGCTCCAGTCAGTCCAGACTCACAACGACCCCTACCTCGGCCGCGGTAAGCCATCTAAGCAACAATGGAAACTATTCCAGCCCTACCAAGGCAACTTCTCCAAAGAGATACTGCTCCCCTGGAAGCTCCTATTCTTCCCGATTGTCGAGTTCGCCGCGTTCATAGTCTCATGGTCCGCGTCGAGTTTCTTAACGATCAACCTCACGCAATCCCAAGTCTTTGCTGCGCCACCCTACAACTTCTCCTCCCAGACCATCGGATTCTTCAACTTCGCAATCCTCGTTGGCGCCTTCATTGGCCTCTTCACTGCCGGCCCCCTCTCCGACTTCATCGCCGCGCGCCTGACCGCACGCAACCGCGGCATCCGTGAGCCCGAAATGCGACTCCTCACCATGGTGCCCTATGTTCTCATCGCCATCATCGGCAACATCGTTGTGGCGGTCGGATACCAGGAGTCTTGGAACTGGAAAGTGATCGTCATCGTCGGCTACACTTGTGCTGGTATTCAGGTCGCGGCCCTGCCATCTATTGCTTCCACATACGCTGTCGACTCGTACAAACCTGTGGCCGGCGCCATCTTCGTGGCTATCACTGTCAATAAGAATCTTTGGGGCTATGGATTCAGTAAATTCATTACGCCGTGGACGCTCAAGGCTGGATATATTCCCCCGATCATGACGAATATGGCGCTTATTGTGCTGTGGTGCAGCTTTGGAATTTTATTTTGGTATAAAGGAAAATTGTTCAGGAAGTGGACGAGACATAGTAAGGTTCACTCTATGTAAAGACATGATCTGTGGTTGGGCTTGGCGTTTGAGGTGTTTTAGAATTTCGAGAGCTTGGGAGATGGAAATTTGGTTGATTTGAAATAAACTCTACAGTTTACCTTGAACATACAACACATTTGTGTAGCCAATGGCTTAACGTACTAATATCTAGGTAATATATATAGTGCTTCGCCTATTTTACTTGACTTTGCTGATACTAGCAGAACATGATCCCATACTCAATCACGTTAGAGATCAACTTTGACTGGAAGAATATGGGACCAAGATTTATTGAAAAATCTTACGCCCTTCAGTTCAACATCGAAATCTGTACTCTGACTTTGCCAACCACGTCTCTATGGGTCTCGCTGCTGGTCGTTTGTGAGCTGAGCTGTTTGGACCCTTCAAGCTACAACACACACCCGCTCACTGTCGAAGTGGCATCGTCCTCGAAAGCTCTAGCATGGACATATACCAACATTGTTTTGAGACAAGACTACTTTTTAGAAGGTTCAGTTCAACATGTATCCAACACAAGCAATAGCCATACCTCTGAGAACCTAGAATCGCCGCCCTAACCAAATGCACACGCTGCTTTTACATAGCAGATGTCAGCTCGCTAAATGCCGGCTGACTCATAATGCGAACGACGACGATATAAAAGTCACTTATGGATGAATACCTGTGAAGTCCAAAACAAGCATACAATTAATCCAGATAGTTAAATTCTTTGCCTGTCACTCACCATCCAACTCTCGAAATCCACCCCGTCCTAATGGCATTGACCACGGGATCGCCCCAGCTGTCCTCCACTGAAGAGGCGGGCTTGCTGCAATACCTCACCTTCTCCCAGGACCTCGGCCTTCCCATCTCCCGATCCGACATCCAAGCCGCCGCGGAGACTATGCTTGCGGCCCGTGATGAGACGCCGCCTGGTGGGCTGGGAGATTGGACGGCGGGGTTCTTAGGTCGGGTTCTGCATTTGGCTGCTGGTTCTCTTGATCGGCAAGAGGAGGTGCATCGCCTGGTGAAGATCGCGCCGCGGCCGCACGAGATTCATTTGCTGGGACTGCATACGAGATATTCCAGTATGTGATGCTTGTTTTGCTGTGTGCTGCTGTTGGATTGGTGTTGATATGTGCTGGTAGATTGGACGGCGCGCGTCGTTACCGTGCTTGAATATTTCGAGATCCCGTATAGTGCGACTTTCATCAACGTGCACTCTGAGGCGGGGCAGAAACTTGTATGTCGTCTTTCCTTTCTGTTTTCATCTTCCATTCCATCTAATTCCAATTTATCACGTCCTATCCATCTTCGTTCTCGAAGCACAGAAAGATGATTCTGCTAATATGCCTACTCACCTCTTTAGGTCAAGAAGATCTCACCAACAGGCCTCGTTCCCCTCCTCCTGACTACTCGCCTCCCAGGCATACAAATCACAGACTCCCTCTCCATCCTCCTCTATCTTGCTGAGGCTTTTCCCACTCTTCCACTATGGCCCTCTTCCTCGCCTCTCCGCGCCCTCTCACGCTCCGCTGTCGCAGAAATGCACTCTGGCTTCGGGGCTCTGTGCAGCCTGTACGGCACGAACTTCGTGGCGCGGTACACGGGCACCATTCCGCGAACTAAAGATGCCCTGAGGGATGTGGAGAGGATGTTGAGGCTGTGGGACGAGTGTAGAAGAGTCACAGCCAAGGTTTGTAAGGAGGAGAGGAAGACCGACGGAGGATGGTTGTTTGGAGAGTTTGGGATTGCGGATGCATATTTCTGGCCGGTTTTATGGGTACGTTGTTTTTGTCTGAGGATTAAGCATCCTTTTATGAAGCTGATTGGATGCAGAGGTTCAGGAGTTATGATCTCCCTGTGACGGCGGCGTCGACTGAAGTGCTGGAGTGGATGCGTAAGATGTGGAATGATCCTGTACTGAAGGAGCAGAGTAGGGAGTATTTTCGTCAAGCGGAGATTCCGGAAACGAGGATCGAGAAGTATGATGATAACTTTGGTGGAAACCCCGATGTGCAGTATGGTTTGTTTGAGGATGATTGGGTATTTCCGTACTAAGCGTGAGGAATGTCATCTAGGTAGGTAGGTATCACGGATATAAAAGATACAAAGGATATAATGGATAAAATAATTTACAATAATTTATTATAAATTACAAAAAGAGTAGCGGGTCACAATCATACTATTACTTCTGATTGATCACTGTACCAGAAAACCCCGAAGGATTTTACTGAAATTCCTGGGAGTTGAACTCTTGACCCTTCGCGCTTTTGCGTTTAATGAAGGTTCTCGCCGATGCAAGCGCTCCACTCGACCATTGGACTGAAACCTGGGAACTTGTTGATGTTAGGTTGCTTCTTTTGGTTTGTATGATTGTTTGTGGCGATGGGAGACTATTTAGGTTATAAGGTGAAAGTGAGTGGCTGTTCCATATTGGGAGCTGGATACTAGTATAAATGGTTATACGTGCACGATGTAGGTAGGTGAAGTGAGCAAAAGCTTGAGAATGTGAATTCATCAAACTAATTGAAGTGAATTTTCGGAGTTTGCTTTATAATGGGCCACCCTCAAATACAAATACAAATTCAGTAAATATAGTTGTAGGCGATTGTATAGGTAGTCTTTGATACTTTGATAACTACAAATCTCTCAACAGCTCTACTACAGATAATTTTGTTTCTCTACTTAACTAGGCAGTCCTCATTAACACCATAAAAAACAAGCATAGAAGCCAATATGCGAATGTTCTCACATATCATTCACATCCAGTCAATTCTTTTCCATCATGAAGTGCTGCTTGCCTCAAGATAGTGAAAGCAAGCGCAGTGCAATGAGGCACCTTCCACTTGCACCTTCACCATCATCTGAAATAACAGAATCTCAATTCTTCTCGCATCCCACTTCATTCCCCAAACATCACGATTCACTGGAATTTCTGCGTTGTATACTTATCATTTTCTATCCACAAGAACTTTCATTTAACACTTGATTATTCAAGACAACCTCGCCGGTACACAAGTTTCCACCTCTCAAGCAGAAGCGTAAAGTCACCCAAAACCAAAGACCTCTCAGAAATATCAATCAGCTAAACTTATCCTCAGACCCAGTACATTCTCGAATATAGCTACCCGATTCCTACATCAAACTTGTTGATGTCACTCGAAAACACAATGGCAATCTCTCATTCCTTTCAAGACGAAGAAACCATTCTTCAAGACTCAATCGCGCTGCGTGACGCGATACTCCTTCAAGAAATAGCTCTCATGCAAGACAGAAGCTCAGAAACAGCCGCAGAGACCGCGTACTCACGCATCTCCTCGATCTTGGGGGAGGCAGCTCCAATGGATGGCGCCCATGAAGACTGGCTGAGAGACAACGAGGCTGCCGAGGATATCCTGGAGGCAAGAGACGACGGTAAATAGGCCCCGTCCTTCTCTGCTCAGGCCAGGACATGCAATGATTCTTGATAGATACGCTTTCTCAGCTTGAGGCGGCAGAGAACTTAGGCGACATGGGAGAGGAAGAAGAAAGTAGGTGTCCTAGCTTATGCTTACCTTTGATCCCGATGAGTTATGTAAGGAATAAACACTAACTCCACCACAGGAGTGAGAATTCACGCCATCCACGTCTCTCGCCGCCGCGACCGCGATCTGAATGACCTCCAGATGGGGAGGCAGCCGGAGATCCATGAATCCCTGGGGCTGGTTGTGGCTCTTCTGGTACTCCTGTGCATCTGTCTTTTAGCAGGGTGGATGACGAAGTCGTCTATCGAGTATCTGATCAACAAACTAGGGGCTGATCCTGAGAATGCAGCGGTTGTAGTGACGGAGTACATGCTGTTTGGTTTGGGGCTCGTTGCGGCTGCGAGGATTTGCCTCTTTCGAGGGGGTAGGGGATTATGATGAGAGGACGGGGTGTTGATATGGTGAGGTATATATGTACTTAAGAGCGAGTTGTGGACGGGTGTTTGTCTGTCGAGCGATTCTGATATTGATAGCAATACGAGCTTAGTGTTTGCCTCTTGAAGGCCAGATTCAAGCTGTGATGGGGTTTGAACTCTGCAATTCAGGGGTTCGGAGCGGTTTAATTGAATCATGATTCTCATTGATTGTAAAAAGAATAGTACCAAGTGATTCGAATGGTCTACTCATAGAGACTTGTGTGAAGGATGAAAGCAACAATACTAGAGGGTCAAGTGGAATCTACTCTCCTCAAATGCTCAACGTCCACAGTACATCAGGTATTATCACCAACCTACCTCTCATCCAACACAACCACAGATTACCCCTCTATTCTAACCGTGAAAACCAGCGAAATACTCCCCTCCTCCCTCCACTTCTGATCGCCCCACATCGCCCCCTCCACAACCTCAGTCACAAAACCCCGCCCAACTCTCTCCCCAACAACGTGCCACAACCTCTTGAAACTCTCCCCATCATGCACGAAAACGTTTCCCTCCCTCACAACTGCCGCGGCCCTCTCGCCAGGCCTCCTATTCCCCCTCATCCTGCCCAGCACCAAGCCGCCCTCACACAACAGCCCGGCAATGCGACACGCAGCGACAACCTGCAGCTCCCACGGCCACAGATGCAAAAAACTCGCCGCATGCACGATCTCCACCCTCCCACCCAGCCGCTTCATCACCGCATTCTCGGCCTCGGCCGCAAACACATCCGCCGCGATGAACTCCACGCCCAGCCGTGCCCCGTCCCGGAACAGCGCCTTGCCCACATCCCAGAAGGCCGGCCGCAGGTCCGACGCGTAGATCTGCGCGGCCGGCGCGCCGTCGTGCAGGAGCTTGCGGATGTCCTGCCCCACGCAGCATCCCAGGTCCAGGAAGAGGGCGGGGGTTGTCTTGAGGCGATGCAGGATTGTGGGGTATAGGGGATGCGTGGACAGGGAGATGGAGAGGAAGTTGAACTCTCCGATACACGGGTATGGGAATTGGGACCATGCACGGTCGCGCTGGGGATGTTAGTTTTTTTGTTCTTAGGTCGGGGGGGTTTGGGGAGATGGAGATGAAGGGGGGATGGGGATGAGATGCATACTATTGCGTAGATGTGCGGCTGGATTTCCGACTCGGGGATGTGACTGTAATCTCTAAAGAGCTCGACTGCTGTGGGACTGAGTTGAGATGTTATTTTCTCGATATACCACGGTTTGTCCTTGTCGATTTTGAGAGCGTCTTGTGCTGTATCGGTAGCCATGATGAAGATCTTCAGATATTAAAAATACCAATGATTAACGTCTGATACTCGGAAAGGCGATCAAGATTCCTGATTGAGATTCTCTTACAGTAGAGTAACACCGGATTAGGATATAGCCAAGCTTTTATATTGATGTGAGCCGAAGATGCTTATTTCCAGGAATATCTGCAGATTGTTGACGGATCCATTAGGTGAGGTGGACCCCGCATTCATCGGGGCTTCGGATGGCGAAGCACCTTTGAGAACAAATCATCGGTATGAGAACGTATGGTAATTCCCGAGGACCTTGTGCTTTCGAGCCGGATGTCGATAGCTTCAAAAGCATGAAGATCAAGTAAATTTCAAGCTCGATTACCATAAGTAGTATCAGATAGGCACTGTATACAAAATGACCACGAGAAGCTGTAGTCACAGATTTCCTGAAAGATTACTTGATACCGAGCTCCAAAACCGCATGGTAGATGGGCAGGGTTGGTAGAGCAACATGGAGAGCCAATGAGCAAGCTACATATCCCAAGATCTTATCACCAAGTCATCATGCCTCAGAAACCGGGAAGAAAGGCATATATGACCACGTCGTCAGCCTGAGGTCGTAAGGCCCTCGCAACGTCACATCACATCATATCAATCATAAAAAGTGTAGACATTGAATCCCATTGTGATACAAGCGCAATCCCGAAAAAGGAGAAGGCGCAGCACGGCAACATTCTTGAAAGGGAGGGGGAAAAGAAAAAGGCAATTTGTTGAGACCACCCGCTCAAGAGGGGAAAAACAGCTAATTGAGTGAAGACCGATATTGAGCAACTGTGGAAAAGTACAAAAGCTTCTTCGTTTCAAAGGCCCCCGCAGGTTCTCTTCAATCGAAGGTGTCGCCCAACCCATACGCCCAGATCACCGCAAACTCCTCACCAATGCAGAAATAACTCTTCTTTTCACATACAAGCCGCCGTCGGAGAGGTGTAGTGTAAGCTCGGTTCGTGTCGATTCAATTCGATTCGTTATGTTTTGATGTGGATTCGAATTCACAAGGACTTGACCGCACAAGCTCAGATCATGTGTGCAGGAGGAGCTTGCATGCGAGGTTGCATGTTAGCTTGCATAGCAGCCTGCATCTGATGAAGGGTACGCTGCATCTCAGCAGACTGGGCGTCCTGTGCATCACGCTGACGTCTGAGCTCCTCACGCAGCTCCTCATTCTCGCTCCTCAAACGCTTCATCTCCTCACGAATCTCGTCGTTCTCGCCGGTACGGATGAAGCCTCCTGTGCCACGCTTTCTCTTCTGTCCAGCTCCACCATCCAAACCATCCTCCTCAGTTTCATCACCGTTGACTACGCCAGAATCCGTGTGTACGCGTCGCAAATGCTCGTTCAAGTTCTCCTGGCGCGAGAATCCCTTGCCTGTGTGACGCTTGCAGTTCGGGTGTGGGCAATTGAGCTGCTTTCGTGGACCGCCGTGCTTATTGTGAACTTCGCGTTCGTGTCGGAGAAGGCCGCCGGAGTATGTGAAGCCGGGGAGCTTCTCGCAGCCCTCGGCCTGGCACTTGTATGGTCGGTCGTGCTTATCCATGTGCTTGCTGCAAAAATGAAAATGTTAAGTTTTGATTTTGTGGAAATATTGGGTAAAGGTGAGGGAGCGTGGACGCCTGAAACTTACCTCCATTCACATTTGCGACCAAAATCCTTCACTTCCTCCGTACAGTTTGGCCAGTTGCAGTAGTAGCGTCCATCCTGGTTCTTTGTAACCTCGCGATCTGGCTTTGGGATTGGCTTTGAACGGCCTGGAGAGGGCGCGTCGGACTCTTCCTTGGCTTCAACCATCTGCTGCAAGACCGTTGGCTCTGGCATTATATCCTGTGGCTGAGGGGCATATGGGGTCTCGGAGAGAGGAGGGGGAGGACTTGGGTAACGTGGTTGCTCATGCTGCTCCATATGATCATGTTGCTCATGGTCTTGAGGTTCGTGAAGGCCAGCGGTATGGGCGAAGGTGTCCTGGTCGTAAGGACGGGTGTCGTATACAACGCTCATGATCGCGTATCTAAAGCTTTCGAGAGGTATAGATTGATGAATTTCGAGGATTTAAGATGAGATAATGCCAACGTTCTCGAGGTTGCGCGTCGTCGAAGTTGTTCTATTCATCAGCATGTTCCCGATTGGGTGGCCTTAGTACTGAGGCGAAAATCTTGCTGGACTAGCGTGATTTTTCAGTTTGGGTCACGTGGCTTCGGTTTTTGGGTTGTGCTTTTCGTCCGCACATCCGCGGCGGGTGTGAGGTAATCTGTGCGGCGGAGCTGAGCGGAGTGGAGTGAGTGAGTGTTCGTAATAGCGAGGGAGCGTCTTGCGATGCTTTGCGGCTCAAGTGTTTATATTGAACACTTTCCTCGAGGCTGTTCATTTGACCTTTGATCTGAAGACAACGTGAGAGGGCGCGGGACATCTGTGTGTATATATATGTATGTACACCGTAGGACCTGGGAAGTAGGCCTGCATGTACCTCGTCGCTACGAGAGTCATCGCAACACACACGCTTCAGCCCAGGAGTGTCTGCCTACTACAAGGCTGTGGTAGACCAGGGTAACACCAGGTAGGCAGGTAGGTAGAGTCGATGTCTGTACACTCACGTGAGTACGTGGTGAGTCATTCGACGCGTCCGAGGATACATCGACGTGGACACGGCTGATCAGCCAACGGACGCCTTGCATGGTGATGCCGTGGCCAGGGGTTGAGGGGGAGAGGAGGTCTGGCAAGGAAGAAGTATGAGTATCTGATGTCGATGTTGATGGCGATGGCGATGTCGATGTCGATGGCGATGGCGATGCCAATGTCGATGTGGTTGCAAGCACCGAGCACCACGCACCAGGCACGGATACGCTTCACTCCCTTCGACAGATAACCGTAACCGTAAGGTAGAGTCATCCTTATGGCCTCAAATATTACAATGCTGGGCTTAGGCAGAAACTTTCAAGGCAGTCAGGTATCATTACATTGATGAAGTCAGCTACTAAGGCATCGTGGCAGACATCCATGGCATGGGGATGATAAATCTTGATTTGTGTTTGGCTGCCATGTGGTGTTTTGTTAGAGTTGGGTCATGATGATGCTATTCAACCGAACGAAGATGGTGGCTGCGACTCAGCTGCTTTATCCACGGCTCAACTTTATGAGTGGTGGGCGCTCTCTGTGGCTAAGTCCCAAGTGTCTTCTGTATATCATCTCTCGATATGTTCTACACACAGTAATAAGGTCGTCGAACGAGGTTGTCTGTTGTGTTTCGATCACTCAAGAGTGACATATCACAAGAGCTATCAAGTACGAAGCAAGAGCACGTTTGAGCCCTCACATCCATCGCTGGCCAACATTGTCTCACTGATTGCAGTCATCAAGAGAATAAATTAATCAACATTACTTTTACGGAAAAATACCTACACACAAAACCCCCAGCGCGGTTTGAAGTGTAAAGTGAACATAGATGCAGAAGTCTCGCCCCAAGTCCAGTCCAGTCCAATCCAACCCATTGCTACACCTGACATTATCTTCCTCATTTGAAAACTCATATTAAAAGGTCATAAATCTCTCCATCTCCTTCGAAATACAGAACTGCAGTTCACATCACCTATTTTGACGCTGCCTTGGTCAAGCCCACTCCCAAGCCCACACCGAGCGCAATAGCCAGGATGATAAGCACAACGACAAGCAAGCACCACCACTTGAGGCGATTTCTGCGACGCGCATGCTCATTTGCCTTTTCGATCTCGACGTTTCCTCGATCAACATCTTGCGCTGTCTTGTCGGCGTTTAACTCGGTAGCCACCACGTCATCCTCCTGCACTGCCACAATCTGCGCCATATCAGCGAACATGGCCGCCAAATCGGTCAGTGTTGCCTCGATGCGTTGCAACTCATTGTGGCGCGCGCGCACAGCGCCCAGTACTGAAGAGGCCTGACCAGAGCGGTTGGATTTGAGCTGTAAATGTTAGTACTGGCTTCGGTTTCGCGCAACTTGCATGGAAACGATGGAGCAAAAGGCACAAGCATGTGTGGGAAACCTACAGCTGTTTGGAAAACGCCCTCAGAACCCCAGTCCATCTGCGCCGCCTCGTGGATCTCCTCCTCAGTCGCCTCGGGGTTGACAATGCGGTACTGGCGAGCAATCTGATCCTGGTAGCGCTGGCGGTATTGCATCTCCTCCTGTTGGTAACTCTTGAGTTCATTCTCGAAAGTATCCTTGAGCTGCTTTGCCTGTCTGGCCTTAACACCGCGGGAGGCTTCATTCGTCTTGGCAGCGTCGAGTTCGAGGTACTTGATCTGGTCGCGGATCTGAGTATTCTTTAGCTGTGTCTGGGCGACAAGCGATTCGAGCTGCTGAGTAGAATTGGAGTCGGGCGAAGAGAGTGCACGCTGGTGGAGTGTCGCGATCGATTGGATGTTTGATGTCAATGTACCGATCTCTTTCTTGCAGAAGTCCACACGCGACAGGAAGTCCGCCTGCGTCAACACATTCGATGATGGCGCTGCCATGGCTGGTGGAGCACTGTTACTGTAGGCGGATGTACCGGAGTAGTTTGACGTCTGATGTTCAACGTAAGGTTGCTGTAATGTAGACTGTACATATTCGTCAGCGATGTTCCAGTACTATTTTCTTCTCATCCGTATGATTGGGCTTTACACTTACATTTTGCTCGTATGGTGTGCCATATTGACCCGCTTCCGCTTCGGGACCTCCATGGTATGGATTCTGTCCGTTTTGATTGTACTGTGTATATGACATTTTCAAAAGGGTGTTTTGCGCTGGGAAGGACGAAAAGAAATTGCGTTGGTGAGTTTATTAAGAGCTTGATGAGCCCTGGCGTTGATTTAGAATATGACGTGGTTACGATCGGTAAAGGCGAAAAGAAAAGAGGCCTGGTCGGTTGATTCACCGGAAACAGATCCTGGATTATTATTTCGCCCTCAGAATCTCGACTGCTGCTTTTTTATCAGTTGAGGTTGGAAAAGGCACGATGAAAGTAGGGTATACTGGAACTGAATGGATTTCAATCAAATACGCGCGGATGTTAATGGCGAATGGAAGAGGAGAAGAGAAGAGTGAGATAGTAGAAGAGACGTGAGAAGAGAATTGGTGTTGCCTACTGAAGTACAGCACTTACACAGGTACTTGTTAGACTAGACCTGACCTCGATCCACTGTTCATCCGATCTGGTGATCCTCATATCTTCATCTTCATCTTCATCTTCATCTTCATCTTCGTCTTCACTAGTCACTATCCCCAGGTTGATCGATCTCTCCAATGCTCATAACTCCTATTCAAAAGACAAGCATCAAGGTGGCTTGAACAACTCACGACCGACATTGACCGAGGGACAGCAAGATGCCATTCTTCCCACCCAATTCGGTATGGCTGGCTGTTAGACCGGCGGGTCACCGACTTGATGGGCATAAGCCTTCCCCAGTTTTACAGTGCTCTGGTGCTCGGTGCTCAGTGCTCAATGCTCAATGCTCAATGCTCAATGCTCCACACCATGGCAGGCAAGCTGACTGCATACATACTGCGACCTGCCCTCTCTAAGCAATCCTTCTCCATCTTATGCAACGGAAATGTCTCGCTGCGAATGCCAACACCGACATGAAGACGAAAATACAAATGAAGATGAGGAAATAGGAGATGAAGAAGGGAGAGAAGAACTTATTTCATCGATCGCCTTCCGAGACGCCAAGTACCTACCTACCTACTGTGCATGTCCTTGCTTTACATAGCATCATAGTACAATGCTGTGACCAGGTCACGTGGTGTTACTACTGTTACCTACAGAATGGCAATATTAATGGAGGTGAGCACCTTCAGCCAAATCTGATCATGCTTTTGAGGTATTATGGGACGGTGTATCCACAAGCTTATAGTACAACTGGATACTTAGCTGCAGCACACAAATGATGATGATAGCGATAACAGTGATGAACACAGAATCAATGAGGGCTTGCTGGAGTACCACTTTGAGCTAGAGATCTTCATAAACACCAGCCAGAATCTAAAAAGTCGTTTGGAATTCCAGATATATTATGAAGCATATTGTTGATTGAGGCCATAGAGAGTACCTATATATAAAAGCTCAGATCTCCCTCTTGAATAAGGTTTTGCTTGGCAGGCAAGTCATCGGGTCTTCAAACCAAAGCTACATCTATATAAAGCCGTACCCAACTGATATAGAAACAGCATCAGACGTTACAGTCAAACCTCTATCAAAGATTTTTGGGCTCATATTGCAGTGGAATACTCATGGGATACAAGCTATGGTGAGGCGGTGGATGGTGACGAACAATTTGACGATGAGTTTGGGAACGATAATGAATCTGTGTTCCATCCTAACAAGTAGATCTGTGTTATTTGTCGCGAACTCCAGTAGATTCAGAATTGTGAGCCTTCATTTGATTTGTAGATGGATCTTGTAAAGGAATGCTGCTTTTATAGCTGAAGCCTATCTAGGTTATATTCTGCACAGAGCTTGAAATATAAGATATCCTGTCGGAAATCTGGTGAGGTTCGGCACATTGTCGCACATGCAGACTAGGTACTATCTAGATTACTAAGGCTGCTCTTGGTGCAGCATATAAGAACTTATTAGAGCTTGGTATATATATATGCAGTTTCCAAGTGTTCTTACAACAATTTGCACAATAAAGCTAAATAATTTAATGCTAATCTTGTCTTGAAGATGGAATCCATGAAAAATAAAAACTTGCTTTTCTATCTGCTAGCCAAACGCTCAATCTGAGACTATACCAATAATTTTAGTGGAGTAAGACCTCTCCATTGAATCACAAAAATAGGCAAGCATTTCAAATTTGGGTGGAGAAACTATATAAAAGCATCTCTTATCTCCCCCCAATCGTCTACCTAGAGGTCAGCAACTCTACAATGAAGGATTCAACTATCTATGCAAGACTATAGGGCTAGTACTAGTAAAGCTATATATAGCCTTCAAATAATGACAAGATTTTGTATGATGGCGAGTAGGAACTGATATGGATTATATAAGAACAGTCAGATATTTTTCGACTTGGAAAACAAGTTAAATTTAATGGAATAAGCATAGAAAGGAAAGCTTGAATAACGTACTGCTTTTATACACGTTGGTATTAGTCATATGTAGGCTTCAATATAATGAAACTAGATCTAGGTGTTTGCAACCAAGTGCGACAACCCATAGAGCAAATAAAGTCTTTTATAAAAGGCGGCCAACTTGAATAAAACATATCTTGTAGAAGGTTAAATAGGTTTGTCTAGAGACAATGTAAAGTTCTACAAAGAACTTACTTTTATACAGATGGCAACAAGCTATGAAAGATAAAGAACACACAAACAATAATACCTTGACACAGCTGTGATTTCTTGTATCTTTGTAGTTCTACTAAACCTATCTAATACACTACCCTGCAGTTTGTTTTATAATCTGATGTAAGAACTTTAAGTGAAATATTAGAAATCTATACTAGCAACTGAGTTACTCATCTAACACTTTATAGACCCAGGCAGTCATCACTTGAAAAGGATAATGACCCACAGACAGCCTCTCACTATTGAGTCTCTGCGTAAGTATAAAACGCAGGTTTGCTTTCTTCAACACTTCTTGATACCTAAGCAGAAGAACACAAGATCAAGAGTAATGGCTCTGTCTATCTACGTGCAAGTCCTAGTGCAGCTACTACCAAGTACAATAACGAGCGAGAATGATGATGAGCAATAATGATGACGAGTAAGCATGACGATGAGCAATAATGATGACGAGCACAAAAACGACAAGTAAAACGAAAACCCAACCTCTCATCACGCACAGCAACACCAGTCCAAAGCACACAAACCACGCATTAAGCTTATATCCATCGACAAAGAGGGGCCACCAAGAGAGGCAATCATACCCAGCAATTGTAAGTTGAATACAAGCACGCTTGAAAACCAGTTGGAGTGTGCAGTATGTGCATTCATTTACATCATTTGTGTCTCAGAACCCATCGATTTACACCTCTAGTTGAAAACGCGCGCAAAGTAGCGGTAGAGATCCCAGGAACTGTCTTCCTGCATCGCGGCTCATAGTGCTGGTGCGATTTCAAGTTGTAGTGCGAGATAAGGGCACGAGTAGGTTCTTACTTCTTATACACAGGTGGAGAAGGTCATATGAAATCATGAATGCAATGCAATTCTGTGGCTGTAGCTCATCTCTACTCGAAAATATATCCTACAATACACCACTCCCGTGCAAGTGCACGTGTAACCCATCCTTGCGGTATAGGATCCGAATCGCACAACGCCATCTCTGTCTCTATCTCCGTTCTCAACTTTACAAGGAGTCAAAAGCCAAGGGTGGATAAGAGTAGTCAGTGTAAAGCGTACAAAGTGGGTGAGATCAGGTCAACAAGAAGTATATAAAAAACGTTCATAATGAACACATGAGAACTGAATCCAGGTTTTATGCCTGGATACCCATAGTACATATACAAACAGGAATGAAGTGAAGTGAAGTCGTCAAACATATAATCTTACAATCTCATATCCTAAGGTTAAGAACATGAGGAGCGCATTAGTATTCTAATGAGAACGCTTGTGCTTATGCATCGTGATGCTGCTTATCGACGCCGTAAGACTGGTGACGGTGACGGTAGTAGCAGGGACAGTGACCGTGACAGTCGAGCCACACTTGCCCTCAACCGCGGCCGAAGAAGCAGCAGCGACAACAATTGTATTTGTTCCCGCTGAGGCCTGATTATCGGATCCATCGCCGCCACTTGGAGGAATTGGCAGGTTGCCATTGCCATCTCCATTAGTAGCTGGGGATGTGGCGTTGTATCCCATCGTTGAGTTGTATCCACCAGATGGGTAGCTTGACACAGAGGCGCTGATCGAGGCTGATGCGTAAGTGGCGGTAGAAGAAGTGGAAGAGGTAGAAGATGCAGTAGTGGCGCGAGCGACTGCTTCTGTCTGGCTGGAGGAGGAGGAGGAGGAGGCGACGGCCACCTTAGTGTTGCCAGAGGAGCTGGAAGAGCTGGATGTGGAGTTATTGACGCCGTAGACGGCATTTGAGCAGCTATCGGAAGAGCATTTCTGGTAAAGCGAAATCGTGCCTGAACCACCACAGTTCTCGGTACTATCACCAGCGCATGGCATGTAGCAGTTACCCATTAGTCCAGCAACAGGTGCACGATCTGAAGCGACGGAGTCGCCACAGTAGCACTCATCGGCGTATTCTATACCGGCGATAGAGTAGCCTTTGTCGACGCAGTAGTCGACACAGTATTCGACAGTCATGTTGTCAGCCGACGTGGAGGCACCGTCAAGGGTACGGATTTGGCCATAGATGTCTGTACCGCAACCGAGGTACTCGAATCCCTTGGAGACGGTCAAGTCGACGTATGGGTTCTCTGCGAGACCGATAGTTGTAGCAGCGCCACAGCTGGAGGAGGCGACAGCCATTTCAGGGCCGGATTGGACTGGGTTACAACCTGGGAGGGTAGAGAGGACACCAGTCACTTGCTCATCAATAGAAGCGGGGATTTTGCAGCCTTGTGGGACACCAGTATCGAAGAATTCAAAGACAGGACAGTCCTCGATTACACCCGAATCGGCTGTGCAGGTGTTGACTGCGTCTTGAAGAGTTGGAACATCCCAGCCGTTCACGAAGTCGCCATGATACCCGTAGCCGGTGTCATCACCCATGGCGAAGACAAATGGTTGAGAGTCACCGTACCAGAGATCTTTGAATTGATCGACTTCCCAAGTTACCTCATAGAAGAGCGAGATGGTACGCTTGGGGAATTCAGGAGGGCAGTGGCCGGCATTGTAAACAGAAGGATAAGACATGTGCGACTTGTGATCTGCAGAGTCGAGATTGACACCGTCCCAGCAGGAGGGGAAGAAGACTTGGGCTCGGAGACCATCTGGGCAGTTGTAGTTTGGAAGACCATTGGTCTCTGCGGTGTTAGTTCCAAGGCATGCGTATGAGATGGCTTGCTGCTCGACTGTGTCGGTGTAGTTTCTCAACATTGGGTTACCGGCAACCATACGGAAGCCCTCCGGGAAAGCAAGCAAGCCGTTGTCATACTCAGGATCAGCTGGATCAGAACGCTGACTGTGATGGGATTAGCACATGAGATTCTCGTGGCTTATCAGGGTCAAGAGACCTACAGGTAGTAGATAGTTCCGCCACCATTCTGAGTGACACTGATGAAACTACCATTCTCGGCCTTGTAGTAAAGAGTTGGCACCCAGTAGTTGGAGAAGTCCTTGGTGACTGTACAGGAAGAGCAAGTGGAAGCCTGAGTATCGCTGTAATCCATCTCGAAACCGAAACCATTACCTCCCATGATAGTATGAACATGACCAGAAGCGACTCCAGGGTTAATGATTGGATCAGCACGCTGAGTGACTAGTGGTGCAGTACATGGGAGACGCCAGAAAGCAGCAGCTGGTGCAACCAGAGCTGCCATGAGGCCAACGGCCATGATGTTGGTGGAATGCATCTTCTGTTTTGTTGTTTTGTCAACGTGATATGTCACGATTTGATGGAGACTCGTTTGTTTATTTGGTTGCCTTTGTTTGTATATGCAGAAGATGTTCGAATGTTTGTAGTGAAGTAAAAGAGTGACGTGAAATACCAGATACCTAGGATCAATGGTAATATAGTCGACGTGATATAGTCACGTAAGAAAAGAATGGAGTTGAAGGAATGTAATACGCGAAGAGTCACAGCTCTTAATACGTGTGAGTTTGAACTGAAAAGAAGGTGGTAATGGGGAGAGTGAGTGGAAAGATAGGGTAGACAGAGAGAGGGGGATGAAGAGGAAGGGAGACTTATTATGAGGGAGTGTGGGGTGGAAGATATACATACTACTTACACGTAACGACTAACTATGAGTATGAACCACAACGCCAACCAAGGTGTGCAGTGAGGTGAGTGCATCTTAAGTCGCAGCTGATGCTGGCCACCTACCGCAGACTAAAGTACAACGTACTTATTCAAGATAAGATAGCTATCTATGAATCCTCTTTCGGGCGGGAGTGAAGCCTCCCGATTTTTCACTTCTCACTCTCTTAGACCCTCGGATGTCCATGTCCACGTCCACTCCAGCATGGCTGTTGAAAGCCACAAACGCAGATTAAACCCCCAAAAAGGTAGCCGGCACAAAACAGAACAAGACAGAGCAGGGTATGCGAATCAGATCTGCAAGGCCGGCCTTGATTCACGGCGATTTTAAAGTATGTCCATTCGGAGGTTTGTTTCTTTTCCTTTTTCTTCGAGAGTAGATTGGAGGACATGGGCAAGGGGAGTCGGATGTGGTATGGCCATGAGTGGATGAAGACGTCTGCTCTCTGCTCTGCACAGGGCAACATCTGTACCTCGATGACTTAGTCAGGTACGGCTTGTAAATTGCTAGGACGAACGATAGTCGCTAACCGGGGGGAAGTCGAAACATCGTGTCTGCAAGACAAGAGCACTGAAAGGCGCAAGGAATGGCTGTCAGGCAGTATGTATAAGGATGCGACCCTTGAAGGCGGCTTTCAGATGGTAACTAATACTTGAGATACGAGATGCAAAGGCATTGTCAATGGATGAGGATTTGATGGGTGTGATGCTGATGCTTACCTGCGTGCAGAACGCAAACTCCTTCTCTCGATCCCAAGTCCGTTTCATCAACCACCAACAGACGATCACAATTCAGCTGCACAAAAGAGACCCTGCACTCATCACCAGGGACATACCACGAACCGCGCATCGACGGCGTCAAATTAGGAGTGAAAAAGGGTGTGTTCCTTCGCCCAAAGCACAAGGACTCAAGGAGAAAGGAGAGGAGAGTCATGTTTGGGTGTTTTGCTGTTTGAAAAGGTTGGGCGGTTTCAAAGACCGCCACAATGACCCATTGCAGGATCGAGACAGTTCGTCCTTCGCCCAATTCAGGCGCCTCCTCGACTCTTACATCCGACTTGTTCGGCACAGGAACCGTAAGCCATAATGAACAAAGCCTTTTCCAAGGAAGACGTTTACACGAATGTTTACAGCCGTCAATGACAATTTCAATGTCTCATTGCTAGCATTGAGCTCATTTTGTGTCAAATCCTTCGTCTGTTTAGGTGGTGAGTCCAGCCTTGCAACGATATCAATGAGACATCAGATCGTGATGAGCATCATACTAACACCCGAATAGCGTATCTAGGAATAGAGAGTAATGTACTCGGAGTTATCTCTCTCTTCCTGATGGTTCTACTCCATAACCGCCACGCGAAATACAAAGGTATCGTGGATGCTCCTGTTCCCCTGTATCCATACCTAGGTAGACACAGCATCTTCTCACCCCCTCGCAGCCCGACCGACTCCCCAGATCAAGTGGCAGCAAATTCAACTCACCGTCCTCCTCTCTACCCGTATTCCATAGGGCTTTCTGTTATGCACTTCAAATCCAAGAGCTGTGCATTCTCCGTCAGAGCGCATACAATGTCACCCACTTACGATAACCAGAAGTGCCAAAACCTTCGTATCCCATGATTCCATGGAAAACATTCCCTGTGGACATGGACTCCCACAGCCTATTCTATGGAGGGGGCAGAATGCAACAGTCCATAGGGCGCTTGATAGAACATGCAGGTCCCACACCCACACGAAGCGACGCCCATCATGCTTTTAGCGTTAATAAGCTTAAGCTCAAGCTCAGATCAAGCTCAGATCACCCCTGCATACAACGCCAGTGCACGCCTGCTCACTCCACCTATCTACACTGTGCGAAGACGAATATGCACTGCCAAACGAAACAGAGATCAAGGGATATTGCAAGCGACACTAAATCCATTTCCATCCATACGGAGTTGAGTTGCAGTGCGGGACGGAGTACAAGGAGTCTTCGACAATGCTGACAATCGCTTTGTTCCGTAGCCACCACTCTGCAGGTCAACCGTTGGGAATGCCACCATCGGATGGCCTAGATCATCAATGATTGGGGACAAAGGATTCTAACGTCGTAAACGGAAGCGAATCGCCCACCCACGCTCCTCATTCAGCCTTGGAGATACGTGGGCCGCTTTGGCATTTCAATACTTTGTGAATACTGAGGGATCCTTTGTTCTTGATCTGGGGCAGATGTGTCTTTCAAAGTCGGATAATTGTATTAACAGGGGATGTTGTCGTACACGGATTCGACTGATATTGTCATCGTATGAGTGAACATAGTACACTGTGTACATGATTCTGCTCTACTCTCCTCGACGGTCTGGAGATGTGGCTGACCGCTACCTCACTACTTTACAATTTGGTGATGCGAGGAATGGCAACTTGCTGCTGGTGCTAGGTACGCAGTCAATGGAGTGACTACTATACCAGCGCATCAATGTCAACATCAACGGCAATCTACGGCTATCGACATTTACATTTAAATATTCAACTTCATCTCAGATTCTATCCAGCGGATTTTAAGAAGTACCTCATGTGTGGGTACGGGAAGAACATCTAGCATCCAATAAATACCTTCCCCGCCAGCAACCGACACTCCTACGCCGCACCACTGCAGCTTAAGAACACGCACATAAGTACCTAGGAAACCATGGCGTACGGAGTACATGCGCTCCCTACTCCAAGCCTTCGCCCCTCGGAAAGGGGCCACACAAAGGGCCTGGCTGATGAATGGTGCTTCCATAAATACTAAAGTACAGATCCTGCACTACAACTCCAAGTATTCTACTCCGCACCTGGCCTTCACTCAGCATCGGAGGAAGATCTCTGGTCACACCCACAATAATCGACTAAGAGCTGAGAAGAGAAGGCGAGAAAATTCAGAGAATCAAACGTGCTTTGCTGGTTGAATCGTGCATGTCCATGATAAACTGTGATGGCGGCGGCGTCCGCGTCGTCGCTCGAGGCACCATTCGTTGCTAGGAAAGAAGAGTCTGTTGATGGTCGACGAGGCCGCCTCCATGCTCGCCTCATCTTGCCTCGATGTGACTGTCCGTGGGGGGGATCTGCAGCTGAGGAACTCTGTCGAGTATGGATGGGATAAATAGATGCCGTGACGCTCTACAGATACTATGCACTTGCTTCCGTGATGGTCGAGTCAGATGGAAGCGGACTTTGGTTCTCGCCCATTGTCGTGTGTGATCTTGCGTGTGGTTTTTCAGAGAGTGCTTGAGGTGAGGGTATGGAGGACGGAGGATGTGGTCGATGTTACTTTGCTTTGAGACTGTACTCCGTCTGAGCGCTGGTATGCGCGCGATTAGACAACTGAAGTCGGGGCTGTGAGAGGTTTTGGTGGTTGCGGGGTCGTACAGTCATGTCCTCGGTCGACTCGGGCATTTTGTTATGGTGAGTGGTGAGAAGGAGGTTTGATCGTTCGTTATGCTTATTTCTTTGTTCCGTGTATATATGGTGATGATGGAGGATCGTGATCATAGATCAAGAGTAGAATTTGCTGTTCAACTACAACTCATGTTGTGAGAAGGACGTGTCACTGGTTTTGTATGTGTACATGTGTACTGTAATACGTACATAGCACTCATGGAAGTACTCATGAAGTTGCATCTGTGTTGGATCAAAGGCAAGTGTCGATATCGGCCTCGCCGTTCTGCATGTGAAGAAAGTCGGAGTAGCAGATCTTGATCTCGATAAGATAATGAGAGTCACGTGATCGGTTTCCTTGTCCAAATATCCACCTCACCACCACAACCAACTGCTATCAAAGAATAGACAAGCCGACCACACAGTCTCAATGATATGATATCAACAATCTCAACAACCTCAACCTCAACCTCAACCTCAACCGTCTCAAGTCTCAAGTCTCAAAGTGTATCTCATCAAGAACCCAAATTCTTTGTCCTGCCAGATCAAAAGTTGCACCGAGACGGAACGTGCCATGATCGCCGCCCGTTCTCTTTGCTGTGATCTTCGCAACGCTCAGCTAGGCGTCGGCCTCGCTAGACATATCCGTAAGAACAATACGAAGCTCTTGACGTCTGGGACGCCATGGACACGCTTCATCATCTCACTTCGCTCACTTCGCTCACATCACGCACATCATTCCCGAGAACAATACCGTCCAATTCACTTCATCATCATCATCATCATCATCATCATCATCATCATCATGATTGCACGCAGAAAAGGACATGGCGAATCATATAGTCCAAGTGCATGAAATGCATATATTCCCGGCGAATGCTGTGCCTCTTCTCCTCCTCGCCCTTTTCTCTTCTATTTGTAGGTCTTGCTATTCATACGAGTATCTTCATCTTTATCCTTTGAGTACCTGCCTACCTATCTGTTACTCGGCGTCGGCTGCTTGATTGTGTGGTGTGCTGTCCTGCGCTGCTCTGTGGTCTCATATTCATCGCGTCACATAATACTACCTATGTCATTTTGCCTACCATTCTTCTCCGACATTGTATTGTACATTGTCTGATCCACCACAATCACCACCCTCAGCCCGGTTCTGCATCTATATCGTCTTGACTTTCTTCTCGCACATATTGTCTTGCTGGTAACAAGTACCATGGCTGCAATTATACTTGGGCTGTCATTATAGGAGTGCCATATATTGTTCGCCGTCTTATATCAAGACTGCATGTTTTCTTGATCATTGGATATCAAACTTTACAACTTCCTCCATCAAACCCTTTCAAAATCTTTGAAGCTTTCTGTTCTTGACTACTCTCTTTGTCATACCATCTTCTCTCACACGAGTTTATATCATTCAAGATTCAAGATCAACAAATCATCAAACATCAAGATGTCTACCACAAACATGACTTTCGATCCCTTCACCCAAAACCTTACAGGCCTCATGAAGGATGGCACTACTCCCTTCATTGTGAACTTGGCAGATCTCGACAGCTTCTTGTTCTACAACTCGAAGGTCTGCATCAACTACGGTACTCAAATGGGTGCCTCAATCATCATGTTCGTCGTTGTTCTTGCCACTACCCGCGAAAACAAGCGTCGATCTCCTCTTTTCTTCCTCAACTTGTTCTCCCTCTTCTTGTCCGCTCTTCGAAGTCTCCTCCAGGTTCTCTACTACACCAATCAATGGACAGAGCTCTACGTCAACTTTGCTCCCGATTATTCCTACGTCCCTCGCTCCGATTACGCCACCAGTATCGCCAATGTGGTCATGATTGCACTCTTAGTCTTCAGTGTCGAAGTCAGTCTGCTCATGCAAACTCAAGTCGTCTGCGTTACTCTCGAGAAGAAACGTCGTTTGGCTGTCATGGTCCTCTCGTATTGTGTAGCATCTCTGGCGGTCATCTTCCGTCTCATCCTTATGATTGGAAATGCTGTCGAAATCATGAATGATGATGTCTTCAGCTGGGAATGGGCTCTCAATGGTGCTCTCGTCACAGAGACCCTCTCCGTCTGGTATTTCTGCCTCATCTTCGTCATCAAGCTCGGCATCACAATCGTCAAGCGTAAGAAGATGGGCCTCAAGCAATTCGGGCCTATGCAAATTATCTGTATCATGGGCGGCTGCACAATGGTCATTCCATGTAAGTCCTCTTCACTCCCAGCTGCATCAAAAACTAACATCACCCAGCAATATTTGCAATCCTCGAATACATCCCCTCTTTTCCTCAAGCCTCTTCCATCGCCATCACAGCCGTTGCAATCCTCCTCCCCCTCTCCTCGCTCTGGGCCTCCGCCTCAGTCGAAGGCAAACTGCCTCGCTTCACCACAGAAGCCACCGAGGCGCGCCGCAAACTCTTCGGTTCCTACTCCTCTGGTCAGCCATCCACGCGCGACCGCCAATTCAGCATGCCCGCTATCCATCCCACCGGCCTCGTCACGCACATCGAGCATGGTAAATGCACCCCATCTAGTGGACGTTCAATGCCGAAAAGTATCTTCGATGAAGATTTCGAGGAGGGTGATATTCGCGTGCAGAGAAGCTATAGTGTCCGCAGTGGAAAGAATGGGACTACTAGCTCAAGCTCTGGTACTGTTTGCTAGATTCGGAATGAAGAAGAAGATTGAGGGTTACCAGCGGTATTTCAAATGCAATTGTAATTAGCGGTTTGTAGATAGATCATACTGAATCAATCGCATATAATACATCCTGTGTTCATCTAAAATATGCATTTTAGAGTACCACAACAACAACAACCACGATCACAGCTCCATGCACCTTCCCTTCTACACCACGCCCCTTCCTTCTATCCCACCCCAATACCACTCCCCATACATTCTCCTCACCTCATCTCACCCCACAACTCCAAACTCATCCCATCTTGGATACCTAACGGACACCTAACACCTACACATGCCGCAACCGAAATGTCCTAATCGCCACCTCCATCCTCCTCATCCGCATCCTCACACGCATCCGCATCCGCTCTGCACCCCGCATCAAATGCACATGCCCCCATCACCACCATACTCGCGCCTCCGCTCACCTGATACCCATCACCGCTCGCCGAAACCCATCCACCGCCCAACACCAACGCCAACGCTTCTGGCACCGCTGCTCGCTGGGTTCGAGGTCGGTCGCGACGGGAGGGGTCTGCGGGGGAAAAACTATCCGGAAGGAAGGAACTATCTGGGGGATATCAATTTGCGGTGCGTGCCTGGGCCGTTGAGACTCAAGCGGGGTAAGGGGAAGGGGAAGGATACGAAGGAGAGGGAGGTTGGGGGGATTGGGATGGCGATGGGGAAAAGAGGGCGGTTTTGGGGGGATGGGGGGAGTGATGTGCGGGTTATTGATGGAGGGGACGGGGAGATGGGTGTGTGGAGGAAGAGTGAGGTTAGGAGTGAAGTGGGGAGTGGGAATGGAAACGGAAACGGGTGTGAGAAAGAGAGTATAGTGCGTCGAATGACGAGGCTTTTTGATCGGCGCGATGGCGGCTTGGTTGGGAGGCGGAGGACCGAGGGGTCTCTTGGACGGGAGAGGAGGGATGATGCGGGTGGATTGGTCTCGCCGGCTGATACTTCGAGCTCGATGATGGGTGTCTCGATTTCGAAGACACCTGTGAAGGAAGTGGATGGTTTGGATGCCGATGAGAGACTTCCGACAACGCGAAAGTTGGTTAGTGCGGTGAATACGAAGGATTTGCGGAATCTTGATGGGCTGCTGAGAACATCGGGCTCATATATGTCGAAGCCTGAACAGTTGAGCATTTTGGAGCGCTCCAAGACTTTTGATAAGGGGGAAAGTGTTGGATTTGGTAATGGAAGAGTTGTGAATACTGCTCTCAAATCGACTGTAAGAGACGAGAAATTGAGAGTTGTACCTGACAGGGCTGTATTTCAGTCTGCGAAAACTAATCGAGAAGATTTGGATAGTGTTTCCGGAGGCGAGGAGAGGTTCGAAGAAAAGCCCATGTTGAGGGATATCATACATGTCAAACACTCAGTGCTTGACGAGCAGGAGTGGATGAATCCAGCAAGGAAAGGAATGCCATCTATGCTTAAGCGTTCTGCAACAACTTCACCAGCAAAGAGTACAGTACTACGAAAGTTGAAGACTCCAGAGAGTTTTGTGGAAGAACAACCTATTCTTAAGTGTATATGTACAGAGTCCTCTACACAGAAAGCTACGAGGCGGCAAATTAATGTTGCGGAGAAGATACGCTTATTCGATGTAGATTCGAAGACACCAACTACAGCTCTTACAGCCGATCATCAATCAAAGTCAAAAATATCATCATTCTCTCCGGTACCTGTCAAGAGCCCCATCTCCATCCGCGAACCTCAAAGATTCTTGAAGAGGAAAAGCGAGCCATCGCCTCAACAGCCAGTCATCTCACATCAAGAGAAACCTCATACTCCAAATACCGCACCACACCGACATAAATCAGTCATCGAGAATCCACGACGTCTTTCCAAACTCATGGACAAGATCATGCTCTGGGAAAATTTGAGCGTGAGTTCCGTCGCCGACTCACCAACGAAATCTATACATACACATACTGGCTACCCAAGCTCCATGAAGCCTACCCGAAACCAACCTCAAACCACATCGCAGTCTACAAGACCAAATTCGAATACAACATCTACAAACCCATCATCAAAATTCTCCCATGCCCCATCTCTTCGATCGACTCTTGAGACTCCACAGCACAAGCCCCAGACGGAAAGAACGGGCATACCGCCTAACCAGAGAAAGCTCGATTTCACCGATATCAACAACGTCCTGAGGAGCCTCAACGTCTCGCCCCTCCTCTCGCCCACCTGCCCATCTCCAGTTCCGGCACACGCCTCCGCTTCGAAACCCACATCTGCATATAGGACTTCGGCATATCCGAATCCTGCATCTCAAGAGCCCGCAGAGCGAAATGTCGGGCACGGGGTCCCACCACCGGGCATTTTGGCGGCGAACCCTCCAGTGGCGAAATTCGGGCGCGGTATCGGCTATCAGGATCCGTTTTCGGATGCGAGTTCAAACGGGTGGGGTGTGGGCTCCGGTGCGGGTGGGAGTGATGGCGTTGATGACCGAGATGATACGGGGGAGGGGCGGCGCGGGACGGGTGTGGATGCGGATGCACAGAGTCTGGTGCGCGTAGGCTGTAGGCTTGTTGAGCCGAAACCCGTGCGCATGAGTGAGGCGGTGCGCTTGGTGCAGTTGTGTGCGAGGTTTGGAGAGAGTGTTGGGTTGAGGAGGCGGAGAGAGGTGGTTATTGGGGTTGGGAGTGGGGTTGACGAGATGTTTTAGGGGATTGAGGGGATGGATGGGGAGAGGGTGAGAGGTGAGAGAAGATGGGGTTGTAGGGTTAGGCCTAACTTGGGCGTAGGATCAAATTGAGATTGTTTATTGATTAAGGGCTTGTATTTTTACTGTGCTGATACAATGCCGCGAGGGCCTTGGTGAAGGTGAAGTTGAAGTTGAAGTTGAAGTTGAAGCTGAGAGATTCGCGCCTTGGAGACGCGTCTTGGACCTGCGGCTTCTACTCACCTGGCCAAATAGAAACCTCCGCTCGTAGCTGCTCATTTCAATACAGCGTGTCCGGTTTGGACTTCTTTCAGCATGAGGGAAATGTACGCTGAGCCGATTGTGATGCCACTGATCGAGATAGGTATAAACACGAGGGAGAGGGAGAAGCTCTTCTTGCTTTCTAAGAATATTCGTTACTAGAACCCCTATTCTTTTCGTTGCAGCGTATTCAAAAAGTTTGGTGTTTCTTCTTGTTCGCTGTTTGTGCTCTTGAATGGTGCCTTTCTCTTGAATGATCCTCTCTTCTTGAGATCCTCTGGCTTGGAATAAACCACTGTCTCTTTATATTCCTCAATTCATGTCCTAGCCCATCGTCTCCTAGCCTTGCATCTGTTTGCTCAGCTTTGACATCGATAAGACATTAGCATAGACAATTCCTGCCAACCAAGTTGCACACCGTTCAGGTATCGTTACTCCACATCGACAGTGGAGGATTGGGTACAGAGACTCAAAATCCCATAATCACAGCACTCACTTCCGTGTTCACGTCACATCACTTCTTCACATCAAATCAAATCACAGACCAGCACAAAAAAAAACACTCAACACATTATAATAACCACACACCCTAGCCTACCCTACCCCCCCACCTTTTCCCCATCCGTACTCCCCAAACTCCCACCCCCACTCGCCCCCCTCCCCACATCCTCCACGCCTTCAAAAGTCGGCTTTCCATTCTCATCAACCTTGTCGCGCGCACGCATGGCATGTTCGTCCGTCTCGTTGTAATCAATCAGCAGCTCGCCATGCTTTCCGTACCTGAGCGGCTCCCTCCTCGCCACGGAGACGACGTCGAACCACGACGTCGTCTTGTGGAAGATGGCGTCCATCTCCTCGAGCGAGCGGTAGGCCGTCTCCGGGTAGAAGAAGTAGACGATGGGCACGATGGCCGCGTTGATGACGGCGAAGATGATGTATGTCTGGTAGCCGATTGAGGAGAAGGCTACGGGGGTGATCATGACGACCATGAAGTTGAATGACCTGGCGGTTGATCAGCCTTGTTTTTCCTGCGTGGGAGGATAGGAATTTGAGAGTTGGGGGATGAAAGTTGGGAGTGAGGGGAGGGGACATACCAGTTAGCACTTGTAGCTAATGCATTTGCCGGTGCACGAATCCTCAGGGGTACGATCTCGGCGGGGTAGAGCCAGGTCATGCCCAGCCAGCCGATGGCGAAGAAGGTGTTGAAGACGAAGAGGAAGACTGCTGCGGCGATTGGAGCGCCATTGCCGCCCATGTTATTCTGTGCTAGGTAGCTCGTAATGGTGAGGACTATCATGGAGAGAGACATTCCAACGGCGCCGAAGAGCATAAGGGAGCGGCGACCGAAGCGCTCGATGGTAAAGACTGCAATCCATGAGGCGGCGAAGTATTCGGTGCCATTTGCGGCAGCTAAGATACGTGAGAGGAAGGGTGAGAGACCAATGTAGTTTTCGTAGATTGTAGCAGCGTAGTCTGGAGGTGTTAGTTTGAATGTTGGAAAGGGGTGGCGGAAGATTTGAAAAGTGGACGTTGACATACAAGTGATGAGATTGATACCAGAAATTTGCTGGAACATCTGATTCACATATGCGAGCACAACACGGTGGAAATGACGATCTGGACCCATTGTGAAGAGATCCTTGTAACCATAGGCCTTCATTTCAAGAACGCTGTCTTTGATGGCTGCGAATTCGGCTTGCACATAATGGTTTTCGGGTGGGAGGTCGGCAAGTGCAGAGAGGACTTGCATCGCTTCATCTTCTTTTCCCTTAAGGACGAGCCATCGAGGAGACTCCGGGAGTGGTAGAATAAAGCATAAGAGGAGTAGAGCAAAGAAAATTTGGAAGCCGATTGGGAAGCGCCATGAAATTGTAGATGGTTCAAGGAAGGAGAAACCAAAATCCAGCCACTGATTCTTGTTAGTTACTTGCTGCCGAAGATGTATGAACAAACTTACATAACTCAGACAAATACCACCAGTGATCATAGCACCTTCTATCATGACAAGCTTTCCTCTCTTATGAGACTTTGACGTCTCGCTTTGCCATGTTGGGACAGTGGATGTATTCATGCCGTTTCCAAAGCCTGTGACAACTCTCCCCGCAATGAAGTGGCCAAGAGTGAAAGCAGAGCACTGCAACGCTGCACCAACAACCATGATAGCGGATCCAATGAAGATAGTCTTCCTTCTGCCCAAGAGATCACCCACGAATATTGTAGCAAGTGCACCAATGAAGCACCCTACATTGTAGCTGGCCACTGAGATACCTTGAATAGTACTGACATGGTTGATTTGTGCCTTTGTGTAGCCATTTGCAAGCTGGAAAGTTAGTGAGTGAGTGCTGGTGATGGAGACACAAGGTAACTGACTGTGGTGTGAACGACATCAATTTCCGGGAAGACTCTCACGAATGAGTCTAAGCTCAACAAACCTCCCATAACACCCTGATCATATCCGAAGAGTCTATTTGAATTAGCGATTGAATTTTCAGGTAGAATCTCAATCTTCGGTGATAGAAATCGGAAGCCATGACCTCGCTGATAAACACGATTGATAACAAGAGGGGAAACAGAGAGGAAACCATGAGTTGGGAGCAAAGATGAGGAGAAAAATGCAACTCACAAGAAATCCAAGCCAGCAATAGTACTGATTGCATAATTCAAGCTCCTCCCCTTCAAGCCAAAATATCTTGAGCCTCCGTAACCGAACATCCTGCCAACCTAGCAATTCGACCAAGCAGCAAAGATCCAGATCAACGACAGTTGGAAGACGAGAAACTGCATATAGATTTATTCAGACTTCGGAACCGAGCAGCCAAGTAAGGATTTGTATCTATCGTCTGTCTTGTCTACAGATAAGAATGAGCGCACACGAAAGGATATATAGTAAAGGTCAAAGATGACTTCGTGAAGACGGGATTTGTGCGATGGACAACAAGTACCTCGCTATGCATTCTCGAGAGACATGCGCCGACATATAAATATCAGTGGCATTAACAGACCTCCCAACGTGGGGAAGGGCCCACTTTGTAAAGCCGGGGGGGGGACTAAACCCAAATCAACATTGCCGGGTGGAGTTAGGTCTCTCTCTCTCTCTCTCTGCCTTACTGTAGCCCGCCAGCCGAAGATGAAAAGGCGGCGTTTGTTGTAAGAGGGCATTGTAGTGCGTTCAGAGCCATACACATCCAAGCATGAATCACCCGATGTATGAAGAGGGTTTACCCAAGGGGAGTTGGGGCTCAAGGGAATTAGGGCTCAAGAGATCTAAACTGTGTACAGGAGTCCGGAGATAGTCAGAGGCTTTATGAGGCGTTATGAGGCGATGGGCGCGTGTGGATGGCTGGTAACTAAGGAAGAACTTGGAGTAGGCTTGCACCACCAATTCTTCTAGAAAGATTGCCTAGAGTGCTCGTATGGACGTTAATGTAATCAGTCATTGATAGGTAGTTATATAATTATATATATATATATATAATTCTTCGGGGCTGCAGAGTCATTGGAGGCTGTAGTTGCTACAGTAGGGAATGGTAGAGATATCTAGAGTCATCCAATCATCCGAATCGCATTAGTTACTGTAGAAGTGCATGATAATTAGAAGTGGAAGTATTCCATTCATCACCAATACAAACATTGCTCAACAGGGTATGGTATATAAGAATTGACATCAATTCCAGCATCAAATTACCAGTCTCATCGACATAGATATCCGACTGAATCTCACTTCCCTCTCCTCTCGTAAAGTCCTCCCTCACCTCAAGCCTCCCCCGCCTTCCTGACATCACAAAAGCCCCACCCACAGTCATCAAGTAGGCGCGCCCTCTAATACGCCAACCCCTCCACATCTCCAACCTTCTTCTCAAGATCCTCCAGCACCAAAACAATGCTACTTGTCGAGACCGATGGCGATGCCGATGGTATCTTGTGCATAGCGCCAACTCAACTCAACTCACAACCGCCCGCCCAGCCATAAAACACGAGCCTGCACCGCATTACCCGAAACGGACATCCGGGCGCAAAGCAGAGCAGTTCCATCCTTCCCCGCAAGTGTTCGTGGAGGAGTACTCGAAGTGCATCTGTGTGTTCAGTTGTGTTCAGTTGTGTTGTGTTCAGGTATGCCACGCCACCATGGACCTCATGGAAGAAGCGTACTTGGTTATGTTCCTAGGTGGTCCAGAACATCTGGACGAGTACATACCTCGTGAGATACAGTATGTACTATGATTGCCTATGAGTGTACAAATCTCCATCAGCAAACCACAAGCATCCAACCTCGAAACGAAACATCACCTTATCTACTGCTACGTACTGAGTACATACAAGTACATGGGTACAGCGAAGTGAATCTCTTCCACGCCACGCCCATCACAGGATCAACATCGCTCACGGCGCATTCCATCCCGAAGCCAACACGCACCCCGAACCCCGAGCCCCAGACTCCAGACTCCAGACCCCAGACCCCACAACACCAGGTCCGAGGTGGAGCGTCTCATGTCTCATCGCAAACACTGATGTCAGCAGTGGAGTTGGAGAGTGGATAGCGGGACAACGCACAGGGCAGAGTAGAGCAAAGTAGAGCAGAGTGGACTGGACTGGACTGGATACCATCGACACAAACTCAGCCCAGCCAGCCTTTACTCTCACCTTCGTATCCTTTCGCATCTTCTCGCATCTGTCCTTACTGCGAGCATGCTACCGTACCTTGCGATACCCGAATGAATACCTAGTAGACGAATCAGAAAGGTGGGAAGACAAAGCAGACAGAGCAGACAAGGACGTCATGGTTATCGAATACACATCCATTCACGTATAAAGCGAGTAGTAATCAGTAGTCACCATCAACATCGCACTCAAGATTTCGCAAGCCATTTTTTTCGTTTCTATGCTGAATGGACTACGGCGCAGATATGAACTGCCAGATGACAACAGTCAGATGACGGATCAACTCCACCTGTAAACATTCATCAACATCGTCTTAACCTGCTTTAGAAACAACTCATCTAAATCAAGTAGGCCAAGTCAATTCACACCCGGAAAGTAGGAGTCGCCGAGGTGAAGAATCGCTGCTAATGTCCAAGACAACAAAATGCCATGACCTTTCCGATATTTTTGACAACATCGTCCAGTTACATTAACAGTATCAACGGCCTCATTCAGACGTGCTGCCTTGACTTTACCAGGCGCCGCCACCGCCGCCGGTACTCCAGCCAGAAGTGTCGGCAGCAACATCAAGGGCGGCAGCTCCACCACCTACAGCCCAGCCACCAGTGTCGACAGTACCAACATCAACGGCAGTTGGGTTAGTATCACCACTATCATAGGCATTGCTGTGGTCAGTCTCCTCGACCAAGGGCTCCTTGCAGCGAACCTTGGTGTGTCCCATCTGCTGGCAGTTGGAGCACTTGACGCGAGAGTCTATTCATTCCGTCAGTTCAAGTCAATAAATTTCGAGGGATAACTCACAATCACGTGGCTTTGGGCAGTCCTTGCCAACATGACCAACCTCGTCGCAGTTTCTGCAGGTCATGGTAGCTGGGTTGCGAGGTTCAGGGCACTCCTTTGACATGTGACCTTCCTGGCCACAGTTACGACATCCGGATGGTGGAGCAGTTGGACAGCTATATGGGCTTAGTAAATTTGTTGCAGCACTAAAAGATCCCGACTTACTCCTTTGCAAAGTGACCGGCTAGGTAGAGGTGTTAGCATATACGGAATGATATGAGGTTAGGAGACTTACTCTCGTTGCATCTCTTGCATTCGACACCCTCGGCAGAGCGAGGCTCTGGGCAATCACGGGAAGAGTGTCCGGACTGTTTGCAGTTGCGGCAAGCAAACTTATCGACACGATCATTTGGGCTATTGACTGTCAGTGTCATTTGCCATGCATGAGCTGTGGAAACACATACCAATCGCGCATACGGTGACCAACTCCCTCGCAGTTGAAGCACTTGACAACAGTATGTTCAACTTCCTTCTTTTCCTCAGGACATTCACGAGCGGCATGGCCAAGCTCTAAGTAAATTGGTAATTAGTTGTCAGTTTCAATAATTATAGGATGTTCTTTTACCTTCACAGTTTCTGCACTTGATGATGCCACGATCAACCGGAGTACCGGCATCAGCAAGACGAGCAAGGTTCTCCTCTGGTGAAGCTGGCCATCCTTCAATCTCCTTTGGGCGGAGTGGGTTTGGAGAGAAGCGAAGGTTAGCAGTGTACTTCTTGTCCATGTTTCCCTGAAGATCCATGTTGCTGTAAGAGGATGCCATCTCCTTCTCCACGGCGATAATCCAGATTGGAACGTTGTGGTTGCGGAATGCCTTCTCCATGTTGACATAAGTGTTTGGCATTGTACCCTTGGCATACTTCCAGAAAGCCTAGAAATGGAGATTGTTAGTTATTTTCAAGTCTGTTGCTTACTTGGTCGTCCAAGAGTCAACTTACGGCAATAGCGTCATCCATATCGCGATCCTCAGCAGCCGTCTTTAACTCCTCCCAGATATTCTCTGGCATGGCATCCTCAACTTCACCATAGATGTTGCTGAAAGAACGAGGGTTCTAAAACTTCGTTAGTGATTTGAATTCAATTTAGCAGTGCTTCATTCTTACCTTGCACTCGCTAATGGTGTGGTCTTCCTTCTCGCAGTTTCCGCACTTCTTGGGCTGAGCGTCTGGACCTATGTATGATTAGCATAGGTAACTTAAGACGATTTGTTTCTGATACTTACACTCCTTGGAGCGGTGGCCTGGTTGACCACAAGTACGGCAGTCACCAGTGAATTTGGAGGGGTTTGGGCATTCATCCTTGCGGTGACCCGTCTCACCGCAGTTGAAGCAAGAGCGAGTGTCTGGCTGTGGGCAATCTCTAACCTCATGAGAATCCTCACCACAGCTATCAAATTCAATCAGTATTTTTTGACATTAGATACATGTAGAAGAAAACGCAGTCAATGAAAGACTTACCGACGGCAACTATCACCACCTCTCTGGCCAGCCTGAGCTCCAGCATCGGCATCAGTGTTGTATCCTGTAGCTCCTCTATGACCATCGTTTGTAGCCGTATTCTCAGCTGGCAAGTTTACATACTGACCACCCGAAGCTGCCAACATCATTGGCGAAAGGCCAGTTTCAGTAGCAGCAGCGATATTGTCAGTGGAATTCCAACCTGCACCACCACTTGGAGTAGTAACAGCTCCGGCAGCACCCCAAGTACCACCTCCACCAGCGACTTCATGATTCCAAGACATTCTTAGTACTTTAGACCGAGGTATTCACAAAGTCTAGGACAAACTGTAATAACAAGTCAGCTTGATCATAATAAGTTCAGAGACGCCGCAAATTGATCGATTGAAAGCTGCTGTTGATAATAGAACTGAAAGAGGAACATGAGGATAATAAATTCAGCAACCGCTGGAGCCAGTTTTTTTTTCGAGGCGATACTTAAGGAATCCTTGCACCAGTTTGACGCATTACGAAGGTATCTAGAATCAGAAGCAGATTTCCACGCATCAAAATCTTGGTCCTGATCGGCCAGATCTCGCAGTGCAAACTGATCAAGACTCCGTTTCAAGCTGATATCTGCAACCAAGATGTTTGATCTGAACCATGCTCGTGATTGTACACCAACTTGGAACCGCATCCGTAGTTCGATACATGAAGTGAAAAGTCTTGAGAGAGGTATGAAGTGAGAAATGGAAGTTTTATAGAAGTCTTCAAGGCGCGCTCGAGTACCTTGATTCAAGCTCCGCTCGATGATGGACTTTCATCTACGGCAATCCGCTCGTAAAGCTACTGTCTGATGATATCCTCGAGAACGCGTAGTGAAGTCAAACATAATGAAAAATCGACTTACTTTGAAGTTTGAAGTGTTTGTAACGTGTAATTGCCTCGTGTTTTGCGAGCACCTGTAGAAGATCAGTATCCAGCTATTGGGTATTCAGATACCAACATCGCCACATCAACTCAAATGAGCAGCAATGCGTTTCGGATATGGTATATGGTTGGAGCATATAAGTAAAGTAGGAAGGTACTCACGAGAGGATAAAGGTCGTCTGTAAAGACAGTTGTAACAACCACACAGCTGTGAAGTTGTAAGAGAGGAAAGAGAGGGAAAGTTTGGTGAAGAGAGAAGGAATGCGAGGAGGAGAAAAGTGTGTTATGTTCGAGCTGGAACTAGAAGCGATAAGACTATCTCCTACAAAGGGAAGGGACGACGATGCACGCACAAAGGTAAGGTATAGTACATGGTAACTTGGAGAGTTGGCCGACGTTTCAAGGCATCGACGCACTTGATATGGATATGTTGGAGGGCGCCGTGAAGCGTTGTGCTTCTCTTGAGAATTTCAAGACGTGATATGATACTTTAGGGCCCTCAGTTTGTCCTGGAAAGATATGGCTGACTCTTATCTTTTCTCAAAAGGGTGTTGCAATTCAGTCTCTCTTCAGATGCGGGTGGAAGGAAACGGACAAAGTTGGAAAGAAGATGTCCGCCATGTACCCACTATCGTGACTTTGGTGTTGCTCTTCAGGCAAGCATTTTCCACACCACCAAAACTTTCTCTTCTTATCAAATTTTCGTAGCAGCGAGAGATACTATAGCCTCCCCAAGCATTTCAAGAGCTGATTTCCGTAAGAGAATAGCACCTCGAAGTGGCAGTTTGGACTGGCTACTTGAATTGAATACGTGAAGTGGCTGCTTGAAGTGGCTGAATGATGTATACTGTAGAACTGAGCTCTTTAGTAGGTAGACGCCACATAATCATCGCCTTCTCCTACTTGCGTATATATATATTCTCTATCCTTCGCAAGAGATTTGTGTTGATTGCTGTAGAGCGTGCCAGTTAGTTAAGACCTTCGAATTGTCGATAGTTGTTAGATTCATCTTATTAACTTTCGTCATCAAAACTTAAGCATCGTTGGATGTTAAGGTGAAATCAACAGTTAGGAACGAGTTCAAGGTCTAAAGAAATAAAATTATCATACAGGTCTGAAATTGTATTTTTTTTGTTTGAAGTACCATTATGCTTAAAGGCCTAGTCGTCATCAAAATCTATATCGTTCAGATTTTTATTGCAGTCGAGAACTATGAATTGTTTCATACTTATCCAGAGCTTAACTTTTCAGATGTTCATTCGTTCTCAAATAGTCAGTCGTCACCTATTGAGAACGCCATCCAGCCTCCTCTAGTGTTAGGTGGCTTGAGCATGGCTTGCAACAGATGTAACATACCATATCAATATCCAATCGTCGGCGACACTTGCTATGAGCGATTGAGGCATATTTCCAAGCCGGCCAATCACTATTCAAGTATGAATTCTGCCAGCAATAGCATTTCGAATACAATGTAAGATATCAGATCTCATATAAACTTGACATGATATCCAGGCCGTAACTTGTATCAAAAGACCAAAGCTATCAAGAGCTGTAGCACATAGAGACGCCAGGGATCCTTGCATATCTCGGTGATCTCCCAAATAAAAATTGTCTCGATTTCTTGAAAACCAAGTGTCAAATTACAGCAAGCTGAATCAGATGAGGCCGAATTTGTCTACCTTAACAGAAGTGTTTAGCCAGCGCCAACGACCTCTGACCATCATGTACTGGCCGTCCAGAATTCCAAAGGTAATGTTGCCTCGGCTGTGAAATTGGTTCCACTGATCAATTAGACACATACTCCAGGCAAGCTCAATTTTATCGTTTGGACTAGGGCAATGAACGCACTTGTTCCACATTCCAGACTGCTACTCAATTCTTGGGGAATGCGCTATTCGTCCGAGTTCAGAACAAGGATGGTAGGTCGAAGTGGGCGCAGCTGAGACCTTGAATTGGGAGGCTCTGCAAAGCGGGACTTGGACTTTATTTGATTTGATACGGCACGCAGCTGCAAAACACCATGTAGCGACGCCTACATCGGAAATTCTTCCCGGATGCCGTAACCTGTAGATTTGTCAAATCAATACCTTAAGCTGATCAAAAGATGGCAGCTGAACTCAAGCCTCAAGAGTTTATATGATACTTCGTTTTGTTCCCAACTTTTATGCGTGTGCAGCACTCAATGTCCGAGGGGACAGGTCGGAAACTGCAACTAGCGGCTGATCAAAAGCTCGAGAACAACATGCTCAATGGGCGTAAAAACATGCGGCAACTCGTTGTAACTAAGATCAAGAAGCTGAAACGTGTCTTATCTGGCATGGTAGGCTTTGGGTGTTGGAGGCGATTGTCTTGAAGTTGATAGGTAGACCTAGGTAGGTAGGACCGCTTCTCCTACCCGCCACTCACTTCACCCAGCCAAAGCCCCGATTTGTTGGAAGAGCCGCAGATATTGAACGAGGCTCGTTTGGAGCAAGGATTTGTGTTACGTGCCTTTGTACCTAGGTAGTATTAGCTGTAGGTAAGCATGTATTAAGATACTACATAGTAGGTAGGTACTTGTACGTACAGTCCAGCATGTTCTCGGCGAAATTGAGGTATGACGGTGAGATCTACTGAACCAGAAAGTCAGCAAGAATCAAGGTCCAAACTTTAATATATCATCGTTGGCAAATGACCGGAAGTATAATTCATTTGAGCCTCAACTAGGCACCTAGGATGGCACGGAAAATACTGAATGCACGATTGTGTATTCTAGAGGAGAGTATGATAAGTAGGAGTTGCTACCTAGGTAGGTAAGCTTTTTGGTGTAATGATAAAATCCGTGTTGCCGCTTTAACAGCAACAAAAACGCCACGTCCATAGGTACGTACCTACCTACCTTTAGTTCACTACTTGGCTTTACTCTCTTTTATTGTGTCGATGCATCTTTACAGGTACGTAAATATGTACATACTCATAGGCCCACCGGTCCTTCAGGCCTACTATAATAGAGCCTCACTTTCTTGCCTCACTAGGTATAAGATCCGCCATTCTCAAAGGTAAGGCTGCTGTCTGTTGTTTCCTTCAAGATACTATGGGAATCTATCATCGCCATATTCTGTCGCTGTCTTTCGTTGCATCCCACAATTGTCGTCTAAGTCTATGCAAGGCTCAATGTCTTCATTCTCTTCCTGAGCCCTGTGCTGCTATCTCAGTATCGCTCTACTATCCAAGGTTGAGCGCAATCGGCGTTCTTTCCAAAGGCCATAAATGGCTCGAAATATAACAAATATACCTTACGAGGTTCTGGCAAACATAGTTTGGCATATCAATTTTTTAGATGCCATCAATCTCGGAAGAACGTGCAAGGTGCTCTTGCAGTTCCACTTCTCAGACTCCTTCTGTAGGGTCATCCTAGAGGTGAGTTTGATATCACATAACGATGGCCCGGTTACTCTGGTTTCGCGTGGTTACTCCCTGCGAATACAGTCAGATCATAGGATGTTCTAGTGCTGACAATCCTAGGATAAAGCGCCGTTCACTAAAGAGGCACAAGATGCCAAGCTGGATGGGAAATACGCAACAGCATTTCGAAGACTAGCAAGACGACGACAGGCCTTTGCTGATGCCAACCCTTACTCGGTTGCGGTATTGGGTTCCGCTACATCTTTTCGCTATGATCAAGGAGTCTTATGCTACACCTCACATAAGCAGCTTCGTATCCTAGACTTGCATCATTCAGCCGACGAAGAAGCTGTGATAAACATTCCACTCCTTCTTCGATCAGTGACTGGACAATCTTCTGATGTGGAAACAGCTCAAGATCCGTGTCAGCATGGCACATTCGAGGTATTATATTACAGAGATAATATCGTTTCCTGTGTGTACAAGTCACTGGATCTGGAGACAGGCTGGTTATTAGCCATTGATTTGCAATCAAGAAAGCGGCTTCTTAAACATAGACTGCCATCTATGGAGAAGCTGTTCGTGCGCCATACCGACCAATTCTTATATTATGGCACACATTCGGCGATTGGCCGCGATGGTCATTGTCGATGGGAAGTTAGTGGATATCATTTCAAGAATAGGCAGTGGCTTACGTGTTTATTCATGTTGCCGCGGACGGTGGGGTCAGATATTTCATCTACCGTCTGCTTTGAAATCTACGATGATCATTTCTACGCTCTTTCAAGTCAAGTTTCGTTTGAGATGGAAGAAATTGATTGGACCTCTTATTACCACTGCTGTCGATTCCCACTCGATTCTCCTTGTCCAGCAGTCCTGGAGTACACCCAGTCTTATCCTATGTGGAGGAGGCAGCATAAAGAAGGACCAGTCGATGAACGCTGGACGACGCTAGAGCTTGAAATTGACGAGGAAAATGGCAGTCTGGTTATCGTTGAAGCGCGCAGAGAATGGAAAGACGGTGCCAGCAGAAGCCAACGAACATACTATCGTACAGCATTGGTATTTCCCGTATATAATGACTCTCAGAGCATGAGCCCGAACTCTCCAGACACAACCTCTTTATCCCCAGCTTTACCCGCCAACGATCAGCTGGTGCGAGTTCTTACTCCTGCTGATAAGCCGCAATGGAGGGAGCCCCCTCCTCGCTTTCCTCGTAACGAACACGAAGGAGATGACGGTATTAAATCTTCCTCTCGCGCATTTACATTTCCCAAGACAAAGGTCAGGAGTTACAGCTGCTCGGCAAATGCATTTTTAGATGTAGTCAACGACCCAGCCCCTGATGACTGGCAAGAAAAACAGCGTCTCCGTCTACGAGTTGGAAGCAGGACTCTAGACGCCCCAAAGCGTTACTCTGTGGGACACCCACGAGCAGGCCAAGTAGAAGACGCCAAGATCCACCCCGAAACTGAAGAATCGTGTCCAGATCTCAACGAAACCTACACTTCAAGCCCTATCAAGATGTGGCCCCCTGAACTGCCAGCCTACTCGCCGCTCTATGACATTCTCAACCCTGGAGACTACCAAGGCGAAGTCGATGGTGTGGTGGATGACCGCTCGATCGTATATACGACCGGCGGAGGACAAGGGCATGACCTTGTCTTCATCAGTTTCGATCCATCCATTCGGCTGCCTGGTCTGGTAGAATGGGGCGGCAACAGGGGGTGGAAGCTCGGAGTTGGTGAAGGGCCTCACATCGTTGGCCGTGCTTCTGGTCGTTGCGGTCAACATGATCTAAAGGGGACGGGTGTCGAAAAAAACGTGCTGCTGCAGGATGGACTTGTGTATGATACGGAGTGGTTCACAAGAGAAGCTGCATTGTATACGGGTATTTCGAAGGGCTTTTGGACGCGTTATTGATTGATTGATGCTTGCTTCTTCTTCTTCTTCTTCTCCTTTAGGCAACCCGACTACAAACCCTAATTCCAGATCCGTACATGCTAGAATAACTTGTCTCCCTTACCTTGTCTAGTATCTTAATATAGTATTTTCCACTTATCATATCAGACCTCAGTATTTTTGAAGCTTTTATCAACTGTGCTATCAAAACCTACCCTCGGACACGAAACACTCCAAGGCTTCCACCATACCTAGTATCATGCATTCTTCTCCATGCACAAGAAGCGTAACTGTCTCTCAAGACAACCATGCAAGCAACAGGAGCAAGCAACCCCTCTCTCATCACTTAAAACAGCTCCAAACATAAAATCCATATCTCTCGACCTGCATGTATAAAACCCTCACCACTCCTCCATCTGCAAAGCCAACAGCATTCAGCAATTCTTCCCACACCGAGTTCCCCAACCCCTCAAACAACCCGCTCCCCTTCCTATAAAGCACCTTCCACGGAACCTTCGTCCTAATTCCCCACACCTTCCGCCGTCGTCCAAGTAAATCCCTCAAATAACACCCCCTACCTTACCTACCTACCTGCCGGCCCTCACAGCGTGCCATACCCCACGAGCAAGCCCAATCTACCCTGCAAGCCATCCAAGCCAGGCATCGGACGCGCCTCATCCATGCGAGCATCGACCCGGAGGCCGCGGCCAGTCCATGGCGGCGCAGCTTCTTGAGCCGCACCTCACTAGGTACTCGCGCATGGCTAAGATCGCCGAGGTGTTGATCGGCTGCAAGTGCTCAGCGTCCGAGAGTGCGAGAGTACGAGTTGGGGGCCAGTCAGCCTTGCCCAGAGACATCCATGACACTTGGTCGTGCAGCGCGGTGTTCCGAGGCTTGAGGTATGAGGGGATGCAGAAGGCTGAGCAGAGACCCCTGTCCGACGCCCAGTTTTGCGCAGACATGGTCAGAGAACGTTTCCAGAAAGCAGGGCTACATGACATGGGGTGTCTGGAGGCCCTCGGCTCTTTCATTGCATTGCCGGCATGCTGCTTGTCAGCTATTTTGGACTTTTGAGGATTTGGTAAACGTTTACTGCGAGCACATGCTCGTGGTCTCAAGGATGGGATACCAAAGGTAGGATCTCACGATCTCCACACTTTCACGGCCGCGATTGGCGCTACACGGATGAGGAAATTAGTGAATTACAGATACTGAGTATCTACGACCTGTACTAAGTCCCGGAATCTATGCGAGCCATGCAATGCTACCTGACATCTGCGATACGCCGAAAGAGATATAAATCCGCAAAACCCAAGCAGCTTTCCCAAAGCATCAAGCAACCCGATAACCAATTGCATTCTAGCAACAGCCAGGTTAATCTAGGCAAGCCTGACGTAGTTACCTGTGTATCAATCAGTATATATTCGATATTCTCGAGGCTGTGAAACATACCGGGGAACTGTCCTTGCATGCCGTTAAGCTTGCCAACCCACCACTCGTTCTCATTCGGCGTCCGTGTAACAATTTCAATGACATCTCCAGCACTGAAACTCAAGTCTCCTTCCGCCTGTGCCTCGAAGTCATACAGCGCAGTTACAGTCTCCACAGCAGGCGTCGCAGCGAATCTAGAGGGCTTGGGCTTAGGTGGAGGAGGTGCTGCACCCTTGGCTTTGGCTGCGGCACCCCATTGACTTCCTGTAGAATTTGCTCGTCCAATAGATGACTTGATATCGGCCATAGGAGGGGACAGAGCGCCGCCTGAAGAATATGGTGGTGGTGGTTTCTCGGAAAAATCGTGTGTTTTGCGTCTGTTGTCTTCCGGCACCGATGAGCTTGTGGCAGGCCCTGATTCGATCGCGAGGGTTGAAGGCTTGCTTTCGAGTGCAAGAGTTGGCTTGGAACCTGGTCCAACTCTTGGCGGTCGCTTGTAGCCTGTAGATTTGAATTTCGTGATCGAAAGTGCTTCCGCTCGTTCTTTGATGTCGCCTCTCTTTGCTTCGAATGCGCCCTCAAGATCCAAAGTCAAGTCGAAATATCCGATATCGCAACCTTGCATCTTCTCGTGGAGCGTGTAGAAGACATTGAGTTGCATGTAGTAGAAGGATTGGAACAATGGGCGAATAAACTCACTCTCAAGGGTGAAGAGCTTGGGTAATTCATCTTTGAGGAGGTCGTTGTAGTAGTTGTATTCCTGAGTAGCCTGTTCAACATCATTTTCGGCCTTGTACATCGCTTTCTCGTCCTTCATGGTTTTGTCCTTTTTATCCTGGAGCTTCTTGAGGGTTGCTCTGTGTCTATCATAATCGAGCTGCTTGTGCTGACGTTTGAGAGTAGATTTGCGAACGACCTTGATGATGTCAAGAAGTTCATCGGCCGGGCGAATGACTCGAGTCTCAATCATCTCCAGCTCTGGCTGAAGGGTTGCGAGCAGATCTCTCACGATAGCTTCATATTCCTCACAGGCTCGGATACCTTCGGGGTTTCCATGTACAACCAGAGAGTCAGGATCCGACATGCGACCTGAGATTGGCTTGTAAATCTCAGCAATTGCCTGTGAGAATTCGATCTGGTGGGTCAGCATTCCGTTGATTGCCTCGAAATACTTCTTCGATTCATCGTGGAGCTTCTTTGTCTCTGTCTCCAGCTCCTGAAATCTGCGCTCGGCGTCGATATACACGGCATCCTTAGTGGATTCACCGAGGTTGAACTTCTGTTTGAAAGTTTGAGGTGCCTTTGTTCGTCCTGTCAGCCTCCTTGTGATAATGCCCCACCTTACTTATGACTTACTCGAATGACACTCTTCTGGAAACCTTTGAAACTCATGATGACGGCAGGTCTACAGTCCAGAAGGGTGAGTATTGTGGTACAGCTTTTGAGCCTGTTGCTCTACAAGTGAAGGACTTTGTGTAAGATACGGTGGATATAGGAGTTCTATCGATGTGTTTGCGTGGAGCGTGGTTTATTGTCTGTCGGCGACCGTGGGAGACGAGCCCGCGATGACGAAGCGGGAGGCTTAGCTTTGGCTTACAGCGCGCGCTTTAGGCACAAGTTCTTGGCGCAATGAACGAGAAAGAAGAGCAACGGCGACTTTGTGAGGGTGCTTTGATATCTTTGAAATGTTGTTGTTGTTGTTGAACTTGCTATGGATGAGGTTTTTCGGATGTTGGGCGGAAGAGAGTTCAAGGTCAAGGTCAAGGTCAAGGTCAAGTTCAAGGTCAAGATCAAGGTCAAGATGAAAAGGCCAAGACGGTCTAATCCATGATCGAATATGCACAAAAGCGATGAGAGACCTTGTCAGCTTGGCTTTTTTTTCTTCCTCAACCGCCGACTCTGTTACATGAAATAATGCATGCGGGTTGACACGGCCATTCGACTCGTCATGGTTCCGGTGCAGTGACAGGCAAGAGTAATACTGTGCACAGTCCCATCCCAGGCTGATGAGGCCTACATCGGTGCTGACCAATAAGCAATTGTCGTTTCGAGAGCTTCTTCCATCTTAGTTCATTTATCGGCCTCAGAATCTCATGTAAGTAATTCGCCTTCAAGAGGAGCATTGCTTCGTTGACTTTGTGCATCTATTGTTCATCCAACATTGCAACACAAACAATGTCGAACATTGCTGCTTCATCGTTACGACAGGCTTCACGCCTCTGCGTCAAGCAGTCGTCGTCCGCAGTAGCTTTAGGTAGATGCTCGACTTTACCCAGAGCTGTCGCTGCGTCGGCGCAAAAGATCTCCAAGAGATCCTATGTTTCCGAATCTAAGAAGGACAATGCTCGAGTCAGTGTCGATACTGCGATTAGAGCCGACCAGAAGAAATTCTTCCAAGAGACTGGAAAGGTTCCGGGAGAGCAACCCATGATGGGTAGTGCTGCTAATGCTGATGCTATGATGAGTCCTATGGCTGGTTAGTCATACCTTTCTTTTTTTGTTGTATTTTCACTGTACTTCAATCTAACCAGCACAGGTGTCCTCAAACAAGCTACTGTCATGGATGAGGGAGAGAGACCTATTTATCTCGATATGCAAGCCACGACTCCTCTCGATCCTCGCGTTCTCGATGCTATGCTTCCTTTCTACTCTGGACTTTACGGAAACCCTCACTCAAGAACACACGCTTATGGATGGGAAACCGATAAGGCCACTGAAGAGGCAAGAGAGCATATCGCCAGCTTGATCGGTGCTGACGCCAAGGAGATTATTTTCACCAGTGGTGCGACCGAGAGTAATAACATGAGTGTAAAGGGTGTTGCGAGATTCTTTGGACGATCCGGAAAGAAGAGACATATCATCACCAGTCAAACTGAGCACAAGTGTGTCTTGGACAGCTGTCGCCATCTCCAAGATGAAGGGTTTGATGTTACCTACTTGCCAGTACAGAAGAGCGGTTTGATTGATATGGAGGAGCTTAAGGCTGCTATGAGACCAGACACTGCTCTTGTCAGTATTATGGCTGTCAACAACGAGATTGGAGTCATCCAACCATTGGAGGAGATTGGAAAGCTCTGCAGGTCAAAGAAGGTCTTCTTCCACACCGATGCTGCTCAGGCTGTTGGAAAGATCAACATGGACGTCAACGCAATGAACATTGATTTGATGTCAATCTCCTCACACAAGATCTACGGACCAAAGGGAATTGGTGCTTGCTATGTGCGGAGACGTCCCCGTGTCAGAATTGACCCACTCATCAGTGGTGGTGGTCAAGAGCGTGGTCTTCGTAGTGGAACTTTGGCACCAGCTTTGGTTGTTGGCTTTGGTGAGGCTTGCAGAATTGCCAAGCAGGAGTTAGCTGTAAGTTTTTACCACTTTCAATTCGAAATCCTCTTTATGATTATATGCTCCAAATGCATGGCTTTCTGAGTATTCTCCTTGTTCGCAAGTTGAGGACTCTTTGACTTCTGTAGCACCATCAATGAATTTTTGTCTTTTGACATCTTCATCACTGTCTAGAATTTCAAGTTCTTTGCTGACTATTCATCAGTACGACACCAAGCGCATCAAGATGCTTTCCGATAGACTCTTGCAAGGACTTCTGGCATTGGAGCATACCACTCAGAACGGCCACAAGGATCACTTCTACCCTGGATGTGTCAACGTCTCATTTGCCTATGTTGAAGGCGAGTCCCTTCTCATGGCCCTCAAGGATATCGCTCTGTCTTCCGGATCAGCCTGTACTTCTGCCTCCCTCGAGCCATCGTATGTCCTCCGAGCTCTCGGCAGCAGTGATGAGAGTGCGCACAGCAGTATTCGATTCGGAATTGGAAGATTCACCACCGAGAGCGAGATCGACTATGTTTTGAAGGCTGTCACTGAGCGTGTCTCCTTCTTGAGAGAGTTGAGTCCGCTTTGGGAATTGGTGCAGGAAGGTATTGCTCTTGATAGCATTGAGTGGAGCCAGCACTAAGCGATTACGCTGTGGATTTGGACATGAACATGGAGTTGGGCGTACGGAGGTTCTTTCAGCGTTTGTAAAGGATGTGGCTTCATATAGCCGTACACATCTCACCGGATGAGGGTCTGCAATGAATATCATAGTAACATACTCCTAGTTGAATGGTTCGTGTGCTGGTTCTATGACTGACGATATACTGCCATATTACTGAGCTCTTTGCTTTTTTCCTCACATGAACATGTGGGTGGAATCATCTACTCGGAAAACGGCCGAGATAATGAATGATGGTGAAAGCGCGATCAATAACGACCACAAGAGCAATAACAACAGACTCTTATCTACGACCTCTTTCTATTGCAACTAGCTATGAACTAGAAGTTGGGAAAGAATAGGCACCTCCTCTGTCTATCCCCTCTTCCTTTTCCTTTTCCTCATCCCATCCCTCCCGAGGGAAGACGAGTGAAAAGAACAGAGAGTAAGCGAGAGCGAAGTAGATGGAGAGGGAGACGAAACAAGTAAAGTACATACTTCTCCCTCCCTTACTTCTATTCCACAACTAACTCAATAGAAGAAAGAAGAAGTACCACAAAAACAAAAACACAAAGAAAAGAGGCAAAAAACAAAACAAAAAACAAAAAAGCAAAAAAGAGGCAAAAGGTTCGGGTGAGGTATCCCCAGGTTTCGAACCCAGGACCCCCACCGTACATCCTTCTCTTTGACGGGCCCTTCTACGAGCTCGAGCTTTGGTGCTCGAACTAAACAACGGAAGGTTGGTCGTTGTTGAGTGATCATTGCGATGTCTGAATGACCACTCGGCCAGTGGGGCGTCCCCCACTTGGTGTTTGGTTGTGCTTGTTGTGCTATATGAGGGATTGGGGGACGAGAGTGGAGGTGAGTGAAGTGAAAGTGAGTGAAGTGAAGTGAAAGTGAAAGTGAGTGAGTGAGGGTTCTGGCGTTGCTCACTTGCGTATATTTATGTGGTGGGCTTGGCTGTCTAGTTGGTTGAGTAGCTATAGGATACTATAGGACAGAAGGAGGGAGTAGTGTTAACTGTTAAATTACCTATTGATTTGTAGTTGATATATACTCTCAACATCGCATTACAAAATGTTGGCTTTGGATTGCCGGATTGGGAATGTCTAGCCTAGTAAGAGAAGCAGCTGTATGCCTCTACACCCAACTTTTTTATGTCCTCTTTGTTTGTTGGTAAATCCGCATCTCTATCATCTAGGAAGTCTTTTACAAGATTTCAGATAGAGATAATACTCCATCGGTGATTGATGTTTTATATAGTAAGATGTAGAGGCGCTGACAGGTCTGAAATCAAGTGTACCTATACTCTATTTAGTACTCGCCCAAATCTTCCACGATGAATCACACAAAAATGCAAATACAGTATTGAATAAATGTACAGTTTCAATGGTTTTACGGCTTCGAATGGTTATACAGCTTTTAACAACTCATTATTCTCAATAGCTGATCCCGAGTCCTATCGAGTGAGTACACAGTATATCTGTTATGACTCTTTGCAGCCTTTCATGAGATTGTACTGCGTAGTACGTAGGATAATGAATCACAAATCATAAATCATAAAATCATAGATCACTAGATCGTCGTCTGCAATATACAGTATGCAGTATGCAATGTGCAACTCAACACAGATATCAAACCAATGCAAACATATAAAAGTGGTCTAAGTTATGAAAGTGAAAGTAAATGTAAATGTAAATGTGAATATACATATTAAATGTGAATATAAATATGAATAAATATGAATATAATTTTTGATACGAACGGGCCATCCCTGCCCGATGATGCCGATGATGCCGATGACGTAGGATACGCCTCCATACCCCGCCACACCCCGCCAACAGCAGGATTGCGCAAGCGGAACAGCATTGAGTGAGATCAAAGGCGCGCAAGGGAGCCGGGTAGGAGCATCATACACCTCAGAATACCTCCAATACCTCCAAGTGAGACAACAAAAGTCCCTGCCTTGGCACAGAGTCCCAAAGGTACATACATACATAATTAGTACATTCCACCATCCGCTCCCAGAATACACATATATAACCCTCGAACCCCAGACCATAATTCTCCCTTCATACACATCCAATACAATACACCCAATACAGTACAACACCCTCAATACACCCAATCTAATCCAAAATGGCCGACAAAAACACCTCAACCCTCCAATCCTACATCGACTCCGCCACGGGCGCCGCCCAATCCCTCCTCGGCAGCGTGACGGGTAGCAACGCAGACCAGAGCGCCGGTGCCGCCAAGCAGGACAAGGCGGCCACCGAGCACGACGCCTCGCACGCCGTCGGTAAGGTGGGTCCCGTGAGCGTGAGCTCGTCGGGCGCCGTGACGGCGGACGATCCGGCGCGGCAGGAGGGCGCGTGGAACCAGACGGTGGGGAGCGCGAAGAGTGCTGTGGGGGGACTTGTTGGATCCGAGGTTCGTTCTGCCTTTTCTTTTTCCTTTTCTGTGCGCCGGGGGGATGGGCATGAGGATGTGATGTGCTGTGCTGTGATGGATGGGATGAAAGGGTTGGTGCTGACTATTTCCAGGGCCTCAAGCGTGACGGCGAGGAGCAGAACGCCGCCGGCAAGGGCCAGGAGGCGCAGGGCCAGCTGAACGATTTCGGATCGGGCATTGCGAATCGCGCGCAGGGCGCTGTTGGCGGGGCTGTTGCTGGCATCACGGGTGACCGTGCTGAGCAGACCAAGTTCCAGGATCAGCATGATGCTGGCAAGACGCAGCAGCGTAGCGCCGAGGCGGATATCCAGAAGCAGAATGCTTGAGGAGTGGACGGATGGGAAATAAGGATATGATGGGATGAGCGTTGGTTTTTATGACTACTTGGCTGTGGCTGGAATAATATACCCTTTTTCTGTTATGCTTGGACTCATGTGAAGTTGTGAATGTTTGATTGAATGTGAAGAATAACTGGAGCTGTGAAGACTTCTAAATCTCTAGATTCTAGAATAGTAGGGAACTGTCCGTCAATCCCATGATCTTGATGAAAATCCTATAACATAACCATAGCCAACCCATCCCCCAATCTATGAAAACCAACTCCTCAATAAACACAGAGTCCACCCTCATTATCATCCATAGACCAACTACCCGCCAGCCCAGCAATACCCAAGTTCCCAATAACACCTTCGTTCTGCTTCCCAGCGAAGAAATCATACTTGCCATATCCCCTCTCGCCCTTATTCATGATCTTGCGCGCCCAATTATCAATCGCCGGCTCGCCCGTCTCATCCCTGGCCTGCTTGAGGAAGGGAATAAGCGCCGTGCCACCGGTGCCCTTCAAGTTCTTCTTGACGGCCCTGTCATCCTTGTGGGCGTACGAGCCAGTAGCCAGATCCGTCTTCTGGCGCACCATGTCAGGACGCGGTGCGGGGGCGTTCTTGGCGGCCTCGCGCGACTTGATGATGATGTACCGCGACACGATGCTGATGTGCTTGTCGCGGAAGGAGCGCAGCATGGCGAGACAGGCCTCGTAGGCGATGCACAGCTCGGCGTTGCCGGCATGGCCCCCGACGTACTGGCGCAGGTTGGCGACCGACTCGACGTCCTCGAGGAAGCGCCGGTGCGGGCCGGGCATGTAGCTGCGCATCTGCTGGATGAAGTTGTGTTTCGGCGCGCGCGGCGTGCCCTCGAGCTCGCTCTCCGACGTGAGGTCGCGCTTCTCACCCGTGGGCCGGTGCTCGATGCCCAGGATTATGTCGAAGAACTGGATGATGGACGATTGCGCGTTGCTGCCGCCGCTGTACTGCGTGTACTTGTCGATGCCTGTGCCGTCGTCGTAGATCACGCCGTTGGGCAGCCCGGCGTCGGCCATGTTCTTGCTGCCCGCCAGGAAGGGCCGGATGCGGTGGTAGAATACGTGGGGGTCGCAGCTCTCGTGCATGCGCTGCAACAGCGTGCCGAGATCGTCGAGGCGCTCGGCGAAGGAACAGAGGCAGGCTATTACCGCAGGCGCATCGTCCACTCGTGCTGCATGGATGGCGTCCAGCATCAGAGGGATAATGGGGCCTCCGCGTGCCTCGATTGCCACAGAGACCAGGTAGAACCAGGACTCATCGATGGAACCAGTAAAGGTCATCAGGGTGGAAAGGTTCTCGAGGTTGTCGATGTGTTCATCGGCGAACAGGGGCTTGAAATTCCACAAGCATACTGCCGCATATGTTGCGATGGGTGGTACTTCGAGGTACTTGGATATGGTCAAGTATGGGATGGAAACCGAGGGAGGTATGCGCTGTGTCGATGTCAGTTGTGCACTTGGAACGAGATGTACATATCAATACTCACATCTGCTGGTTTGTCGCCACTCCACATATAGCCATGGACCATGAAGGATAAGATGGTATAAGCCCGTCGCCATTCCGCATCATGTTCCAGACCGGCTGTCGACAAGACGGGCAAGCGATCGATAACACCACGAAGGCGTCTACTCAAGATCAACCCTTGAAGGTTTGCGATGACGGCCTCCCACTTGTTATAGTAGGGATCTGGCAATCGTTCGAGGGGCAAGTGACATGGAAGAAAGCCATTTTCAGGTGAAATTCCATAGTCTGCGAAATCGGGGATTGGAGGAAACATAATATGGTTGAAGGATTTCTTTGTCTTGTTTTTTTCTCTTCTCTTTCTCTTCTCTTTTTCTTCTCTTTTTCTTTCTCTTTTGGAAATACTTTTTCAGGTAAACGCAATGATACTTGAGACGCAAGGAGTATACAGATCTTGTCCGATACTCCTCAGCCGTTTGTGAATTTTGTGGTGGGAAAAGTCGATTTTTTCTTTCTTTTTCGTGTGGTGATGAAGTTGTGGTGGTAGATACTGTATGATAATGGTCCGATGGAACAATGAATGTGGGAAGATTAAGAGCAGGACTGCGGGGTTTCATATTGTTCGTTCATTATTAATAGTTATTACTTATTTGGTCTTCATATTCTGAGCGCACGTTCTCTTGAGGCGTCGAAGGATTCAATGATTGATAATTATCGATCGACTTTGATGGAGGCCAAACTAGATTCGTCATGGATACTCACAATGTGATCATGGTACTCAGAGTCTAAGTATTGAAAGGGGCGTAGTAGTACATAGTATATATTCATGTATTCCAGTACTAGTAAGGTAAGTATATATTAAGTAGTAATACTTGAGAGATGCCGAAGAGAGCCGGATGGAATCTGTCACCGAGAGAATTAATGGATTAATAAATTAATATATAAATATATAAGTCAGTCTATGAATATTGATATGCCATGTCACCATGCGCACCTATGATATTCTTTACTCTTTTATTCTTTTATCAATATAGTATATGCAAGGTACTCGTTCAAGAGTACCTACTTGTCTACTTCTCCTTTTCTTTCTCTTGGTCACATGGAGTTTGAATATTCAAGTCACAAGATATAGATATAAATATAGATATAAATATAAACATAAACATCAAGAATAAGAATAAGTATCGGAAAGTTTTAGCCAAGGCTTGCCACTTCATGTAGGTACAAACGACGGTGCAAACCTTGTAATAATCAAGAATATTCCTCGGAAATTAAGGAAAATAAGGGAAATAATCAGATCAATATGATTAATTATTCCTATTCCTATTCCCGGCAGTACGGAATACCTACGTAGAGGTCAGCTCTCCATTTTCCCGGACACGTGCCGTTTCTCCATCCCTCGTACCATCGGAGCTTTGCGGCCGCCCTCTTCACCGCTTTCCGGCACTAAACTACATACTTTCCGTCATGGTTGCTCTCTTGGATAGCTTCTTTGAAGGAAGAGACCAAGCATCCCCCCCCCCCCCTCCCCGCCCCAGCTCTCAACATGGCTGCTGTACCACAACGCATCTTGAACTGGCTATACAGTGTGCTCACAAGCGTATGTATCCCTCTTTCCCTTCTCCAGAATCTACACCGCATCCATGATACTGATCAAACTGTTAGGAATATCACGATGTGAATAGAACGTACAACGATGTGGCCCAGGCCTTGTCGCATTACTCCTCCTTGTCGCCCAGAACAGATGTCCATAGTCAGTACAACCACTGAGAAATTTGTACATCTCAAATGCAATTGCAATTGAGACCGAGCTGATTAATATTACCTAGCATACGAGAATGGCGCATCTGCTTTATTACTCCACTTGAGCGGTACTCTACCCGTCGCGTTTCGAGGAACGACTTACAGGTTCCCCGTATCGATATGGATACCTCACGCCTACCCGCGCGAAGCACCGTTGGTATATGTGACACCTGTTGAAGGTATGATGGTGAGGGCTGGTCAGCATGTAGACCCCCAAGGGAAGATATATCATCCATATCTTGCTGGTTGGCCAGACTACATGGATGTAAGTCGACGGCAAGGTCAGAATTATAATATGGTTCTTGAATCTAACAATTTGCAACTAGAAGTCTAATCTTCTCGACTTCCTCGCCATATTACGAGATGTTTTTGCAAAAGAACCACCAGTTATTGCGAAGCCAGCACAGAATATACAACCTATGTCTCCATCACCAGTCAATGCCGTACCTCCACCACGGCCACCTTTGCCAAACGAACTTGCTCGGCCAGCTTCAGTGATATCAAACGCAAGCCAGGATAGGCCTCCGCCTCCACCACCGAAGCCGGGTGGTATAACGGAACGAGCACAATCACCTTCTGCGTACAATCCACAGAGACGACATGATGAAGGTCCCCCTCTACCGCCTTTACCTGGTCCAGTCACCGACATTCAACGTAGTATGAGCAGTGCTCAAAGTCCGAATTATTCACAGCAAATACAACCGCAGAGACAGAGTAGTTTGCGGTACGATTCAGGACCACCAATGCGTCCTCAACCACAGAGGGAAGCAAGTCTCCAGTCTATATATAGTCCCGTCAGTCCGATGACACCGGATGAGCCGCAAAGACAACCATCATTTACCCAATCTCCCCAGCCGTCACAGCAATATAACAGCCCACATCCTCAATCTCAGCATATACCGGCACAGTATACACAACAGTATTTTCAACCACAGCCATTCCAAACTCCCCAACAAGGGCAACAGCAACAGCAACAACAGCATCCTCAAGCACTCCCACCACAACCTAAGCCTCAGCCACCACCTGATCTCCTCGATGCGCCTCTGACTCTTGCCCTTCCGCCCGAGCAATCGAACCTACCTGCACCACCTGTGCCCCCGAATCCCGAAAAGGATATGCTCCTCTCGACACTTGCCAAATCCCTCCACCAACATCGCCAACAATCCCTCTCCCAAACAGCCTCTTCAATCCCAGGCCTACATGCCCAAAACACAGCGATGCTGGCCTCTCTCGCATCCATGCAAACCGAGCTCAACTCCCTCGAAACCCTCAAATCAACTCTGGATACCAACTCGGCCATCCTCCACAAGGCCCTCCACAATGCTGACGCCGTCGTCGCCGACTCCCAGCACCGCAAGCCTCCCGCCGTCGACGACATCCTTGTTGCGCCCAACGCCGTCGGCAATCAGCTGTACGAGCTCGTGAGTGAGGAGCGCGCACTCGGCGATGCCATCTTCGTGCTCGGCCGGGCGGTTGAGAGGGGCGTTGTCAGTGGGCCTGTCTTTGTGAAGCAGACCAGGGCCCTGGCTAGGGAGTGGTTCTTGAAGAAGGCGCTTGTGGTGAAGATTGGGAGGGGGATGGGCTTGGAGGATGGGAGGTTTTGATTGTGTACTTTGAACTCGGACGAGGGTTTGGGGATTTGGTTGTTATTTTAGGAGTAGATTGGTAGGATGTTTGTAGATGTATTAGCGATATCGCAAGATGAATTGGTTTCTATATTTGTTCGAGTTGTTGCAGGTGTCGTAGACCAGTGTGAGAAACGTGTTTCGTGGTCCCGCGCGCACTCTCATACTCGCACGCTCACGAAGTCTAATCGGCAAAGGCCCACCACCTATCTATCAAATGATACCAACTCCATCCAAGAAAACAACGGTCAACAAACCCACCAGATATCAATTGACATGGACACAGGTATCAATCAATTCCCAATCAAGTCTGTCCCAACTCGTCCCTTTCAGAGAGGTCATAAAATCCCACCCATACATAAACAACCCTCTAGATTATGAGATAACTCGCATTACCACCACCGTCGAGTCGCAACGAAACACCGAACCCCATCCCATCCCAAATCCAGCTCCTCGCATTCCCATGCCGCAACCCCTGCCCAAGCGAAGCCACAAGGCAAAAGCCAACAAACAGATGGCAAAAGAATCATCGGACTTACGGGTTTATAAGTAAGGCCTATTTGTCGTCAGTCATCTATCCATGCAGATAGACAACCAGGATAGACGGATAGACGGATAGACGGATAGATGGATGGGTGGATGGGTGGATGGGTGGATGGAGAGATGGATATGACTGGCAAAAAATTTAAAAAAAATGTAGTCGAGACGGGGCTTGAACCCGCGACCTTCTGCGTGTTAGGCAGACGCTCTACCAACTGAGCTACCCGGCCCGTTTGATGCAAATTGACCATCAATTTTGAAATATGTTTTTGTTTATTATTATTGAATTTTGTGAGGCGTTTATGGAGGGCGAGGGTGGGACTGGGGTTTAGGCGTGGGCCGTGTGGGGGTGAGAAGAGATTAGGATTGATGAGTTGGAGGTGTGGAAGCATAAGTTATGAAGCTGTGGAATTGGGCGAGTTATGTTGATTGTTTTTATGATTTTTGTATGTTCTTGTGATTGGGTTGTTATGGTGATTTAATACTTTTGATACCTCGGATGGCTGAAGAATTGATGATTTTTGCTTGATTATGATAAATTGATGGAGGGTAGAAGACGGATTTTTGTAGCTGGAATTTGTCCATTGTCATACAAAAAACCCATAGTATTGCTGCTCAGCTTTCCTGGTGTTGATTGTTCTCGATTTATTTTAATTTTACATCTGTCAAGTTGAGGCACAGGCCGTGTTACAGGGACAATGCCGCAATTGTAATTGCTAACTAATAATATGATAGTATTGCAAGTTATAATCGTTGTTCTGAACACCTTGGACTTCATGAATGTAATATTATAGACGCAGTATGAAGCAGGGCTCGAAGTGTGAATGTACTGCAATATATCATCGAAGATGATAATGCAGGAAAGCAGGATAATACGACACCTCGGCCGACTATTATGCTTTAATCCACCAAACCAAACAGACGACATGTGGGAGCAAGGTACAGAGCATTACACCACATGCGGCGTACGAATTGAGATCTTACTCCTGAGCCTGTCAACTAGCTACGAAGGCAAGGTAGGTATCTACTTGTAGGTATGTTTCTAATTCTTATCGTTCCTGGTCACATAAGGATAACATTGTAAGCACTGCTTTTGTTTCTCAGTCACTTTCATCAAAGCTCTAAAGCTCTCTTTACCTATCATCTTGTGAACATACAGCAACCGACAGGAAGGCATTATGAAGGCCCCAGAAGCTATCACAGCGAACTCTACAGTAGACTCAATTGACGATTTATCCCAGTCGCATGAGGGCGTTGAGGTAGCTACCGTAAAGGAACTTGAAGGCTCAGCCATGACGGAGCCTCCTCATCCAACAACGGCGTGTGCTGATAATGCTGATACAACATCTACTGTGGAGGAAGATTGGCCCGATCTAATGGTAAATATCATTCATTAGAATATTGTTGCAGTTCGTTCTGATAGTCCCAGATTGATGACACAGATGGCGACTCTGCCCTTGGCGACATGCATTTCGTGTAAGTATCATCGCCGCTCTCTTCTCAGCGCAGTATGCTGATAGAGATCAAGATCATCCACTGCGTCAGTAAATTCTAGCATTTACGAACACGTCGAAGAAAACGGTCGGACATACCACAAGTACAAGGAAGGAAAATATCTTCTTCCAAATGATGAGACGGAGCAAAACAGATTAGATCTCCAACATCACCTGTGTAACCTCACCCTCCACGGTGCTCTTTATCTTGCTCCTATAAAGACCAGCCCACACAATGTCCTGGACATAGGAACAGGTACAGGTATCTGGGCAATCGAGTTCGCCCAACAGCACCCTTCAGCCAACGTCCTCGGCACAGATCTGAGTCCCATCCAGCCACTCTACACGCCGCCAAACTGTCGGTTTGAAGTCGATGACTGCGAAGACGAGTGGGTGTACAGTCACAAGTTCGACTACATCCACGCGCGCATGATGGTAACCTGCTTCAAAGACCCGGCCGCGGTGTTCCGCAAAGCGTTTGACGCCTGCACGCCCGGGGGATATCTCGAGATGCAGGATGCAGCATTCCCCTTACGCTGCATTGACGATTCGCTTTGGGATACGTCCCTATGGCGTGTCTCGCAGGGATTCCTTGCTGGTGCGAAGGCCCTTGGGAAATATATCACGCATGTACAGAAATATAAGCAGTACATGATCGATGCGGGGTTTGAGGACGTTCAAGAGATACAGTTTGAGTGGCCAATTAATACGTGGCCGAAGAGTCAACATCATAAAAAGTTGGGTCTTTGGTATAGACAAGACTTGATTGATGGGTTGAGTGGGATCACAATGGCTATCTTTACGAGAGGTTTGGGGATGGATCCTGTCGAGGTTGAGAAGCTACTTGAGGAAGCAAAAGCTGATATCATGAACAAGGATGTTCATGCGTATACATCTATGTAAGTACCTCTAACATATCTGTTTATGGATACTAATATCTGGTTAGGTATGTTGTCTATGGGCGAAAGCCAATGTAAATTACAATTAGAGTCTGATCAAGTGCTATGCATGGTCACAACTGCAGGCAGTCAAGTAGTAGGTATAATATCCGCAAGGTATATTGACATATGTACATATACACATGCACGTAATAAATCATCCAATGCAAGCCCCCCAATTCCATCCAAGTGGAAAAGCGCTATGGAAAGCCTCCAACTCCAAATCCCCCAAGCATATCCCAAACTCCATCATACACCCCCCCCCCCTAAGTACTTCTGATCATCTTCTCAGCCAAGAACGGCCATCCGAAGAATCCAAGCATTGAAGGCACGAAACTATTCAAATACGTCAGTACAGAAAAAAGCAACGAAAACTGAAAAAAAGGGGGTCTTACAGGATGGCAGCGCGGTTGAATTTTGTTCCAAGTCGGGCGTAATCAGCTGGTGCGGACTTCAGCTGCTGTGGGTATCGCCCGTATGGATGAGGCTCAAAGTGGCGCATGACAGCTTTGGCTTGGTTGATGATAGAGGCGGCGAGGTTTGATTTCTGGGCCATGTGCATGGCGGCTCTTGGTGCGATTGCAGACATGATGATGATGATGATGATTGTTGGTATTGATTTTGTTGTTGTTGTTGTTATTGTTGAGTTTGGTAATAGATTGATTGAGTGGTGATAGTATAACCAAGCTCGATTGAGGAGTGTTGTATGTACAGGGAGATGATTGTCAATGTAAATGTGACTGAATGTATTGATGCTGTATGAATGATACAAACCCAAACCACCCGACAACCTCGTGGTATTTATCACCCTCATCACCCTCATCACCACGAAACAACCATCTCAGCCTCCTCCTACCCATCCCGCATTCCAATCCTCCATCACCATCACCCATCACAGTCGGAAAACATCGCAACCTCCCTCCCTCAGCCCAACAGAGAATCACCCCATCACCGCTCACCCAACACGACCCAAACATCAGCCGAACATCAGTCGACATCTCACCCTCCTCCCTGCACCTCGCATAGCGCCCAATCAGCGCGCGCACATATCAAACGCGACACAGCCGCCGCCGCCCGCGCCCCCCCAGGAACTCTTCTGCGCGCCGACCCCGATCCATCCCGGCCGGTGGTGGTGCGCGGGCGCGCTCGGATGGGCTTGCGGCGTGGCAGCTCGTATGTTGCGGTGGTGAGCTTTGCGGCGCTTGTGGCCTGACTTCTCGCTGGGGGTGGGGCTGGAGCTCGCCGGTGCGAGGACGGGCCAAGCAGGGATGGACGATTGTCAGCAGGGTGATGATGTTGCTGTTCAATTACTCGGTTCACTCGGGGACGAGACAATGAGGACATCGAACGACCGTCAAGGGTTTTTACGTCTTGTTTTGGGCGATGATGATGTTGTTTACTCGTTTCTCGGGTTTCGTCTGTTGGGGGTAGGTTGATGGGTAGGTTGCTTCTTGCTTCTCGGATTATGGGGATGGCTTGCTATTCGGGTTGGTATGGGTTGGCACGAGGCTTTGCAGAGTATGACTCCCCTGACAGCAAGCCAGAAACGACTTTCCAGGGTCTTGGAACTTGGGTCATCTTGATTTAAGTTCCATGTAGATAATGCGCATCAAAATTAGAGGGGAGTGACGGTTTGATGCAGTTGAGATTTACTAAATGGGACCTAGTAGCAAGAAAAGCAAGATCAAGTGCTCTCCTTGATGATCTGCTCCAAGGCCTTGACATAGTCCTCGACCTCATTTGCTCCAACGATGGTCACATCTCTCCGTTTCCCCTCGATCACAACGTATGGCACACTATCAACACCGTTTCCAGCCTGTTCTTGAATCAACATCTTCACCTTCATCAATCCTTCGCTATCATGCTCCACAACTTTCTTCGCTTCTGCCTCGTCGATACCCGCCTCCTTCAAAGCTTGCAGAAGGGTCTCCTCAGAACTCGGGTGTTTCTCCTCCTCGAAGTACTGCCTGTACAGAGAACTCACAATCTTATCGGCGACGTCCTTCCCTTTCTCTTCTTGAAAGTATTGGATGATGCGATGAGCCGGTAAGGTGTTGGCGACGATGCCTCCGAACTTATAGTTGATACCAGCAGAGACACCATACGCCGTCATCAGGGTCGTATACATTTTCATCTTATCCTCGCTGTCGCCGTACTTGGATTTCTTGTACCATTCATACTTGTCTTCGCCCTCTTGTGTGGCTGATGGATACAGCTGATAGGGAAAATACTTGATGCTGAAGTTCACCTTGGACGAGTCGTCACTCAATCGAACAATACGGAGCGCTGTTATAGGTCAATAGGGCGCCCACTTGTCCACACGAAGCCACGTCGAGCAGCTCAATGCACGTGATGTCAAGAGCTCTCATCGCTCTTGAACGGAGCGAAGATTGAACATACCTTCATCGAGTCTGGGACAGTGTTAGCGATGAAAACAAAGCTTGGCAGGTCGGCAACATTACCTTTTCTTCGCGAGATAAGTCCTATACGTTGGAGAAGAGCTTGGTCAGAAATGAAGGTGCGGATGAGGTTCTCATAGGGATAGAGATGATACGGAAGTGAAGAACAGCGTACATAAGGATGCATGTGGAGAAATGCTACGTAGAAGAAAACAGGCTGCAAACAGAGATCATGAGCTCACCAGGGACAGATGGTATCGAGAGTGAAACGGATCTCGCTGTCGTATGCCATAGTGGACTCTGTACGTAGTGAAGTGAAGACAGAGTCAAGTGTGAGGTTGACGTTGTGTGCTTGGGGACTCTCCGGTAGCTACAGAACGGACGATGGGTTTCAAAGTCTAGAGGCTTTTCCCGAGGAAATGGATGGTCGAATGATTGTATAGCGGGATGCTATACTTTTGGTGAATTCGTCGATATGCAGAGAAAAGGGCTTCTGTCTTGAAAATATATGATATGATGCTTCGTTGGTCATCGCATACGGGTGTTTGGAATGTGCGGTAGTACTCTTTCTAATACCATCGGGTTGCTTTCGGTTGAGGGCATCTTCTCTTACCCCGCTCACAGCACAGCACCATAGCAACCCTGCCAGAATGTCGGTTGCTCGACCTCAACCTCGACCACAAACACGCGTGAAAGGAGAATCTTTCCTCATCCTAGAGTCCTAAGGCTAGTCCCCTCTATGTTATCATCCTCTGTCTCTCTTCGTCTTTTCTTCTCTGCCCCATTCCTGTCGGCAGTTGTACGGAAGTATATTTCATTATACGCCGTGTACAGTAGAAGCAGAGTCTTCTGCTCCCATTCACTATCACGAAATCGAAGCAGTGCTGGCCGATTTAGATCACACTGCTGGAAACAGGACCCTCGCCATCATCGCATCGAAGAAGAATATCTACGAGCAAGTAGTATTACGTACATGCTTGTGCTAAATGGTTCATGTGCGGCGATAGATACATCATGACTTATGTACTGTTTGTGTACTGGTGAGTGTCTCAGCAATGTCATTGAAAACGTTGCTATCACCCAAAGAGGCCATCATCGGCGTGAATAGCAAGGTAATATTTTCTCGTTATTGCATCCATCTTATCGACCTGCTATATGCTTAGCAATGGGTTTCTCTTCAATCTATGTATGTTCCTTAAAATAGACGTCCAAGTCGATGGGTTCTTCCTAATTCGTGCAAAGCAGCACAGATACTTGGTGTACGTTTTCGGCATCATGTTCTGCTTCTTCAAGTCGGCAAATGAGAGGCTCACTTGGCGATACGAAGCATCTTACTCAACGTCCAAAGTCATTCCCATAGCCAGGCTGAACTCGGATTCACGACTAAGCTTTACACATTCGTAGCTGCCCTGGTCCCCAGACGTTGCATTGGGATGAGGCCTTCCTCGTCGCCGGTATTGTAAGTGCTCTTGCTTTCTGGACATGTATTAAAGGTCTTCTATTCTTTTTCTATTTTCTGATCAACCACACACTCATCTGTTTCATACGAAACAAACATCATCTTCATACTCTCGTTCTCAAAAACTAAAAAGCACATACTGTCGTTTCCCAACACGCCTTGAAATTCTCATCAGCTTGAACGGTTCACTGTTCAGGAACAAAATCAGTTCTTCGTATTCCAAGTTTACTACCATGAAGTCCTCCATTACCCTCGCAGCACTGGCGGCGTTCGCCTCCACTGCCAATGCTCAGTACGGATAGTAAGTCTTGATCCATTGATTATCAGAATGGAATTGGAAGCTAACACTTGGCCAGCATCAATGGTACTGTCCCGTGCTACACCACCAGTACATTGACGGTGTATAATACAGAGGCTCCAAAGAATGGCGGAAGCACATCTTATGTGACTATCACGAGCTGCCCAACAAGCAACTCCACGACGTTGATCACCCAGACTATCGTTTACCCAAGCTCAGGAACTGCTTCCACCCTTACTGAATCCAAGGCAACGAGTACTTCCGCTCCCGCTCCTTACACAAATACCACTGTCACTACTATTCCAACGGTTACATCTATTCCTGGAACAGGAACAATCTCAATCACTCTCATTTCCACCATCTTTCAAGAGTCCTTCACCACCATCTTCGGCACCTCGATTCCAGGAACAACCGTCCCAGGTGTGACCACTATTCCTGGAACAGCTATTCCAGGCACAACTGTTCCAGTTACAATAATCCCAGGAACTACCATCCCAGGTACCACGATTCCAAGTGTTACAACTGTCCCAGGCACGACAGTTCCTGCAACTGTGATTCCCGCAACAACTATTCCTGCCACAGTCATTCCTGCAACCACTATTCCAGTAACTATCATCCCAGCAACAACTATTCCTGCTACGATCATTCTCACAACAACCATTCCTGCTATAGTCATTCCTGCAACCACTATTCCAGCAACTGTCATCCCAGCAACAACTATTCCTGCCACCACAGTCCCTGGCACTACCATCCCAGGTACCACCATTCCAGGTGTTACAACTGTTCCGGGTACAACCGTTCCTGCAACTACTGTTCCTGCTACAACAATCCCAGTGACAACAGTTCCAGCTACAACGATCCCAGCGACGACGGTCCCTGCAACGACTGTTCCAGCAACAACTGTTTCTGCAACAGTTATCCCTGGCACTACCATTCCCGCTACAGTTATCCCTGGCACTACCATTCCCGCTACAGTTATCCCTGGCACTACCATTCCCGCTACAGTTATCCCTGGAACTACCATTCCCACCACAGTCATTCCAGAAACCACAGAGCTTTCGCCAGCGACTGGGACTCCAATCAACCCAACCACAATTCCAACCACAGCTGCCATCAGCACCTTCAGCTCTGGCGCCGGACCAGCCGCTCAAAACGCTGGCAGCCTCCTCGTCGCTGTTGGTGCAGGCTTCATGTTCTTCATTTAAGTACCTTCGCCTCGAGGGCAACGCCTACAGAAAATTTGCTATCGTTGTTTCCTTATTGTCAGGGCATCACCACAAGTGCCGTTTCGTGCTTGAGATTATCTGTCTTTTTTGCGGGGAGAATTGCGGCATATTAATCATAATGTATCACAATAAACTATAACGCTTATTCTCTTATCTTGCCGATCGCGATGGAGATGGGAGTCCAGAGTGTGCATGCATACAGCTAGGTGTATGGTATTGCTATTGTTGGGGGTTCAATTGATGGATTGCTTACTCTTGTATAATCACTATGTTTTAGATAGGGGCCTGCAATTGAATTTGAAATTACTGAAAATGTGAGCTTCGCCAATTGGAGAATTGAGGAATCATGGGTACAGAATTGAAATATCGCATCAGCTGGCGGTGACAAAACAGACTGGAGAATCACTTAATACACCAGAAAAAGGGACTCAACCCAGCCGGATGCGGAATTCAAGAGCGTGGATGAAAATAATTTTTCAAGGCACGAAAATGACTGTTGCCACGATGTCTGCAGCAACAGTAACCGAGGCCGGTTGCAGACGAGGGACCGCGGAGAATATCAAGGACTTCATTGACGTCGTTACAAGAATTACAAAGTAGCTGGGCCGTCGAGCCCGGGCAGATGCCCATCACATCGCACCGCAACCACCTCTAATCCAATCCAGTCGAACCGACTGGACCCGAAACACCAAATGCAAACACCAACTCCGATGAACACCTCCTTGGACAATCACCGTATCCAACCGTATCCAACCGTATCCTAGCCTAGCGTATCATATCCCATCCTACAAACCCAGAATAAACAGTAATATCCGCACCTCGTCAGCTCACGCCTCGCGCTTCATCGGCGAGCCCTTCACAGGACTCACGCCGCCGAGAATCAAGCTCTCCAACTCCCACGGACTCAGCGTACTCCGCCGCCTACTCGCACGCTCGCGCCCCGCGCGCCCCGCAGCCTTCCGCTTCCGTGTCGGTACCGCTCCCCCAGCAGCATCTCCATCCTCGACCCCATTCAGCCCTCTCGGATCGGTCGTTATCCCATCCTCTGCCTCGGCCGTCGCAGTCTGCGCCGACCTCGTGGCTTTCGCAGGCTCTTCCTCGCCTCTTCCGATTCGCGCGCTCCGCGGAGGCGATAGCCGCACGTTCCGCGTCGCTGCGCGCGCGGCTTTCAGCTTTGCGCGCACGCGTGCCGCATCGGCTTCGCGTTCTGTGGCGGCTAGTTTGGCGGCTATGCTGGCCATTGTGAGTGGTGACTGCATGGCAGCTTGGGACGCGGGGCGTGGGAGGCGGCTGGATGCAGAGGGGGGCTTGAGGGTGTTGGTAGTGTCTTTTGTGGGTGAAGGGCGGCGTTTTGGGGGGACGGGAGTGCGAAGAAATTCGATGGAGTCCTCCTCTTCCTGCTCCTCCTCCAGGGCTGCTTGTGGGGTTGGTGCGGAATCAGATTGGGGATTTTGAGCAGTGGACCGAGGTCTTGGGGTCTGTTTTGTGGGAGTTTGGAGTGCGGCAAGATCCCAGGTGTTTTCTTCAATGATGGTCGTGAACGCATTGTGCGTTGGGGGGATGCGGTTGGCGTTATTGAGGGTTTCGCGTAGTGCTGTGATATTTGGAGGTGAGAAGGCGGAGGATGTGCTGGTGTTGAAAGTGTCGTCTACTTCTTCGGCATCTTGCTCGGCTTGTTCTTCTTCGGAGAGTGGCTGCACATAGAACGTACTCGAGTTGATGTTATCCACATCCGCTGTTTCTTCTGGGCCCTCTTCTACCAGGCTCTCTTCGTATTCTTCTTCAGTGTCATCAGGTGCCTCCAGGCCGGAGTCGTCCATGGCATCAATATCTGCTTGCGTGTCGCCTTCTCCGTCATCTCCGTCATAATTTGTTTCCGGACCTCCTTCAACATTGGTCTTCACAGGGCTTAATCGGAGGCCCTGTTGTAGTTCTTCTAAATTGATAGTCTGCCCGGTCCTAGCCATCCGTTTTCTCCAGCCGTCCATCATCTGTACTGCCTCCTTCCACCTACCCTCCATCTTCTCCCAACCCTCTCGTAATCGTATAATCTCATCTTCTCGGACCTCGACCTCCTCAAGTGGAACAAAAGAGGGATTTGTAAGTAGAGTCTGAAGATGTGCGATGACTTCGTCCATCTCGCCCGCAAGAACATCATAGGAGCCTTCGACCTGCTGTAGTAAGCCCCCATTTTCCTGCTGCGACTCCAATCCCTGCCCCTTATATCCACTGAGTGTCTGCAGAGTAGTGGCAGTCCTCCGCACCAGCCCACCGAGGTGTTCATTCTCCTCACTCAAGCCCCTAGCCAACTCCGTCAAGAATTCGTTGGTCTCCGTCCTCAAATCATACCCGATATCCTCAACGTTCATCGCAGCATCACCCTTCTCGTCACCAACGCCAGCAACGACATTGATAGTCGTAACGCCCACCGCCTTCCCAGACCCACGCTGTCTGCCCCCCTCCCCAACATGCTTCTTCAACCCCTCAATCACCCTCTCTCTCTTCCGCACATCATTCGCACACTGCGCCCTCGTCTGCCCAACAAGCAAGCGCATCCTCCCCATCTCCTCCTTCAGCCCCCGCGCAGCCTGTTCCGCGCTCTTGAGCTGCAGCTTGAGCGCTCTCTCCGTGGCCTCGGCGAGGCCCAAGCGACGCTGTGCTTCAGCATGCTTCGTCTGCAGGCGCTCGTGCTCCGTCGTGAGCCGCAGGCTATCCGCGCGGATATTCCGTATCGTCGTGGACAGGTTGTCGCGCTGTTCTGCATCGCGCTGCGCTCGTTAGCATTCGACGGCATATTTCCGCCATGACAAGGAGGTTGCTTACATCTCGGCGCAGGACCAGGTCGTTCACGACACCCATCACTCTTCCCATCGTCGCTTCCAGCCCCTCTTCTGTCTTGTGGGGCTGTGAAAAATCAATGGCTTGGCCATTGCGGAGGAGGCCTCGCGATAAGAGGAGATTGTTGATGTACAGTGAGGCGGTGCGCAGATTGTCGGACTCCATTGTGCCAGTTGTGTCCTCGAAAGAGGATCGTGGGCTTTGACAGATACAGGGTGGTGCTGGAGTTGTCGAGTGTACTTCGCGTTGTCGATAATTGTTGTGGTGTTATTGTTATTGTTGTTCTCGGGCGCCGAGGTAAACATGCCAAGACCGAATCTGCAAGGGTCTGTGTCTGGCGGCGCAACCGCGCTGCTCCAAGACTTACATACATAGGCATGGCTAGCATTCTTGACATTATTGACCACTTGCTTTTGAAGCATAACAAATAACTAAGTAATCTTTCACATCCATGAATATAAAATCGACATTCGCAAACAAGAGTCCGAGGTTTCAAGCTAATCACAGGAAGGATGTTCATGAAAAATCCTAACTCGCGATGTCACAATGCATCTACCACCGACGATTCTGATAACAATAAACCCCTAAACATCAATCAAGAATTATTCAAGAATATCGTACTATTGGCTCTATCCGTGAAGGCCATACCCCAAAGAGGCATCGTAGAGAAAGTCCCGCGTGTCAAGAATTAACATTATAATAATTACCAACGCTCTTTGCCTATGTATACATGTATGCCGCCATTATGTACAGAACGAGCGACAGTTCGATAGAGATGAATCAACAAAAGAAATCTCAAACAGAATGAAGGGAACCGCTATGCTTAACCAAACGCCACGCTAATAACCTCAAGTATCCCAACGCCATGAATCTTACGTCCTGAGCCCATTCATGACCATCTTCTGCTCAGCACTAAGCAACGTATCCCTCGCCTTATCGCCCGCCTCAACCTTCCCCTCAGCAGCACCGTCAACAGTCCCATGACTAGCCGCCCTCGTGTCTTTGACGTGCCCCATATCAGTAAAGTCCTCGTCCTTGTCCTCCTTCTCTTCATTGATATCCTTGACAACGTTGCGGCGTGGCTTCCTCGTCTCCTCGAGCTCGCGGCGCTGTTCCGCAAAGACCTCATCCAGGCTCTCACCACGGCGCGATGCTTCCAGCGCGCGCTCCGCCATCTCAACGTTCTCGAATGCACCATTCATGTGCCAAGTCCTGCGTTCCCTCATCGCGTGAAAACGACCTGTGATTCCGCGAGCGCGCTTCTCGTTCATGATGCTGAAGACCTGTTGTACCACCTGCCAGCCCCTGAGGACTTCATCGGAAGCTTTCTTCCGCTGACTATCATTGAGACCGTTGAAGTCTCGTTGACCTTGTATTATACGTGCTTTGCGAATGAAGTGGGTGGGCTGTTTAGATTTGAGCAGCTCCTTGTGTACGCCTTTGAAGGTGTAACCGAAAGGGCCGATGATGGCGGATATGTCCTTGAGTACGAAGCCCGTGAGACCCATTCCAACGCCCTTGACAAAGCCAACTGTACCATTATCACGTGCTCCCTTGTATGGCAGAGTCACGACACCAGTAAAGCCATCGTAAATACCGAATACAAATTCTTCGCCCGCTGCTTTGAGACCAGATTTCATGCCCGTTATCCGAGTGGGTGTCCGCACTGATGTATCACCGTATAGTCGTGGAGCATTATGGAAGCCCTGGGCAACTGCCAGAGATAAATCCATTGGAGCTGAGAGACATGTTAATCTGAGATACATTGAGAGATCATAAGGGATGCTTACCTCGTGCAAGAGCCTCGGTTGTTTTCCCAAGGCCTCTGCCAACTTGTGTGGCATACTCCTCTGCAGCACCCTCCTCAGGATCATCAGACATTTCAGATTCCGTATCATCGTTTTCATCTACAGCGTCGTCATCTTTGCCCTTCTTACGCTCTTCTTTGTGTGGAGCGCCATTGATTGTGTGTTTCCCCATGTCAGCACCCTTGGTAGCCTTTTGGCCTGCTTTGGCTGGTGCTTTCTAATTTGCTGTTAGCCTCATTCAATGAATTCAAGTTGGCATAATACTCACTTGATCAGGAATCCCATTCACAGGCTTTCCATTTGCGATAGTATCGTGCCCACCGTCCTTGGGCTTACCATTTGTCTGGCCGTCTTTGAGAGCATTCCCATTTGAAAGACTATTACGTCCATTGCCACTTCGAGTCTCAGCATGCATACTCTTCCTGCGCTTCTTAGCATCATGCTTTGTACGTTTTTTGCCGCTCTTGGCTAGACGGAATGGTATTGAGCCGATACCCGTAGCCATGCCTGTCAGAGAGCCCATGATAGCTGTTGCGCCTCCAGTGATAGGTTCGCCAGGTCCCTCGAAATCATTCCATTCAGCATGCCTGATCAATCTCAATTGCTTCCAGTTAACCTTTTCCTTATCTACCAGAATGTCTGCGGCTAATGCAGATAATCGGAGATTGGTGTTCTTTAACTTCCAGACAGCAACACGGTCTTCGAGGATCGAGCAACGTAGAGAGTGGTCACCACGCAGTTGCAAGGAGCGATGGAAGGATTTGACAGCATTTCTAGCACCGTCACCTTCCTCCTCAATATCTCTGGCCATCTGTTCTGCTGCCTCGTGAGCTTCCTCGGTCAGAAGCTGTTTGATGCCGTCGGCGAGTTTCTCCATCGTTAAGGACTTGTATGGTACAGGGTCAGCTCCTGCCCCAGCCTTGCCAATCATGCTTCCCCAGAATTGTTGATCACCGAAGAAAGGAACGATCATTGTAGGTTTGCCGCACTTGAGGCCAATTGCTGTTGTACCAGCTCCTCCATGATGTACCACAGCCTTGACTTTTGGGAAGAGCCAGTCATGAGGTGTGTTCTCGAGCATGTAGACATTGTCGGGTGTATTGTCGCCACCAAGACCACCCCAACCTTTCGAGACAAGAGCACGAACACCGGCCTTTTTGATGGCTTCAAAGATCATGTTGGTGAACTTGTCAGGATCATCAACAACAATTGAACCAAACCCAATATATATTGGAGGTTCGCCATCGTCAAGGAATTTGACTAGATCCTCAGGTGGCTGGAATGTAGATGCAAGATCCAAAAAGACAAATCCAGCTATGTCGATTTCTGGTCCCCAGTCTTCGGGTTTTGGAACAAGCCCGGGCGACCACATATACGTATAAGGAACTTTGAGACGATACAATTGTCCAGGAGCCCATAAAGTCGACATTGGCTCAAGACCAAGAGTTTTGACGCGGAAATTATTGACAAGGTCTCCAAGTCTATAATACATTAGTACTTCACTTGAGAATACAGAAGATGACTTACCCTTGCCAAGTCATCATCTCTACAAGAGGATACGACATGAAGTTGGTATACCCAGGATCAACATTGGTCTTTTTGATATTGGCAAGAGGATGAGGGAAGGCTTGCGTGGGGGTATATGGAAAGGTAAACATCAAATGCAAGGGTACACCAAGTCTCTCAGCACAATGAATGTGAGCAAAACATGGGGGATTTGCAATGATAGCGTCAGCTACAAAAGGCTGGTTGGAGCCCATCATCTTCATGTTCTGCACATCCTTCTCATCGTCTGTAGCATTGATGCAGGCTCTCCAAAAACCTTGGAACATCTCCGCCATCTGATCACGACGCCTTCCGATTTCACCAGCGCGCACTGTTTCCATTGAGGGTATCATGCCTGGATTCTTCACCATGAAAGCCATGAGTTCTGCTGGATCTCCTCCCACACTAAAGAAATCCAGCCCCTGTTCATTTTGTACAAAGTCTCGGAAAGCTGGATGAGTTGCAATTCGGACTCGATGGCCATGTTCCTCCTTCAAGATCTTGCCCAGTCTCAAGAATGGCTGAATATCACCTCTGCTGCCAATGACCATGATCACAATATTCAGTTTTGGTCTTGGAATCTTGAGGTCGTCCGTTGGCGCTGAGGATACCGAGGGACTCCGGCTATTTGGCTTGTGTTCATGATGATGGATAACAGAGTCTTTCTTAGCACCGCGTGTCTGTTTCCCTGGTGACGGCGTAAATGCTTTCATGAAATTTTCACCAAGTGTCTTCGCAAGATAGCCTTTGTTGTTGGTTTCGTTCACACTAATATTCAACCTTCCATCCTTCTTGGACACTTTGCCTCGAGTCTTGAACTCGTCGTTACCAACATTAAATCGCCGGAATCTGTTGTCGGGATCCAATTGTTTTCGAGCCTTTATTTCCTTTCTCTTTTCGGTGTCCGCCTTGGCTGCGATTTCGTCTTCATCGTCTGACGAAGAAGAGCTTGAACTCGAATCGTCATCATTGTGAGGGCTGTTCCAAATAGCTCCCTGTAACAACGAAACATTTGTACCCTGTCGACGCAGCCCAGGAACTGAAGATATGCGCGCCGCCGGTTTTGGACGTTCTGTCTGCCATTGCTTAGCTACCATGGGCCGATTGGGGCGCGTTGCTTCTGCGGATGGCCCCCGCGATTCAACCACAGCTGGAAGGCCTGATGGTGTCGTCGGCTGGCCCAACTCCTGGGCGGTATGGCCGTGGGAGATGCTGTGCGAATCATTCTCGATTGTTGCGGTTTTTGTTGTTCCGTTGGGCGTGACTACAGGGAATTCGATGACAGGCGGCACAATCGTAGGAATAACAGAGGAACCATCCTGATTGCGAAGCGTGGTGACGTTTGGCGCATCTTGTTCTTCGTGGATTTGTTCCTTCATCGCATTGTCGAATTTTCCTCGCAGGAAAATGGCGATTTGCTGGAGTTTGATAGTGGTATGTCGAGAGTGAGATATATAATCTTTTGAATGTGTTGTGGGTTTTGCCCACTACGTCAGTGTCTTGAATTGTCGGCGATTTTAGCAAGGAGTGATGATCGCGAGACTTCTTTCTTGATGCTCGGGGCTTCTGGTGGAGCCTCGGAGGAGTGACTGTGGGTGCGACTTCGAGACGACAGATCGAGTCGCTGGCGAAAACAATTGTATGGAAGGATATAAGGAAATCTTTTGCTTCGAAGTATTTACTGGGATGAAGAAGAATCAGGAGAAGGAAGGAAGTGTAGATTCAATATCAACGAGGCCGTTCGTTAGCGGGTAAGAGGTTCCTCCTGTCAAAGGGCGAGTGAGAGTGAGAGACAGACACACGAGCAGTAAGCTTAATCCTCATAGTTTATTGATCTTCTTTGAGTCCCTATGCAGTAGGAAACCCTTGCAGGTCACAATTGCCATCCAGTCACAGTAGTATCACTCTCGTCAAGTCATTCCAAGTCATTCCCAGCGTTCCAAGCGTTCCAAGCGTTCCAAGCATTCCGAGCAGGCCAAAAGAAATATGTAATAGACTCGACGCTGGCTGTTCCCGTTCCCTCACCCACAGATAGATGTGCAAGATAAATGAAGTCATGCCGCACCAAAAGCCGCCGCGAGAGAAAGGCTAGTTTCGGTAGGAAGATCCGCTGTCCGTACTTACATAATTAGGACTTGTCCAGTAACACAATGCCATCTCATCTCAAATACCCAATGAAGAGGACAGGGAATACCACGGACTGGGCTCGGTCGGCCCCCTAAACCTTGACCCCAAAGCCGCCATAGCCAGTGAAAAAGAGAGGCACACAGGGACACACGAACTCAATCTGGGGTCGGACAGTGGCGTTCAGTTGAGCAGTCGAGTCCAACAGTTGAAGTGGCTTTGACATGAGAGACATGAGAGACATGAGAGATGACATGCAGGTTCCTGTTTTTTGCTGTGGCGTCGGAGCTTCACATCCGCCAACCTGATCCTATCTTATCGAACTACTCCATCTCACCGCAGCTTGTGTTCTTCTGTTTGAGTTGTTTTCTCGATGTGCTGAGATGATTCGCACAGCAAGTATCCATGTATAAACGCCTCTGTTGCCAGCCTTTTCGATATCTGTCATCATAACTAGAATATACGGAAGATAAAGTAGTAAATCCTCTAAGACAGAGTTAGTAAATACATGGAATCAGCATATTTGATGTGCGACGGGGAGCAGCTGAACCCAACGACGAACAACAACAACAACAACAACAACAATCAGGTGGCGCCAAGTCAAATATGTATCTTGTCCGGTGCATTCATAGGCACCCATCGTGCCATCCCACCGCTGTCTAAGGTACATGTATGAATGCGCGAATCATTGAGAGCAACCGACGGCGCCGACCTATGAACGACATTTCCTGTAACTGCCTATGCAGAATACCAAGTTTCTTGCGCCAAGTTAGCCAGCTAATTTTTCGGAAGTCTGGGGAAACAAGCCTACCTATCTAAATGAAAGAACAGGATTGCGAATCTGTAATTCGGAATCCTGGCTCAGAGAGCTCGACCTGACGCTAAAGAGCATACAGCCTGCTTTGGTAGAAGAGTGAGAGAAAAGAGAGAAGAGAAGAGAGAAATTGAAGAAGGAATACACAATATGTGTTCATCTCAAGAAACTGATTCCTTTGAGTTGCGCGACATAAGAATGTAAGTTGGATGTCTGTTTTCTCACGAATCAGCTCGAGGGAATTGGTGTTTGCGTAGTATTGGATTTGGTGTCGTTGCAGGTACGAGACGCCTTTCAAGCTTGGTGTTTGATATCATCCCACGCGCTCAACAGTCCAACACAACACAGCCACTGCAGAGCTTCAAGTCACGCTCAGCTGTCAGAACCTTGCCTCAAGATAAAGCAAGTAAGATGTTTCAACATCTCAACAGCCTCTGAGGCCGCACACGTCTATGTCGCCTACCTACCGAGTGAGCATACCTGCTTCTCCTGATGTTTGATGAATGGAGTCCGTATCCCATTTGCATCTTTTAATCCAAACTTCAGCCCATCATTCTATCAGAATTTCAATATGAATTGGACCGGCGGGAGTCTTTCTCGACATGCTCACTCAAAAGCAAATGCACAAAAATCCATACAGAAACAGAAATTCGCTAGGAACAATCTCTTGAGAAAAGGCCATGTCCAAAAGAGTACAGCCAAGGTACCTTCAGAAAGAAAGCCAGTGAGCCCCAAGATGCAAAGGTGGAAACCTGGAGGTCGAGGTTATAGTCACTATGATGCGAAGACAACTTCTCCTCACTCCTCAGCTGCCATTCATGTGTCACATCTACCTTCGAATTCCCGAAAAAGACCACGTTCGCCGTCTCCTTCTGCCAGAATCAACACGCATATTGCTGATCCGATAATCAATCATACAGACCAATCGTTTTCTCAAAAACGCCAAGAGTTGCTCAGGAGAGGCGATTGGCTTAATCTCGATGTACAGGCGAGAGTGGAGGTCAAATTCAACACAGTACGAGAGAATGAAAACATAGGCAAACGGCGCCGAGTTCATGGCACTCAACGCTCCAACTTAAACCATAGAGTGGTACAGACTGTTTCGATTCCGACCAGGCACTCAGATCGAGACGTCCATGGTAATCTGCTTCCACGCAGGCAGGAGACTCGAATTCGAATTGGTGATCATGACCTAACGCCAAGTGTCCAGTCAAACACCCTCCAGTTCAGTCCATTGGTGAATAGAACATTGAGACCTGTAAGTCGGAGCTCACGCGATTTGATGTTGTTAGATCAGAGTCAGGAGTTGAGAAATTCTGATGATCCATTCAATGAACCAAACCTATTATCAGCGTTTCGATCGAGCTCGTGGGATGCAATGCTCCTTGACCAAGCTGAAGGACTGAGAGAACATGGCAATGGGTCCGGTGTAATTTCTGGGTCAGTACATGGGTATCATAGCAGGAAGCCGTCTGGTGCTTCCAGCAGTATGAGGCTGCAAGAGCAAGAGAATATCCTCGATGATACCCGAGCTCGCAAGAACTTCAAGCATGTTATCGAATCCCGTTATTCGGAGTCAGCAAGCATATTTTCGATATCCAAACAAAAAAATTACCAAGGCTACCAACATATTTCTGATAATCAAGAACCACAAGAATTTACTTCGACTTCCGAAATATTACAGCCGACGCCAATCAGAGCACGACTTCCCCAAGTGCTCCAATCGAGCTCATCGTACGGTGATGACGACTATGAATCTGAGTCTCCAAAAAGATGCCCATCAGATGGTGGATGTACCACAGCCGCAGAAGTGGGTCGAGTAGAGCCCAATGCCTCTCCCTTGCAACAACTGGACAATGAGATTTGGAGATCATGGCTTGATATTCAAGATGCCCCTGATAACAGTGGGGATACAGAGGACACAGAGGTTGCAAATTCCTGGATAACACCAGGAGTCAGTGAGACCGGTGAGGATCGCGAACTTGCTGCTGATGCTGGACTTGGGGAAGAAGAAATACACGGCCTCATCCAGACATTTCAAGCTGAAAGCTCTCCTCTTCCTGTAAAAGAGGCATCTCCAGTCTTCAAACGGCCCAACAAGATCTGGGAAACATATATGAAGACGATGGCTGATCTGGACAAAAAGTATGGCCCCCTGAACCAAAAGTCGAGTGCAATCAACATTCAGAAGGAAGATCATACGAAGCCGCATACGGAAAGTAAGCACCAAGATCACAACGAGGTCAACAGCCAGGATTATCCATCATTACATAACACAAAAACCCAAGATCTAATATCCACCCCTCTCAATCCACCACAGCTCCAAAACAATAAAACATACAACAACATGTTCCAATCGCCAACCAACAATCCACATCAGAAATCATCAAATATCCCACCTCCACGCTTTCTCCTCATCGAGTCTCCAGAACCCTGGGCAAAGTTCACCTTCGACGCCAACCTCTCGTCCACCGGCCCCCCATCCTCCCCTCCAGTCCCCACCCACCCACCCTCATCCTCTCTCCTCGCTCACGCCTCTACATCAGCCGCTGAGACAATGCCCCCAGGCGCGGACTCGCTACTTGCTTCTCACGGATCTGGCACCCTGGATGTCCCAAGCCACTCGACATCTGAATCAACATTGGACGAACTCGAGTCTGGGTTGGGATTTGGCTCAGGCCTTGCGACGCACGGCTCGGCGTTGTCGAGTGCTTGCCCAGCAATGCCTGCAGTTGTGCAAGCAAAGGAGAAATCGAAGGCGAAGTTCGTCAGTCCTAGACCATTCCGGGCTATGCAGACATCAAGTCCAGATCTGTTGGGGCAAGACTGGGAGGGGCCGATTGGGAAAGAGTGGCAGAATGGAAGGTTGAGTAGGAGGAGAGATATGTATAGTATTCCGTCGAGTGAGGGGCTTGAGGGAGATGATATTGAGGATTGATGGGAGAGGGATGGTGGGGAAGTCACTGGGCGGAGAAAATTGAGTACTGGGCTTGCTGCCTGCATTGCTATCAACTCTAGACTGGCTGGTAATACTCGCTGTGCTGATATTTTCCGATTCGGGCGATGAATAGCTGATATCAAATATCTGTTCTTGCTATCATCGCGGAGCCTGACTCGCGATTCAACATATTTATCAAATCAATTCTCCACATGGCCCAGATATGCCTGGTGGCTACCATGTAGAAGTCCAGGTCGCTCGATATCAGATCTTCATTTATTAGTGAGACTGTGAAATATATATCCCACTCCATCTCAGACAAGCCTTCTGCCCCTCCTCAGATCGTCTTCGCCCCACTTCTATGTGTGCACCAGAAGCTGTCCCGCCATTTAGCATGCACGACAAGGTGCCTCTCAGAACACATTCCAAGCACCGAGCACGAAATGCCAATACAAACTGTATGAATACGTAGCTTCCACAGCACATCGTTCACGAACCGCACCCACCAGCAGTCTTCGCCATGCACAATGCTTTGTAACCTTCACACTTCTGACGCCCAGGTAGAGCTGGTGCACATAGAGCATGGACGGGCGATGCACGATGTACAAGTAAGCATCGCATCATGCCCGTCATGCCGACCTGATTGGGTCGTTTGTGCGCAACCCTGCTGCTTGTGCTGTGAAGTCGATGGGGTTCGAGGATGTATGGCGTTATCATGGACGGGGTGGAGAGGACCGCGATGTTGTGACGACTGAATAAATAGCTACCCCGCCCCCGCGTCGGAAGTGGGAGTGCGAGCTTTGTGATATATCACTTCGGTTTATTTCACCTCTGGCAGACGCACTTCGACCTCGCAGTACTACTCACTTCATCTATTTGATCCATACGACACTATCTTGTCGAGTCTAGGCGATTGTTCTCGACGGAATTACGATACTTCGACTTCACAATTAGATTGTGACTACCTTTGGCTTCGAATTCGCCCGCAAGCAAAATGTCCGTCCCTGAAGGCCTCCCTAAGATGGAGTACCGGTTTCTCGGCCGCTCGGGCTTGCAGGTTTCTGCTATTGCTTTGGGTGGATGGTTGACATATGGCGGACATGTCGGTAATGGTAAGTGAATTGCTCCTTACCTACCTACCTATCGCGCCAGCTGACTGCACGTGGTTCATGTGGATTTTCATGCTTCGCAAATAAGGATACTAACGTGTTGTAGAGGGCACCTTTGAGTGTATGAAGGCGGCATATGATGTCGGCATCAACTTCTTCGATTGTGCTGAGGGGTACGCGGGTGGTGAAAGTGAGAGGGTGATGGGGCAGGCGATTAAGAAATATGGATGGAAGAGGAATGACCTGGTTATCAGCACCAAGGTGAGTTCTGAATCGTTAAGGCCATATTGGTCTATGGACTGCCAGAAATCGAGTGTTAATTCGTTGTGTAGTTGAACTGGGGAAAAGCAAACGGCGACAACCCAGTCAATAATGGCGGTCTTTCAAGAAAGCATATCGTTGAGGGCCTCGATATGTCTCTGGAGCGATTGGGCTTGACTTACGTAGATCTCATTGTAAGTTTCCACTTCCACAACGATATACTGAAGACAACATCAAGCTCTCAATGCTAATAATATACTCAGTATGCCCACCGCCCAGACCGCAACACTCCCATTGAGGAAACCGTACGCGCCTTTAACCACGTCATCAACCAAGGCAAAGCATTCTACTGGGGCACATCGGAATGGAGCGCCGAGGAGATCGCCACAGCATGGAGATACGCCGACAAGCTCGGCCTGATCGGTCCACTGATGGAGCAGCCACAATACAACATGCTGGCACGCCAGAAGGTCGAGGGCGAGTTTGCACGCCTGTACGAGGAAGTCGGTCTCGGACTCACCATCTTCTCGCCGTTGAAGATCGGCATCCTCACCGGCAAGTACAACGACGACATTCCCAAGGACTCGCGCCTCGGCGCCTCCTCGGATCCTTTTGTCAAGGGCATGAACGAGCGTTTTGGAAATGAGGATTGGAGAAAGGATATTGAGATCGTCAAGAACTTGAAGCCCATCGCGGACAAGTTGGGTGTTTCGCAGGCGAATTTGGCGATGGCGTGGGTTTTGAAGAATAAGAATGTTAGCTCTGCTATCACGGGTGCTAGCCGTGTTGGGCAGGTTTATGAGAGTGTGAAGGCATTGGATGTTGTCAAGTTGCTTACTGACGAGGTTGTAGAGGAGATCGAGAAGGTTCTGGGAAACAAGCCGGCGGCTTTGATCAGGAGATTCTAGAAGGGATAGACAGGGAGGTTGAAGGCAGATTAGACTTTCTGGTAAGGCTTCAAAGGCTTCGAGGTGACGGCATAGAGCAGGGTATTAATATCTAGAGGTCTTGAAATGCAGGTGCGAGAGTACTATGATGCGATACCTTCATTCCCTATCTACAACTCCAATGTAACTTGCTTTCCCGAAACGTGAAAAGATACCTTGAGAGAAAGGGGTAAAAGCCGTGGAGAAAACATTAAAGGGAAATTGGCCCTCGTCAAACGCTCAGAAATAAGGCCAAAGATAAGAAATTTTGCGATGAGACCAGGTCTGGCACTTGGCAAGAATGTGTTTATATTGACCTACTTTCTGCTCAAATATACCAACTACCCAATTGCCGTCCTTCAGATGTGAGGTCCCCTCATCAAGTGGGCGAGTCTTCTGATCTGCCTTTGGACTGATTGATCCTAAGACCCGTAGTCGAAACAACCGATCTCAAGTTTCACTATACCTCTTCGTAGCCGGCCTTGAACTTGAACACTCTTGCGACAACCAAAGAATTTTTCCACTCGTGTGTCGCAAGATTCCACTTTGCAATAGTCAACTCATGGCGACCCTTTGGAGTTTTCTTCAAGTTCAAAGGCCAGGAGGAGTATCTCGCACGGGAACCCCAGTCTTTCGCATAAGTAACCGTCTCGAGACTCGGAAGTTTCTGTTTCCAAAGCGCCAGGTTTTCTTCCGTGCTGCCCGGGAATACATCAAGTTGTTCAACCGCAAGATGCTGGATTTTCTTCGCTGCAGGTCCCAGTCGGCCCAAGCCCCAAAGTGTCGCCTTCCCAGTGTGACGCCTGATGACCTCGATCGCCTTGTTTCTGCTAATGAACATCATGTCCGTTTTGCCGTTGAACCACAAGCATCTTTCTGGCTTCCCTGCTTTACTCCTCGATGGCCGTCCGAGGATAGTGATGATCCCTGCATGCATGGCTTCCTGTCGAGATTCTCTGCAGACGTAAAGAACAACAGGCAAAGACAAAGGGGGCAGTATTCTATTATAGATTCCAAGCCGATAAGGGAGTAACTCGACAACTCGTGGACCCGGAATGAAATACTGCCATATCTGCAATCGAATTTCCGGGGGTAGCTTTCGAAAATTTCTGAATTTTCGCAACTTCGGTGCCTTTTTGTCGCTCATTGCCGAGAAGCTCGATTTCCAATGGTATGTTGTTTTTCAAGAAGCCCCGCTTGTTCAGGATTAATATAAGTATCGTAGACAATGAGAAGCACTCTGAAACATCAGAAATCGCTTGAATCGTTCTGGAAGCTCCTCGCGCGAAGTATTTTATGGACCCCTCAATCCAGTATTCTCTACTAGATCATGATCGATCGATAGTGATCGAAACTGAAGTAAGTCCAAGAAGGTACATGAAAAGAAGAGCAAGTCTTGAATCGAACTTTCAAGTGTATGTGCATCTTTTGTTTTCAGAACATGAGATCGGCAGAAGTAACTTCTTCGAGAACTTTCTAATGAATACAAATATATCATGATACTTTAATAGTGGCTCGAGTTTCAGAATTTGCACTTGGGCCGCCACAATTCTCAATGTAGTGCCTTCTATAATCGTCCAACGAAAAATGGTATTATGTTGTTCCGTCAGATACTATTCTAAGAGGATCCTGTCTTTTTCCAGAAACATCCTCTGGGTCGTATACGATTGTCTATAATCGCCGGTTTCTGCTCTTCCATATCTTGATCTCCAATGATCTGCCACCGTGTCGCCGAGTATGTATGTATTGGCACTGTGTGATAAGATAGCTACCGGAAGGAGTCCCACGAGCTGGAGCACAACTCAAATTTGAGCGTTGACCTCGCTGTTGCCAATAACGCACAAGACCGAGTGTCTTGAGATGTGGGAGTTGCTCTAGAACACTCTCCCAGGCCAGCTGCTCTCTTGAACCCAAGAGCCAGTGCGAATTTTCTATACTGACTATGAGATGTTCAAGAGAGGCAAAGTGGGAGTCACTACGTAACAGCTGAGATAGTGTTGTGATGTCCTCGAACCAGGTGATATCCGTCTCCGTGTTGGGTGTTTCGGAAGTCTGACGAGTCAAGTGCAGCATCTCACCTCTGGCCTCAAGGCAGGCGCGGGCGATTATGGACAGATGACTGTTGATGTGCGTATACTTTGTTCGTTTCAAGGTTTTGGGATTGTCCTGGAGAATTGGTGGCTGGGTCAGACGAATGCCATTCTTGGTTGTGGATACTTCCTCTGCACTATTGATTCTCCATAGATATTGGTTCAGCGCGCTGATTCTCAACAGAGCAAATCTCCAGATTTGACGTCGAAGCTCGGGTGGTAATTTGGGGAAGCATGTAAATCTCGATGTTTTCCTATTATTCATTGTACCAGCGGCTTGATATATTGGCGGTGTTGAAACTAAAGCTCCTTGAATGACTGTCTTGGAACTAGAAAAGTTTCAATTATTGCGGTGACTTCGCAAATATATATGTCTTGAAAATAACAACCGAGGTCAACGACGGAAGCTTTAGGCTATTAAGTCTGGATTTGGTAGAGCTCTTATGAACTATAAGACCAACTTGCGCTGAAATAGTACATTCGAAATCAATATTATCTGGAGCCTCACTACTCAACTATAGAAGAAAGTAATCGTAAGGGATTTGAGTTTGGTGCAAGGTTTGGGATAAATCCTGGTCATAGTGACCCTCTTTACTCTCTATACTACCTCAAGACTGCGAGACTTCCAAGAGCTAAAACGCTGCGATTTTGACAAAGTGTTAAGTGTTGGAATAGACTGAGATTTTCTCATTGGTCCAAACCTCATCACCCAAGACCTTACGTTCAAGAACCTTTGCGAAGAGACTCCTGATAGCAATGGCATATGTCAAAGTCTCCGTAGCATGCCTAGGCTTGTGGTTCAGTGTTTTACAGAGCGGATGATGTCTGATGAGGCTTAGATTTTAAGATATGGTAGCTTTTGCAACAAATTCGGCGAACTCCATTTCTCATAGTGTAGATGAGTGTCGTAAAAAGATGCTGGATTGAATTGCCTGTGCCATAGTTCTGTAAAGTTTGGGGTTATTTATCCAATGTCTGAGAGCTGAGCCACATTGTATCCATATGCATGTTGATAATTTGAGCAGGAAGGCCTTACACGTAGAGGGCTTTCTTCCAAGCTTCGTAGCAAATTTAAATGGATTTTCCTTGGCTGAAAGGTTCTGTGTAGTTATCTTCATCGCCGAAGAGTTAGTTTCAGAAATGTTGTGCTTGAAAAACTCACAACCTGATCTTATACAGTTGGAGCCTGTAACATGAAAGCGAGCACAATATATGAAACGTCGTCGTAGAGATAATCGCTACATCTCTCATCGAAGCTCAGGTGGTAGTTTCATGAAGAGAGTAAATGCGTGTGATGTTGGATTCTCCATATCGTGCTGATATTCCTTGGTTGGGTGCGGTAGAATTGGTAGTCTTGTACTTGGTCGACGAAGTAATGCTACACTTGGTATATACTCAAGAAACAAAAATATCAAAGGTATCAAGACAAGCTCTTAGTTACTAGAGGTCTTTGGCATTAATTGTACTAGAATAAAAGGGTAGTGGTAAGTATAGTATAAATGGGAATGAACTTCTGGGTTATTTACTTAGATGGTTAGTGAATATGTAAGAATATATGATGATATGGATGAATAGTAGGTAAAGTTGTATATCTAGTGTTTGCTGAAAGATTCTAGAATAAAAAGCCTTCGTATGAATGATACGTTATCCTATTCGAATATCCAAGGAACAATGCCCGTCAATGTAGCTTTGGTTTGTAGATATTTCGATCGTAATAAAAGACCACCCATCATATATGAGAAGGATGAAATGCAATTGCTTAGAAGGTAGTTGAAGTTATGAAAAGAAGCAAAGCTTCAGAAAAGTAGTAACAGATTTGGGTTTCTCAAGAATTGCTACTGAATCTGAGGGCAGATGTTCTTCGAGACGAGTGAAAAATACATTGTGTGATATTATGAGTGAGAGGAATTTCGAGCTTGTCAATCATGGATCATTGCGATCTCAGATATTGCCAGCTACCACCGCATTTAATTCACCGAAACAATCACTAGCGCGGAGCCTTCACCTCAACACCGCGACGGGGAGGTCCATACTGAACTCAATTATGTAACAATCATGTCACGAAAACCGCCGAAGGGCGAGTACATTGAAACAGTAAGTCTCCTGATATATGGTATGAGTAACATCTAACACCATAGAGGACACGGGCAACAAAGTATCCCGGAAGTCGCAAATCATTGGTACGACGAATATCATCCTAGGAGGAAAGACTGTCATCCAGGCCGAAGTCTGCATTCGAGGAGACCTACTACGAACTTTGCCGACTGCATCCTCGCAGGAAAGATCTGGTCAGAATGTGGCGGTTGCTATTGGTAGATATTGCTTTATGAGCAAAGGCTGCGTGTTGAGACCGCCGGGGAAGCTATACAAAGGGTGGGTACAATCGCACCGAGCATTTCTAGAAGGGAAGGCTGATTCTATGTAGGATTTTCTCACATTATCCCTTGAAAATCGGTGACCACGTCTACTTCGGATCTTCATCGATCATCGAGGCTGCTCTTATCGGCAATCACGTACACATTGGACAGGGCTGTGTGATTGGGAAGTTCGCAATTATCAAAGACTGCGTCCGGATCTTGGATGGGACAGTAGTGCCCCCGAATATGGTCATACCCAGCTTCAGTATCGTAGCTGGACGCCCCGGACGTGTCATCGGTGAGGTCCCAGAAGGAGGCCAGGAGAGCTTCGATTGCAGGGAATTATGGAGGAGCATTTGAACATGACTTTGATTTAGAGATACCACAATACGCATTCATTCTGTCCTTGCTAGCATCCTCGTGCCAAATTATCCAGCATGCCTATGCCTGCTTTGATACCATCGACAATGTGGATTCTGCGACCTTTCGAGGGACCGAGCTCTTCGATACATGCTTCCATCACCATCTCATCCATGCCTGCCATTCCTGCGCATCCTAGGCAAACCACACTGACATCTCCATCCCGCACGAGACGCTTGGTGGCCTCTTTCATCCTTTTCCTGACTTCTTCCTTGGGCATTGTGTGCAACTCGGAGGCACTCAATCCTGTGGTCTCGACCCCTTTGAAGCTTCCGCAATGTTTTGGGTCATCAAATCCGATGTACTCCATGACCCCATCTGTGAGTGCTTTCTCCCAGTATTTTCCCGTACTCACTATACCAAATTTCTCTTGGTTTTCGGAATGACGAGATGCTGTAGGATGTGATAGAAGACCAAGAGCTGTTGACACACTCGCTTCGAATATCCCCACCACGTGCTTGGGAATGCCATCATCGTAGTATGGATCTACTCTTTCCCGTAGCATGGGGACAAGAGGGTGGACACTGTAGCAGCAGATGAGGAAACCATCATATTTCTCGAGAGAAGTGAGTTGTGGGAGAACCACCTTCGCACTCTTGAGAGCATCTTCTTCGTTGTTGATACTTGCTGGTGCTTGAGATGGTGCCGTGAGGAACACAGGCTTGATCTGGTGATTTGATTAGTATGTACATACAATTGTCTCGTAATGACCCGTGTAGTCTTAGCCTAGCAGATGGAGGATGAATTTATTCAACGATGTCAAAATCACCTACAGACTGATGTCCCAAGTCGTCGACAATTTTTGATATGCCATCTGTCATCGATTCCGAGGAGTTTGGGTTAATGACGAGATATGTTTTCGGCTTTGGTCCAACCATTGCCCCAGTGTTCAAAGATTCGACAGCCGTTGTTAACATCTCAAGTTTTATGTCTAGAATCTGGAAGGTGAAAAGCAAAATAGAGATTGAATTAACACGGAATATTGTAGGACTTTTGTAGGACTTTTGTAGGACTTTTGTACTCTTAGTTTCTCCGTGGCCACCAAATATCAATCGTTGCGGCGAATTACTCGACAGTGACTCGATCTCATCGAGTAACAGGAGCTGATAGTGCAATTCCGATGACAACACGAGTGCAGTGGTGATGATTTGATTCACAAGGAGACAACGAGAGGAAATAGATAGGATTCTTATTGTGAGTAGTGAAGCACTGTCATGCATCACCACATGAGGAGAAGTTCAAACCCATTCCCAAGTGAGCTCAGCATGAGGCGGTCATTTGACTGAACATGTCTGGAGAGCTGGGGAAGCTGTGGGAGCTGTGAGGGGTTACCAACCATTAACGAATAATTTGTGGAGGAGCCCGTCGAGCCCGTCGAGCCCGTCTGTCAACCTTACTCCTTAGGTTGCAATGCGAGATACCGCCTACCTACAACGTCGTCACCCCTCCACGATCACCAATACTCATACACGCGCAACATCTTGAGTAGACCCCTCGACGCTGCAACCATGGCAGAAGCACCCATTGGTAAGTTCTCCAGCTTCCTCGAGCTTCACCCGTATCTAATCCATCACAGTCCTTGACGGAGGAACCGGTTTCCTCAAGGTGGGCTATGCAGCTCAGGTATGCGACAATAACTCCTTATAATCCCAGCTCCCAGCTCCAGCTTCTCGCTCACATTCCTCTCCTCGCAGAACTTCCCCGAATTCCAATACCCTTCGATTGTTGGCCGCCCGATCCTGCGTTCGGAAGAGAAGGGAGATGACACGATCATCAAGGATATCATGTGTGGTGATGAGGCAGCAGCAGCTCGCTCCATGCTGCAGATGAGCTACCCAATGGAGAACGGTATCGTGAAGAAATGGGATGACATGCAACATCTATGGGACTACACGTTTTTCGAGAAGATGAAGATCGATCCAACCGGCCGCAAGATCCTCCTCACTGAACCACCCATGAACCCCCTCAAGAACAGGGAGCAGATGTGCGAGGTCATGTTCGAGAGATACCAGTTCGGCGGTGTATATGTGGCAATCCAAGCCGTTTTGGCTCTTTATGCACAGGGTGGGTTCTCATCTACAGCACATGCACAACTGATCACAAAACGCTGACGAAACCCAGGTCTCAGTTCAGGAGTCGTCGTCGACTCGGGAGACGGAGTAACCCATATCGTCCCAGTTTACGAATCCGTTGTTCTGAACCACCTTACCCGCCGTCTCGATGTAGCCGGCCGCGACGTAACCCGCAACCTGATTGCACTTCTCCTCCGCCGCGGCTACGCCCTGAACCGCACAGCCGACTTCGAGACGGTCCGCCAGATCAAGGAGAAGCTGTGCTACGTATCCTACGACCTGGAGCTGGACCAACGCCTCAGCGAAGACACGACGGTGCTCGTCGAGAGCTACACGCTGCCGGACGGACGCGTGATCCGCGTGGGCAGCGAGCGATTCGAGGCGCCCGAGTGCCTGTTCCAGCCGCACCTCGTGGACGTCGAGCAGCCCGGCATAGCCGAGTTCTTGTTCAACACGATCCAGGCCGCCGACGTGGACGTGCGCTCCTCGCTGTTCAAGGCCATCGTCCTGTCCGGCGGCAGCTCCATGTACCCCGGCCTGCCGTCCCGGCTGGAGAAGGAGCTCAAGCAGCTATGGCTGACCAAGGTGCTCGGCGGCAACCCCGAGCGCCTCAGCAAGTTCAAGGTGCGCATCGAGGACCCGCCGAGGAGAAGGCACATGGTGTTTTTGGGCGGCGCCGTGCTGGCGAATATCATGGCTGATAAGGAGAATATGTGGATCTCGAAACAGGAGTGGGAGGAGCAGGGTACTAGAATCTTGGAGAAGTTGGGTCCCAGATAGTGTAGACTTTGATAAAAGTACGATAGTATGTATGTTCTTTTTTTTTTTGCCTTTTTGCCTTTTTGATTCTGTCTTTGTGGTTTGTGATTTGTGATTTCTGGGAATGTTGTTGAGGTGATGGGAGGCGGTGAGGGGAATGTTGCTTGTAGGACTGTGCATACTTCATTCTCTGGTCCATCACCAGCGGATAAGTCACTGATGCCTGAAGGGTAATGATTGCGTGAATTCAATGTACTCGGAGTGATCGCTTGCATTGCATACAATACAAAGGCTGGTTACAACATCCAATATTCTACACCAACCAGCCAGCCACAGCCACTGGGCCTCATAACATCATCTATTCATAACCGACCTCCAATCTACACCCCAAACAAGGCCTTCCGCGTATCATAAGTATACTTCAAATCCAAGTGCCAATAATTCGGCGTATCCCTCTGCGCAACCTTCCACGCGCGATCGAGCGCCTCGACGACGGCCTCGGGAAGGGGCCCCTTCTCGACATCGCGCAGGTTGGCCTCGAGCTGCGCCAGGCTGCTGACGCCGACGATGATGCCATCGGCGCCGCCGTCGCCGTCCATGTGCAGCGCCGAGTGATGTCGGCACCAGCGCAGCGCCGTCTCCACCATCGTCAGCCCGTGCTCCTCCACGGCCGGCTCGATGATTGATAGCGCTTCGAAGGTGCTGTCGTGGAAATAGCGCGCCCGGTACATCTCGCCCATCTTGCCGATTGCGTCGCTGTAGCGCCCTGTTGTCGGGATGTCTTTCGTCTTGTACTTGCCCGAGAAGAGACCGCCTGCGAGTGGGTTGTAGATTACTACTTCTAGCCCGTAGCGGCGGCAGGCGGGGATCAATTCTTTTTCGAGGGAGCGGGTTATGGGGTTGTACATGCTGTGAGTACGATCAGTACCTATGATCTTATGATTTTATAATTTCATGGAGTTGAAGTATGAGTATAAAGCTTGACGATGATAAACAAAGGAAAGGAACACAAACCCTTGGTAAATAGTAGGCCGCACCCACTCATTAGCCTTACAAGTCATAACGACCTCCGCGACCTCAAAGGCCGTGAAATTGCTCAAGCCCAACTGCACGAACTTGCCGGCCTTGTGCAACTTATCCACGGCCTCGAGCGTCTCGGCGAACGGCACGCTGCGGTCGGCGGCGTGCAGGTAGAAGATATCCACGCAGTCCGTGTCCAGCTCCTTCAGCGACGTCTCGAAGCGCGCCGTGATCTCGGCGGCCTTGTGCGTGCCAGCCTCGTGTGGGTACACCTTGGTCGCCAGCTTCAGGCCCCGCTTCTTCCAGTTCGCCTCGCGCGTGAAGGCCTCCTGCTTGCCGCCCACGTAGACTCGCGCCGTGTCCACTTCGTTGTAGCCTTGGGATTGCATGTAGTCTAGGACTTTGTTGTACTCGTCCAGTGAGGTGATGCGGGCGCCGGTGCTCTCGTCTGGACCGAAGGTCATGAGACCGAGGATCACACGTGGTTTGAGGTTTTGGGTGAGGAGAGGCATTTTGGAGGTTGTTCTCTTCTTCTCGGTTTGTTTTGGGTTGTTTGAGCTTTGCAGAGAGAGGGAATGGCAGATAGCTTTTATGTGTTTCGAGAATGGGATATGTGAGGGTAAGTGGAGTACTATGTAGAGTAGAGTAGGTAAGGTAGATAGTCACCGCTGTTGATTACTCCGCACTCTTCATGACGTATGGGTAAAGTCCGGGCGAAGCATCTTATCACCGGAGTTTACAAACAAGAGGATTTAAAGAAGGATATGAGGGTATTGATGTTTTTGATAAGGCTGATATGTAAGCATGTGTTTGTTTATTTGTTGATTTTGTATTTAAATATTTATTGATATTTATTAATTTTTAATTATCAATTATCAATTAATCACCTTCCTTCCGCTCACAGTCATCCACATTTATCAGATGAACTCGGTCATTCGTGTGAGAGGAATGCCGGGTCAGGTGATCATTCTCTGTTCCCGTGCACGTGCAGCCGTTCTCCCTCATTCCTCAGCCTCTTCCAGTCCAGTCACACGCTTTTGTCGAATGCATTCCCGTGATACTTTGCACTATCAAGAGGTTAAGAAGTACTATGTACTATGTAGACTTTTCTGCTTCTCTCCAGCCTCTTTTCCAGCCTTTCTCTTGACTTTCCCGGCGGATGCTCCATACACGTGAGTTGGGCGAGGTACCAGAGGTCAGTCCCATAAAAAAGACTTGAGCCCGCAGTCTGTTGTTCTACTATTACAAGTCAGGTACCTAGGTAGGTACTTAGCTCGAAGCCTCATCGCCAACTACTTACTCAACATCACCCCCGGCCCCCTACGTAGGTAATACTCCACAACGAAACCAAGTGTGTGATTGTGGAGTTGAGCGAGAGGACCCAGTCGAGTCTCAGTGTACTTGACTTGATAATCAAATCCCCTCTTACCTATTCTAATCGAACAGCAGCAGCATCAACAGCATCAACATCAACAGGAATAGGGAAACAAGGCAGAACAAAACAAACCAAACCAAATCATCAATATTGACCGTCTTCTCTTCTCGCTCCTCAAGAGCATCGGCCAATCATTGAAACAACCAAGTCTTCTATTCTAGGTATTCTACTCGTCAGTCTCCTCACTCGTATCTAAAGATACAAGTTCAAGTCCTTGTCCTTGCCCTCGTCCTCGTCCTCGTCCTCGTCCAAGTCCAAGTCCAAGTCCAAGTCCAAGTCCAAGGCCAAGTTCAAGTCAAGGACACCTGTCACCATCTCTCCACCTTTCATTCTCATTACTCTCCCTCTGTCATCTGTCCTCTTTCTTCCATCCTCCTCCTCCTCCTCCTCCCTTTACCCCCCTACCCCCCTCACGCACACTGACATTTCCAAAGTCACGCCCCCTGCGCCCAAGAAACATCTATTCCCGCTAGAATACGTCCGCTACTACACCACCAATCCCGCCCCCTCCGTTTGACCTTTATCAGCGCATGACAGCCTCACGCATCATCGACAAAATCTCTATCTCAGCCTTTTCACAAAGTACAACTCACCCCCATGTCAGTGCTCATCCGCATGGATGTCTAACGCCAACGTCAACCTCAACAACCCAAAACCCCCCAGATCCCCCAGATCCCCCAAATCTCCAATCCCCTCTCGAAATCCCCATGTTCAGCGCACCGTGACCTTCGACGATCCCATCCAAGCTTCTTCGAGATCCTCCTCCCGCGACGTGGGTGCCACCGTTAACGGCAGAAAACCTCTCGTCAACGATACACTCCCGAGGCCCAGTGCTTTCCAGGAAATCTTCAGCGATTCAGACGAAGATATGGACGATCGCAGACCTGCATTGCATAGACCGACGGATGGCCGCTCTCATCAGCCTCTGTTGCGCGGACACGATGAGGACAGAGGCAGAGCGGGTTATGGCGATGACGATAGACCCACCTTCTCGAGAAGGTCGACAATGAGAAGTCGGAGTCCTGACACCCAAGCAAAACTAGCCACGAAAAAGAAATATACATATGCCGCCTTCTTCTTGGGTTTGAGCTTGGTTAGTTTCACTGTTCAGACAGAAACGGCTGTATATATTCAGCATGAGTTGGGGTGGAATAAGGCTTATTGCATGCTGTAAGTGCTGGATGAGACTATCTGCCGCAGAGCATGGCTGACTTCGGGATAGCTATTTGACCCATGGGTCGTGGTCCATGCTGTGGCCGGCGCAATTACTCATCCTTCGTTTACAGAAGTGGAATATGCCATGGAAGACTTTCTGGCGAAGGCACATGTACTTGGTCAAGACGACGGCTCAGATGGTGGAGACTGGAGATCTACAAGTCGGACGGACACAACATTCACCATGGCCACATATGCTGCGCATGACAGCCTTCGTGACATGCGCCCTCACAGTTGCTGGAGGGTCTTGGTACGTGGCAGTAGATCTGACCTCGCCATCTGATCTGACCGCAATTTACAATTGCTCTGCATTTTTCGCATACGCCTTTTCTGTCCCTCTATTAAAAGAGAAGCTCAGGCTAGACAAATCCTTCGCTGTATTCGTCGCCATAATCGGTGTCCTGGTTGTCGCATACGGAGACTCAACCCCAACCAAGCACGGTGGAAAGTCTGGCGGCTCGGTAGGTGGCTCGCCCAAGAACCCACCGCCAGGCGCCACCGAAGACAGCGAGGCCAAGAACCGCGTGCTCGGCAACATTGTCATTGGAATTGGCAGCGTTCTCTACGGCTTCTACGAAGTGCTCTACAAGAAACTCGCGTGCCCGCCCGAGGGCACCTCCCCAGGCCGCGGCATGATCTTCGCCAACACCTTCGGCAGTCTCATCGGCTGCTTCACGCTCTCAGTCCTATGGATCCCGCTGCCGATCCTGCACTTCACGGGCCTCGAGCGCTTCGAGCTGCCGCATGGCGAGGCGGCCGGGATGCTCTTCATCAGCGTCTTCGCCAACGCCGTCTTCTCCGGCAGCTTCCTCGTCCTCATCTCCCTCACTTCGCCCGTCCTCAGCTCTGTCGCCGCCCTGCTCACCATCTTCATCGTCGCCATCGTCGACTGGATGCTCACCGGCGTGCCGCTCAACGCCGCCGCTATCGCTGGTGGCGTGCTCATCATCGGTGCTTTCTGCCTGTTGAGCTGGAGTACCTTTCGCGAAATGCAGGAGGAGAGCAGGAAGAATGAGGTGGATCTGTCGGATGAGGATGAGAGTGACAAGGACTCGGATGCATAGCCTCGGCACGTTTCGGGAAAGTACTCGGACTTCTGATTGGTTGAGCTTCTGTGCTGGATGCTGGGTGGGTGGTTGGATGGATCGATTCGGTTTATGCGTTTAGATTAGAGTCTGTGACTTGGGTTCGGGGCTCTGCGTAGATGTGGGGGACTAGGAGCTGGGAGCTGGGGTCCTCTCATGCATTTATTGGCGTCGGGTGCGCTGCTAATAGGCCGGGGGCATTTTGGGCTACGGGATACTTTAGACTTGTGGATTCCGTCTTGTATCTCAATACGCATTGTTTGTTGCTTGTGCGTCTGATATACGATGCTACATACATCTCATCTGTCTGCTGCTTGGTATCGTGATGTATTTATGTGCTGTGATGTTGCGGTTCTTGGTCTGGGGCGATGTGTTGTGTTGTGTTTCAATGTGTTTTAACGTGATATGTTGAGCTTCGACGGCTTGTACGAAGCTGCTGATCGGGTGTGTTCCTTGGGTATCCTTGGCATGTCTATTGACTCCGTGCGAGATATCGGAATCCTGTTCCGAGGGGGGGGGGGGGGGGGGGGGGGTTAAAAAAAAAAACAAAAAAAGGGGGAGAAGGGTGAAAAAAAATTTTTTTGATTTTTTAAAAAAAAATTTATTTTATA
>JAGKQE010000062.1:155637-179964 GCA_022609375.1 Xenosphaeropsis pyriputrescens
CCCCCCCCCGCCCCCCCCCCCCCCCCCCCCCCCCCCCCCCCCCCCCCCCCCCCCCCCCCCCCCCCCCCCCCCAATGAAGAACCAGGAGAGGCGGCTGAAGGGTGAAAATCCATGTATGTGCTGTTGTAGACAAGACTTTATTGTATATGCCATGCTATACACAGCTTGACGACTCGGATTGATCACAGTAAGGTCGTTTACGTGTAGTTCTAAGTGAACTGAAAATGGAATTGACATTCACCTATGCTCCAGACTGCGTTACTTCGCAAATATCCAGTCTAATCCCATCGTAATCTCATGACCCGTACTCCAAAAAGCAGACCTAGTAAATGATTCCCTCAAGCGCTGCAATCCCCAGCGTCCAATACCCGATCCTCAAGACAACAGCTCTCCAACTCCCCCTTTCAATACCCACTTTGCTCCTTCCTGTTATCTCCCCCATTAGCAGCCCCCTCGCCCACCCTCCGAATAGCCTCCTCATCACCCCTCAACTTCGCAAAATGCGCCTTGATATCCTCTGCGCTGATAGCCCGGCCACTGTCGGCGAATTCCTGAAAGAAGGGCTTCAGCTTGTCCTTGAGGTGGTTGTATGCCATGACGCCCTCGATGGCGCGCACGCGGTCGACGTTGCTCAGCGCGCGCTCGCCGCGGTCAAGGAGGCTGCCGCTGCCCACCGTGCTGCCACCCCCGTCGTCGTCTTTCTCAGAGACGGGCGGCTCGTAGGATTCCTCCTCGTCCAGGAGCTGCGGGTGCTGGGAGAGGCGTGGGAAGCAGGTTGCGCATCTGCAGAGGTGCTCGCGGAAGTCGGCTTTGAAGAAGAGGGAAAGGCTCTCCGCTGGGGACGGTGGGAGGCTTTCGTACTTGCAGTCTTGCGGTGCGTCGTTGGTGGCATTGCTGGGATCTTGGGAGGCTGTTGGGGGATTTTCATATTCTTCTTTGAGGCGTTTTGGAGGAGCATCTGCTTCTTCGTCCTTGGCTTTGCGTTTCTTCGAATTCGGTTCTTTGAAGGTGTCTGATGATGCTACTGGCGTATCTTTCACCTGTGCAGCTGCAGCCTTCGAATCCAGATCTACCTCCGGTGAGGGTGCCGCACTCCTTTTAAAAACTGGCTGGAGGAATCCAGTTGCACCAGCGTAGCGTTTGATCCAAGGATTTGCATCAACACACTTGTAACAGATGAACCCTTCGAAGTCATCTTCTTGAGGAAACCCGGGTGGCAATGGTACGTCCTCCTCATCCACTTCCTCTTCCGCAATGGGCTCGCCCGGGGTTACGACCTCACTTAGCACTTGGGTTCCACTTGCAGGCTCAACAACAGACTCCGCAACCTCTGCTACCGATTCCAACAAACACTTGTTCTCATGTGTTGCGTTGTCCCCCTCAGTGTCCTGCTTTTTCGTCTGTTGGGTCATTGGGCCAAGCCCGACGACACATCCTGGATGCCACCAGTCTTCACCGCATCCACCATTCTCAACAGTGCCTAGTCCAAGACACTGAAACATTGTTCCTTTCTCCTTGTATGCATCGTAGTCGAGTTCGCAGCCACAGAAGCGGTTTTGGAAGTTGTGATTATATTTGTTGTCTGGTGGAGCTGATTGTGAATGGACACCTCCTTTGGTGTTTGTCTCTGGGTTGATCCTCAAATTACAAGGAGAAGATGAAGGATATCGACTTGTACCGCAGTCGCATGTAAAGTTGCGCTTACTAAAAAGCTCCACGAGAGTGTGTTCTCCATGACATGAGATAGAGCATGAGTAGCAGACGGCAGCAGGGTTGTGTTCTTTGGTGGCATCCGATGGAGGTGGATTACATGTTAAACATGCAAAGAGAATCTGTCGGAGAGAGCCTAGAGGTTGTGTGCACGCATCAAAGCTCTGAAATATTATTAGCTGAGTTCGATTACTGGAGCTCTTCTGCATACATATGGTAGTGCTTCGCGCGCATCTGCTTCGAGCTGTAACTGACTATCAATAAATCTGTTTCAAATTTGTCAGTAAAAATTCCATCGGGTGGTCGTTGGTTGTGAACATACTCAGCAGCAGTCTGTGAATCTGATGATAATTGAGAAGAGCTCAATCTGCGATCACCAGGTTCGTGATTGTCATCTTGCACAGATGCGTTCTGAGGAAGCTTAGGAGGATCCATGATTTGTCTGATAGTATGAGATGATATGGTGATAGAAGATCCACAAAGCCCATGAATTGACAAACAGTAACATGAATGAGTAAATACACTGGCGATGCGTGAACGATAATCAGTGTATGCGCCTGCTGGGGTATTTCGCGCATAGCTTGGGGCGCTAAGCCCGAAGAAGTGCACTTTACGCGAATAAACACGCTTCTGCTCGAGAAGACGTGACTCGATGAAAGCTACGCGCTGAGCACTTCCACTTCCACTTCATTTCGCGCATCAACATTCTGCAAACACTCGAACGTTCAACAACAAAATCCACACTCCTTCAAAGAACCACCACAAATCTTCGTGTTCGGTACCAGCTGAGTTTACTTACTCCTGGTATTTGACAAAACAACTATGAGGTAAGATTGAGCCTTTCGATCTGGAAGAATTTGCACATTTTGCGCATAAAACCTGACAGCTCTGATACAGTTCCCCATTGCGCCCAAACATGTCCTCCGCAAATCGTGGGATGGGCAGTGGAAATAGAAGAAAGCGTTCCAGAGAGCCAGATGATGATATCACTAGTGGATTGGGCGCATCAAGTCCTATGGACGCACTGCCTTCTTCCCCACCACTGATACCAAATCACGGCGACGATGATGATATCGATGATCTGGATCCCGAGAATGAACTCATCCCGGACCTTGACGATGCAGACGAGATGGCTGAAGATGAGGACGGCATTGATCTTTTCGCCGACAACTTCGAGAGAGATTACGCAGCTCGAGAGGACGACCAATATGCAGGCGCTGACATCGACGACGAGGGTGAATACGATGAACTTAGTGTTGCAGAAAGACGGAGACTTGATCAACAACTCAACAGAAGAGACAGAGAACTTGCACGACAGCGACGAATGCCTGCAGCCTTCTTGCAAGACGAAGACGAAGACGGCGACCTCGACCTCACAAACCAGCCACGACGAAGACGCCATCATTACGATGAAGAGCAGGATGAGGAAATGGTAGATGATATTATGGAAGAGGAGTTGTCATTGGAGACATTACAAGACGTAAAGGCTTCAAGTCTGGTTGACTGGGTTTCACAGCCAGCAGTTCAAAGAACTATCAAACGAGAATTTAAAGCTTTCCTCACAGAGTATACGGATGAGAACGGTGCTTCAGTTTACGGCAACCTCATCCGAACTCTCGGTGAAGTTAATGCAGAATCTTTGGAAGTATCTTACGACCATTTGTCCTCATCAAAGGCCATCCTCGCATACTTCCTGGCGAATGCCCCAGGAGAAATCCTCAAGCTCTTCGACGACGTCGCCATGGATGTCACACTTCTCCATTACCAGGACTACAACCGAATCCATTCCGAGATCCACGTTCGAATCACAGATCTTCCTGTTCATTACACCCTTCGTCAACTTCGTCAATCACATCTAAACTGTCTGGTTCGGGTTAGTGGTGTTGTCACTCGCCGAACCGGTGTCTTCCCACAGTTAAAATATGTCAAATTCGATTGTTCAAAGTGCGGCACTACTCTCGGTCCATTCCAACAAGAGTCAAACGTGGAAGTCAAGATCACATACTGTCAAAATTGCCAATCTCGAGGCCCATTTACCCTCAACTCTGAGAAGACAGTATACCGCAATTACCAGAAGCTCACACTTCAGGAATCCCCTGGCACTGTTCCTGCAGGTCGTCTCCCACGTCATCGCGAAGTCATTCTCTTGTGGGATCTCATTGACAAAGCTAAGCCGGGAGAGGAAATTGAAGTGACTGGCGTTTACCGCAACAACTATGATGCTCAGCTCAACAACCGTAATGGATTCCCGGTCTTTGCCACAATACTGGAGGCCAATAACGTGGTCAAGTCTCACGACCAGTTGGCTGGGTTCAGATTGACTGAGGAAGATGAACATAAAATTCGAGCACTATCGAGAGATCCTCAGATCGTGGATAAGATCGTTGCCTCTATTGCACCTAGTATCTATGGGCACACGGATATCAAGACTGCTGTTGCCTTGTCTCTATTCGGTGGCTGCAGCAAGGTCGGTCGTGGTCAACACAATATTCGTGGTGATATCAATGTTCTTCTGCTTGGTGATCCCGGTACTGCCAAATCACAGGTTCTGAAGTATATCGAAAAGACTGCCCACCGTGCTGTGTTCGCAACTGGGCAAGGAGCAAGTGCTGTTGGTCTTACTGCCAGTGTCCGCAAGGACCCTCTCACAAGTGAATGGACTTTGGAGGGAGGAGCTCTTGTTCTGGCTGATCGTGGTACCTGTTTGATCGATGAGTTTGATAAGATGAATGATCAGGACCGAACTTCCATCCACGAGGCTATGGAACAACAGACTATCTCCATCTCGAAGGCTGGAATCGTTACCACTCTACAAGCTAGATGTGGTGTTATAGCTGCGGCTAACCCCATTGGTGGACGCTACAACTCCGCTATTCCTTTCTCCCAGAATGTCGAACTTACAGAACCTATTCTGTCCCGTTTTGACATCCTTTGTGTGGTTCGCGATACCGTGGATCCATCAGAAGATGAGAGACTTGCTCGCTTCGTTGTGGGATCTCATGGCCGATCCCACCCAGCTGTTCAGGCTATTGATCAAAATCAAAATGCTATGGAAGTTGAACATGGTGAGGATGTTCGAGCTGAGGGTGTGAACGGAGGCGAGCCTAAGCAAGAAGGTGAAATTCCACAAGAATTGTTACGCAAATACATTCTCTATGCTCGCGAGAAGTGTCGCCCAAAGCTCTACCAGATCGATCAAGACAAGGTAGCAAGACTTTTTTCAGATATGAGAAGGGAGTCCTTAGCAACGGGTGCTTACCCAATCACTGTAAGTTTCAATGCAATGGACCCCACCTGTTTCGAGGCTAATATCGCCAGGTGCGTCATTTGGAAGCGATTATGCGTATCAGTGAAGCTTTCTGCAAGATGAGGTTGTCCGAGTACTGTTCTTCACAAGATATTGATCGTGCAATTGCCGTCACCGTTGACTCGTTCGTCGGTAGTCAGAAGGTCAGCTGCAAGAAGGCTTTAGCACGTGCCTTTGCAAAATACACATTGGCAAGACCGGGTATGAAGAAGCGAGGGGGGAGAGCACAGGTTGCTGCTATGGCATAGGTGGAAGAAATGTTTGATGATTAATGGAATGGGCACATGGCGTCGGTGGTATATATTTCCTGGTAGTGCAATTTGGAAGTGGTGTGTAAGATTCATAAGTTTACTCGATATCTACCGTCGGATGGGTACTCAGACCTCTTCAATGGAGGAAGAATTACGTTTGTTAAGCATGGAGACAAAGCATAGAAGCGCAAACACGAATGATTCACCAGTTCACCAGTTCAGCATGTCAGAGCTGAGATGTGGGGCCGAGGTACTTGTACTTGTACAACTATGCTAGATACCTATGTGTGTAGACTCAGTCTCGTCTTTACTATTTCGTCTGAAGTACATATGTACGGAGTATCTATGCAATACTGCGTGTAAGTTCACACCATCCCCTTACGAAGGCTTGGGCTAAAGTTGTCGTCTTGAGCGGTGACTGGGTGAAAATAGACATGTACCAAATTGCCCGGTTGTCTTGTGCACAGTCCTAACCTTGTCCGATGAGTCTGGTAGAGTCGAGTATGGGTCTGTGTTCTACACGTCGCGTAGAATACGGAGGTTTACCCTACATGGACATGCGTGTTTTATATTGATGTGACAGATGACGGGATGACTAGCTTCACACACGGTCATCCCCATCCCCTCATGGCGTTGGGTTCCAACTTGAAACACCACCAATTGGGACGCGTCTTTGCCGACCGACTATGGGTCTCCGATAACCGCTTCAATCAGGCCTTCTGTGTCCTGATACTACTCTCTTCGACTACGATACTACTTACAGTAGTACTTGTACGGATCCTAAGTATGTATTATGCTTTCATGGCTTGGCTCAGGCTCTCTTGCTTGGTAAATCCACAGACTACCCGTTAACAGCTTTCTTGATGCTGATCATGAAATTCCATCAGCCAATGCCAAATCTCTCACGACCGCAAGGAGGCAAGTCAGCCATTTAATCAAAAGCTACTTTGCCTGTCATGGCACTTCTTTCTCCGGCTAAAACCGCTAGGGCCCCTCCCCTCAAAGTATCAACGCGTCCTGGCATCGTGCAAGTTGACCAACTCTGTCAGAGCGCACTATAGCGCAAACCCTTCACCCTCCACCGGTTTGCCTTCTCGTCCGATGTCAATTTATATCAACCTAAGTTTGGAGTGACCCTGACATGTTGATCCGTGATTTTGTTTCTTACTCCGCAATTTTTCATCTAAATTGATATTCCAGGTAAGTATGTATTCGCAGACTTCTAGCCGGGGTGTCTACCCGAAGTCCAGCTGTGGAAGAATGTAGGTTCTGATAAAATAGATCTCCTCCCTCATTCTTTCAGCTTCATCTGTACATACAACTTCAATTCTCTCATCATGTTGCTTCCTCACACTCTTTTTGCTCTTTTTTCTACGGCTTCGGCCGCTCTCACCTACAAGGGTGTCGATTGGTCGTCCGTGACCATCGAGGAGGACGCTGGCAAGAGCTACAAGTCTACCAGTGGATCGACAACCGCTCTTGAAACACTGCTGGCAGATAGTGGTGTCAACACCGTGCGACAACGTCTTTGGGTAAACCCATCTGACGGAAGTTATGATCTCGACTACAACCTCGCACTTGCAAAGCGCGCAAAGGCCGCAGGGCTGGATGTCTATCTTGATATGCACTTCAGTGACACATGGGCCGATCCATCTGATCAGGTAACTCACCCAACATCTTTGAAGTGTTATCGACCAAGCTGACAGCTTAGACTACCCCATCAGGATGGGATACCAGCGACATCGATACCCTCGCTTGGCAGTTGTACAACTACACCCTCGAAGTGAGCGATGCTTTCGAGACTGCTGGTCTTCCTCTGTCTATCGTCTCCATCGGCAATGAAATCCGCGCCGGTCTGCTCTGGCCATTGGGTGGCACTTCTTCTTACTACAACATTGCTCGTCTTCTTCACTCAGCTGCTGCCGGTATCAAGGACTCCACCCTCTCCACACAGCCAAAGATCATGATCCACCTGGATAACGGATGGGACTGGGATGAGCAGGAGTACTTCTACGAAACCGTCTTGGCCGAGGGAACCTTGACTACCAGTGACTTCGATATCATGGGTGTATCGTACTACCCATTCTACTCATCTTCTGCTACACTTGCCAGCTTGAAGACAAGTTTGACGGACATGGCCAGCACATGGGGCAAGGAGCTCATTGTCGCTGAGACAAACTGGCCTGCTAGCTGTCCAGACCCAGCCTACAGCTTCCCAAGCGATACCACCAGCATTCCATTCTCCGCAGCAGGACAGACAACCTTCATTGAGGATGTCGCCAAGGTCGTTGCTGCCGTATCTGGAGGTTCAGGCTTGTTCTACTGGGAGCCAGCGTGGATTGACAACGCCGCCTTGGGTTCCAGCTGTGCCGACAACCTGTTGGTGGACTCGAGTGGCAAGGCTCGCAGCAGTTTGGATGTCTTCGCTTCCATTTAAGCGGGCAACGTTTGAAATTAAGATTTTAGTAGTCTTCGGGTGCACGTGTGTAGGGGTGTTGCTGGCAGGGTGCTGCTCTCGATCCTGCGTCTTATATGCATAACCCAAGATCGAGTATAATGACTTCAATTCTAAGCAAATCAGATTTTTATTTGAAACAAACGTGACCAAGTTCTGCATGTGTCTTGGATCTTGTCTTACATTCAGTGTTGCGACCAACTTCGGCAGAATGATAGAATATAGCCTGTTCAATGGCGGCTATATAGGTGATCCCCTTGCCACCCACCGCTTATATTGTTGTCGTGTAACGGTGCAGCATATGCTCTTTTGATTGGCTCTGTCTGATTTGAACATGATATGTTTTTGCTATTGATTGAGTGAGTGACAGCCTTTTTTACCATGCCGACTCATCTTATCCTAGATAATCGCTTCGGAAGGGTGGTAGTGAGCTAGGAGCTGTTGGTTTGGTTGCCCCCTTCTATTCGTATTTCGTATTCCTAACAAAAGAGTGGAAGTGAATATCATCAACAAAGAGACAAGGGTGTTCCAGGTCTTCTCCTAATTTTGGCAAGGTTGATATCTTAGACCACACACATATTCGCGTCAACCTTGGGTGAAGTTTTCACTAGACATCCTGAAGCTCAGTATCGTGGGTTGCTGCCATGGCATTGAACGCAAAGAGTATAATGGCAAGAGTTAAGGATGGCTCTCAACGCGGGCTGATTAGTAGACTCGGTCTCTGCCACAATTGTCTGTATATCTTTGGTAAGCTCAACTATCGATAAGGTAAGTCTTACTCAATTTTGTTGTGACTGAGTTCAACTCAAGATAGTTGTATATAAGTGCTGTTGAGTCCAGATAGGTTTCAAGGATGCCGTATGAATACATCCCTTGATGACGAGTTTCCTGATTGAAGAGTTTGAGGTCAGTACAGCTGCTCAGAGAATATTAAATATCTTTATTCTACGCTGTCGTCGATTTTCAGAGGCTTGCAATCTACATCAGAACCAACTTGAGACGATGCCTCTGGAAGATGTGGCGGGATGTCTGATAAGGTACTTTGCTTGAGAGTTAAACCAAAAACAAGAACATTTCGAGAATTGCCTAGACGTTGTTAACAAGAGACCGAGTGAAAGCATGCTCACTTCCAAGTGCGAGCATTCACATTCAAGCTTGTTTCCCAAACGAGGCACTCAACATCTTCAACAAACTTCCACCCCATTTGTCCAACATTATCTCAATTCTTCACGTTTTCTTCACGTTCTTTTCTCCTCTCATTGACTAACACGACCTTGCCAGCATGGCCAACACAACCACTGACCCCGAGCGCTCCAAGCTCAAAAACTTCCGCAACTCAATCCACCTACCTCTCAGCAATTGCCACCAGTTCATGTCAAGACTCTCCTTGAAACGCAGCTCAGTCAGCTTCACCAAAGCTATCAAAAAATACGGCCATGCTAGTCGCTTTGATCTTTTCAAGGACAGCGATAGTGTGAAGGACAGTGATAGTGTAAAGGACTCCATTGTTGAATCCATCTTCAGCAGCGATGCAAGTTCTCTTGACCCATGAATGCAAAATCCTTATTTGTGATACACTTCAATAGGACTGACACATAGCCCAGGACACCAAGTCTAGCAACTCTAGCAACCCTAGAAGGTCTACTAGCCTCAGACGCTTGTCGATTGATTCACTCAACCCAGACCGGCTCGAGGGCCGCATCACGCAGGAAATGGTCGACCGAGCACAGCATCTTCTCGTAAGAAACCGCGCGATTGATGAGAAGTTGGGAATCAGACGGGCAAATTAGGAAGGCGGCAGACATCGAGACAGATGTAAGAGAGAGCGAGGTCTCATGCTCCGAATCTTGTGGAAGTGTTGAAGATTGTGACTCAATGGACGACCTGGGGAAGAAGCATTGTGAGGTACAGGCTTCTAACGTTGACTCTAGAAACTCATTTTGATGGTTCAAATTCAATTGTCAATATGAGAACTGGGGACAGATAGGAAGACTGTTGGCTGGTTGTATGGATGGAGCTCAACTTGGCTGGCAGAAGTGCTGAACAAATGATCACATCACATCAAAATTCAACTTACAGATACTGATCAATGCATATGTGAAGTAGTACAGACGTGTAGCAACAAATCTGACTATGCCAAGGCCTTCGTATATGAATCTCTTTGAGCTATAATTGGTATTATATCGGGCTCCTCTTCAAAACAAAGCTCTCGAAGGTTGATCACATACAGCTTTTCGTATGTTTGATATTGATTCTGTATTTTCATGACGGGTTTTCACATTGGGCAATGCTTTAAAGCTATCCGAGTAGCCAAATAAGGTGATACCTGTGAGTATAAGGTTTTTATACCTGCTTTCATTTGCGGACATAAAACAATAACACAATTACCCAATCAAGTAGAGATACTATATTCCATACAAATATAGACCAAATCCACATTATCTAGATAGCCTTCCCCGGTGTCCCAGCTCTCATATTCGGACCGCTTTCTCGACCCATTTTACCATTCCACTCTAGCCCTGCACTCCTCAGTTCAAGCCTCTCCTCATGAATTCCCTGAATCTCCCTATCATAGCGCCCAAAGAAATCACCTTGCCCAGGTGAACCGGATTGATGGAGTAGGCCTGCCCTAGGATTTTGTGGGAGTCCTGTCGTGATTCGACCGAGGGCACCGGCCTGCCCAGCTTGCGTACGAATTGGTGAGGACGAAGAGCTGCGCTTCATCCACTCAGCCGTTCCCGGGCGAGGCAGTCTAGGAACGGGTGCAGCTACGTTGGTAACAGGTTGCGAAGGAAGGGATGTTCTCATTGTGTGAGACTCCTGAGGAGACTTCAGGGCTTTCACCTCCTCACGGGAGTGTACGCTTTCATCTGTCCATCTAGTATTTTCAATTCTCTTCAATCTTCCATCCTCTCCCTCATCTTTGTTCCCTACTTCAGCTTTTGCTTTGCTGTCATCCGCATTGACGATTGGAGCGTCATCCGACCCAATTCTCTTCCTGGCTATGCTCTTGATACTATCATTCCTACTCAGATCCAAGCCGCCTACATTAAAAGGACTAACATCTTGGGTGCGAAGCCAACTGCCTAACGTAGGTGCCGGAGGAGGCTTCCTAGGATCCCAAACTAATGAAGTTCGTCTTGTCATCGATGCTGTCAACGGCTCCCTGGGAGGATCTGGGCTAGGAAATAATGAGAATCTCGTCTCGGATGCTCGCGACACTGATGCATTCCTTTGCGGTTGAAGTTTCCTGTCTTTCTCTGTAACCACATTAAGAGGGGTTTCAGGAGATACTGCATCCCAAACTTTATGGCGCTGACTTCCATTTATGTTCCTAGATTGCTGCGTCGCAGCGCGTTGTCGATGCCTGGCAATGAGGAAGTAGATGAGAATAGATAGCAAGGACGAAGCTATCACAGAGCCAACGATAGCCACGGCCGCCTGGGTAGCTGTCAGAGCAGCTGCCTCAGCGGCCGAAACCTTAGACTGAGCAGCAGCGTTGATAGCACTCGCGCTCGCCTGAGCACTCTGAGTCGCATCGGCCGCTGCACTCAAAAACGACGACCCGGCAGCAGCGGCACGACCAGTGGCAGCAGCGACCGCAGCCCCAGCCTGCACCACTGCACTGCTGGCACTCTGCTGTGCGGCTTCTTGGGCGGATGAGGCCGAGGCAATCGCTTGAGATGCGGAGCTCTGCACACTGGATACGACCGAGCTGGCCGAGCTCAAGGCTTGGTCTGCGGATTGGCTTACGCGACTTGCGCTTTGCTGGGCTTGCTGGATCGCCTGAGAGGCTGATTGGGATGCCGACTGCTGGGCTTGTGTGATGGAGCGTGATGCGGCGTCTATCGACTGTTGGACGGATTGGGTTGCTTGTTGGATAGCTGCAGACGCGCTTCTCGATGCAGCAGAAGATGCTGCGGATACTGACGAATCGCAATCTAGGTTTTGGCGGCGGAGCAAGAAGTCGTCTTGAAGGGGAGGAGCATTTGTGATAAGTGGCGAGGAAGATGTCTGAGTAGCCGCCATGGCCAAGACTGCGACGAGGCCCTCTTTTTGGGTCGCTGATGCTACATTGCTGCAAGCCAGTAGTAGAATTAAGAGCTGAACCGCTGTCATCAAATCTACCCTTTCCTCTTTGATCGATGTTTGTTCGTTAGAATCACTCGGGTATCAAGGTAGCCTTTTCTTTCTTCGAGGGCGATGCTGTCGTTAGAAAGCACCAGTCCGCCGTACTTCCCCAACTGTAGTCTTAAAAAGATGAAATATGTAAATTAGAATGATAAAATGATATATGCATCACGGCCAGCGCAGCATATCCAGAAAGTAATGATAGTGGTTAGCAGGATCGTAGGTGGTGCAATAGAGCCATATGCCCACAAGAAAAAAGACAAGAAATATGAGGATGGTCTATCCCATCATATTGGTCACCACTCACCTGAAGCAATGCAAGCTTATCGAAATAAGGCATTGAGGTCGCGATAATCCCTACGAAGATCTGACAGAACGCAGAGAGCGGAGTGAAGGAACTTGACTTACACGTGTTTCAAAGTGACGATCAACCAAATGTCAGACCCTACAACACTGCCACGAACGTCTGAAAAATATACTCCATCAACATGCAAATGTCCTTTGTTCCATTCAATGATTACTGAATCTGGCACAGGATATTCCAATTCGTGCATATGAAGCATGATGATACATTTTTATATACAAGGCAGATTCCTTTCGCCCTTTGTGATTTTTGGTGGTGAGGTTGCCCTCTCTTATGCCCTCTATATCAACGAACCAGTCCATGATGTAGTGTCACGCCTCCTCGGGCACGGCCTGAAGCTTGTGTACAATAAGAGGCGTTTCGTGAGTTTCGAAATGCGCGTTTTTGAACTGACTTGCATGCCACGTACCGTGCTAATAATGCGAAGAGCCTTCGGACGACTCAATCCGTGGATTAAGATTTCGGTATTGTCGCTCGCCGCTCGATCAGCATTCATACAATTATGATCGTGCTCATACTCGTCCCTGGGCTTTACAGGGTTATCAAACGATCGTTCAAAACTTTCAAGCAAGTTCTCCCATTTGCAACATGTGGCCCATCTTCTCAATCTAATCAAAATCAGTACAATCCTCATTCTCTCAGGTCTTCATAACATACCTTTGTTTTCAAATATCCGCCAACCTCATCACTACGAATACCGCCCTTTCCTCTCCAAGCCAAGGGTATCATAGCAACTCTCTCTGTGACCTTGACTTCTCTCTCTGGTCCTTCTACAGCCCGAATCTTATCAGGATTGTTTGTCAACAACCTGACTTCGTGCTGTCCCAAATCACACAAAATGGCTGTTGCAAGACCATAACTCCTGGCATCTGCAGGATGTCTAAGCAAAAGATTGGCTTCCACAGTGTCCTTGCCTAAATCCTGAAGATTGTATGCCTTCAACTTTTCTCCAAGTCCAATTCCTCTTCCTTCTTGTCGTAGATAAACGATGACCCCGCCTTTCGATCCAGGTAATGACATAAGTCTCGCTGCCTCGTCCAATTGCTCCCCACAATCGCAACGAGCACTCCAAACCGTCTCACCAGTGTAACACTCGGAATGAATTCTGACCAATGGCGGATCGCTATTCGCAGAAGCAGAGGGACCAGGAGCCTGCATTTGACTGGCAGTGCGACCAGGGTATAGTCTTCCCGTATAAGCGCCTCTAATCAGCCTATCCATTTCCGTCTCCCCAGGTCTCACGGCATCCAAGCTCTGACTGCGAATGGTATTTCCGAATACAATGGCAAGATGCTCTTTCTGATCAATATTGTTCGTATAAAGATGAAGGAACATCTCGGCGCCAGTGGTGGTGGGAATTCGTGCACGCACAACGCAATTGACTTCCGGAAGCTTCTCCAGAAGTTTGGGCTTCCTCGAGCCGCATCCGCCATCGCTGGTGCTGCTGTCAACGGGTACACCTCGTGGTTCACGATGCAAGGCTGGGGTTCCCGCCCCGGGAGTGCTTGGAGGTGTGAACGCAGGGCTTACAAGCCCAGGTAATTGTTCATCTTGTGTAGAAAGCGCTTGGAGATTGTTGGGAATGGCTGATATATGTCCATGTCCATGACCGTGATCGACTTCGAGTTCGGAGATGGTCCGCGACACCGGGATAGGGCGTGGAGAGTGATGAGGTGGTAATTGAGGAATTTGTTCGTTTTGGGTATCTTGAAAGTCGGGCATTGTTGCGAAAAGCTATATGAAAGATGAAAGATGGAGAAGGCGTACTATTACATATATACAAAAAAGGTTGAAGTGGTATAGGTGGGGGATTTCTTACGAGAAGTGCGGATGCGGGCAGGTAGAATATATTCCGAGGGTCGCTCTAGGTCGCTCTTCATAAATCAGCGCGCACTGGATTCTTAGAGATTCTGTCAGCATTGCGAAGAATGATCTAATCCGTCTCATGTGGCATCCTCAGGCCAATCAGATATCATGCTCTATCACGTGCACGTGCTTGGATAACCCTCGGTGCATGGTAGGGCAGAATACTTTCCTCGGACATGAAATATTCCACTGTAAACAATGATTTTGAACAGAAGTGTGAGATGGAGTGTGTTTCTAGGTCACTATAAATCATCTGTCCCTTAGAAGAACTGACTTTTTCTTGGATTTGTTGCAATGCCGTTGTCACTGAATACATAAACAATGATTCTTAAGAGTTCTCTCTCATGTTGAAAATTCTAGGTTGATCTAAATACTAAACCAAGCCAAATGTAATCAAATCTACCCGGAATTCTATCATCTAAAAGGTTATAATACAACATCTAGCAAATGTATGGAACGGCCTGGCTGGTGAGATCAACGTAGCCGTACTCCTTGTATTCCTTATCAGCACCGAGCTTAGCAGCCCAAGTCTCCATATCTTTCGTGAAGGACTCGACATTTTCCTTCTTGGAAAGGTCAATTGGTTGTTGATCTTTACCGAGCTGTCTGATCTGAGTACCAGCTGCGACGTTGCCGACACCGAAGTCGTTCTCGTCAATTTCCATCTTGATGGCTCCGGTGACCTTGCCCTCAAGGACGTCCTTGCAGAATTGTGGCTCCTGGCAAAGAGGGCGGGCAAGACCAACACCATCTACGATGTTGAGGGCAGAGACCATGGCACCGACGGTCTTGAAACCACCGGTGATGTAGGTCTTGGTCTTGGTCAATGGCTTGACAATCTCCTCGGCGAATTCGAGGAAGAAGCTCTCACGCTTCTTAGTAGACTCGCGCTTGTGGGCGAACGCAAGAGACTCGTAAGTTCCACCGGAAAGCTCGACGAAGTCGAACTCGGCAGCCTCAAGGGCCTGGCAAAGTCCAGTAGCCTCCTCTGGGGTGAAGCCACCGTCCTGGAACTCAACGGAGTTGATCTTGATACCGAGGATGAAAGATGGAGAGGTGCGCTTCTTGATTTCAGCAGCAATCTCCTGAATGAGTCTGACTCTGTTCTCGAGGGAGCCTCCGTACTTATCGGTTCGCTTGTTGGTGGTCTTGGAGAGGAATTGCGCAAGGAGGTAACCATGAGCACTGTGGAGCTCGACTCCGTCGAAACCAGCCTTCTCGAGGTACTCGGCAGCATGAGCGAACTTGTCGACGAGGCTGTCAATGTCTTCCTGTGTGGCGGCGCGGGGCTTCTCGAATGTCATACCCATTACGGTACCTTGAATGAAAGTTAGCAGCTACTCCAAAAGAAAAAAGAAAGAAAGAAGAAGAAGAAAAATCAGAGTTGTCCAAACTTACCGGCAAGCTGAACATCAGAGGCAGAGATTGGGTGCTTCTGAATCCTGCTCTCAACCTGGCGACCTGGGTGAGAGACCTGGGCAACCATCAAGTTACCATGAGCCTTTCCAGCAGTAGCCATCTCCTTAAATCTCTCGAATCTCTCGCCCTCAAAGCCAGCTTCGAGAGGAACAATTGGGTTTCCCATAGCCTCTAAGTGATCGTACTCGATCATGACATTTCCAGTCAAGGTGAGACCGATAGCACCCTCACCCCATCTCTTGTAGACGTTGACAAGGTTCTTAGATGGGATTCCGCGAGCCTTCAAGTCCTTTGGATCCCAGGATGAAAGACGCTCGGTCATAGCACCCTTCAAGAATCTGTTTGGAGCACTTCTGCCAGAGAAGGAGAAGGGGATTGGCTCTCCGAGCTTAGAGGCATCGGCGCTATCTGATTGGTATCTGGGGGTAGACATTTTGGGTTAACCTTTTTTTCTGCTGTAATATCTGGGTAGAGAGCTGAACTGAATGGAGATGTTGACAAGAAAAGGAAGAATTCGAGAAAACGCAGAATCGCAGTATATGTATGAGAAAGGCCAATTCGATCTTGAGCCAAGGGACGAGACGTCAATGACGGTCAGTGTGGATTCTTCCAGATCTGATTATAAAGCAGGCGCATTTAGGCTCCACACTGCCGTGGAGATGCCCGCAACACAGCAGAACATTGGCCCACTATTGGAGCGTGTCCGTATGCTAAGTCGTCTCCCACAGTTTCAATGTAGAAATCAGGAGACCGGCTGTTCTGTGAAGGCTTGAAATTCGTGTAGATTCTAGTAACATGATGCTATTCGCCTAGTAAAAATGCTGAAGCCTCCGTCTGAAGCCTGTCTGGGAGCGACTCTGCACTCCGCTGACTGAATGTTGCGAGACAAGATAGCAGAGCGTGCGAATACTTACAATCCTTGATTCTCAAAAGCCAAACCACGCGCTTGAGACTTCGATTGCGCATTCTCAAAAGTCAAACTATGGCCATGTCAATCCAATGTACCGTGCTCCGTATTCCTAGTGCTTCTTTTCACTTCAGGAGGCAAAAGCCGCATGGCAATCTGTATGTAGGCACCATGGGCGTTCTTAATCCCTGGAGCTGGTCGGTCGCTCGCCGGCGGAAAGGCTTGTTTGTAGTGGAGACCTACCTACTTTATGGATACCATGACCGCTTGACCAGTGCCGAGGTCCTAGTATGTATGGATAGATTGGTGCATGATACGATTCAGAAACAACATCAAAACAAATGTACGTAGTGTAGTTACATATGTAGCCTTTTCCAAGACAAAGGCTGGCTTTTATTCTCAAGATCGTGAGTGCAACATAACAGCGACAGCATAAAAGTGTCGATTCTCTCGACTCAGCCTATGACTACTGTGCTGCGATGTGAACCTCATCAAACCCTTAATCGTGGACACGAACCATCACCCGATATTCCAAACCGACAAAGGTATAGATGAGTCATCCCACAACAACCTCTGTATGTTCTGGTAGATGTGCTTGGGTAGTAACGGGACCATGCCTTGGAGATACTTGACGACAATCAAAGCGTTCTGCACATAACATCAAGAGTTCTAGAGTTCTCACTTCATTAGGACACTGTCTATTCGTTAGGAGACTTCTCACCTGTCCAGAGCAAATCTCCTTTGCAAATTTCTTCTCCTCTGGGCCTCTTAGTTTCTTACTAAACAATCCCCACATCCCGAGAACTGAGGCGCCACATCTCTCCATCTCCCATAGAGACAGAGCAGAGAGACCGACACTCGGCATCGCTGGCATCGGAGGTCCGTATACGACCAGATCCAGCCATAGCATCATGTAGGCACAAAAATCAATCAGACACAGAAAGCACAATAAAGCTATTAGATTGTTCCTCGAGGACCACGACTATTCTACAAAGAAACATTGTACAGCAAACGCAGCACCTAAAGCGTCTTGTCGTCGGGCGAGATGCCCTTGACCTTCCCCTCAGCAACAGCCTTCTCATAGGCGCCAGGCTCCGAGATATCGACGCCCTGCCTCTCGGCCTCGATCTCCTTGATGGGGCCGACGAACCACCTGTGGGCCCACGTGACCCAGCTGCCGAGCGCGAAGACGAGGATGATGCCGACGGCGACGACGGTGTAGTTGAGAGTCTGTGACGTGACGGGATTGGCCTCGGGCAGGCAGAAGATGACGGTGATGAAGGCGATCCACATGCAGCCGATGATGCCGATGGGGCGCGACGCCCAGCGCAGGTTGAAGGGGCCCTTGGTGAAGTTGTGCGGATAGAGTACAGCGATGAGGATGGGGATGCCGTACGAGATGTACAGGCCGATGGTGGCGATGGATGTGGCGGCTGAGAAGGCGACGGACGAGCCGAGCGACGGGAGCGCTAGGCAGAAGGAGAGGAAGGCTGCGAGCCAGACTGTGTGCTGTTAGAGCCTGCGGTCTTGTTTTTGGATAGGGGGTTACATACCGGTTCGCACCGGGCTCTGGAAGTTCGCGTCCACCTTGTGGAAGAAATGAGGAATACCGCGGTCGCGCGCGAACCCGAACATCATGCGGCTGTTGGAGGTCATGGAGAATAAGCCACAGTGCCAGACACAGATCATGATCAGACACATGAGCACGATAGCTCCGTCATCGCCGAAGATGTCAACCAATATCTGCAGCACGGGTTGCCCATAGGTGCTGTTGACGGTAGCCTGGAAATCCTGCATGCTGAAAAGATAGGAGAGCAAGACGAAGAAGCCGAAGATGGCCGAACAGCCTACACTCATGATGACTCCGAGGGGAGCGCTCCAGGAGGCATTTCTGGTCTCCTCGGACAAATGGGCTGAGGCATCGAAACCAGTAATGGTGTATTGACTCATGAGAATACCACAGCAGGCAACGTAAGCCGGCGAGGCACGGATACTCCAGCCTGGGTCACCGGTACCGTCGTAGAAGGTTGCGAAGACGTCCTTGGCGCTCTGGTGGGTTGGTGCTTTTGCAAGCATGGCAATTGCAAGTGCTGTCACCCCGAGTGAATGGAGGAGAATGGATGTATTGTTGAGGTATCGGAGGATATGTACACCAAAGGTGTTGACGATTCCGTGGGAAATGAGAAGCGCAGCATATATTCCAATCGTCTTTCCGGCCGTTGGCTCATAACTCGACTTCACTGTAGCGGTAGTGGAGATGAGGCCTGCGAGACCGAAGGTGATACCAGTGGTGACTGCGACCTGACCGAGGAAGTTGAACCTGGGCATATGTCAGTCCAAATCTCTTGACATTTTACGATGGTGTCGCAAATACCATCCGGTAATCCAAGATGCAAACGCAGAGTGCTTTGGAGGAGCCAATATCGCAGCCCAGAAGTAAGGTCCTCCACTTGTAGGAATTGCAGATACAATTTCAGCCATTCCGAGGGCAACGATGAAGGTGAAGACCGATACCACGACCCATCCCCAGACCATGACTCCCTGTGATATCCAAGTCAGTCACTTTACTTGAACACCCGACACTTGCTCTGCTTACCGGTCCTCCTGTTGTCAGCCCATACTGAAAAAGAGTCGTAATACCCGTCACCACACTCTATCTCCCGTCAGTATATGCAATCGAGAAGCGGCATCGAAAAATACTTACGATGATGGAAAACGAGATTCCAAAATTGTGCATGAGACCCCAATCACGTCGCAGTTCCTGTTCGTAGCCAAACTCTCCCAGCCGATCCGCATCCTTCTCATTCAACGAGACAGCGGTGGCAGGATTGCGGGGTTCCTCGATGGTATCCGCCATTTCGTACGACGTGAATGGCAGAGAACAAATCAATGGGAAGAGCACAGGGAGAATCTATGGAGATACATATAAGATTCGAAGATTATAGATAGGAGAGGCGAGCATTTTAAAAAAGCGGCAGCGGCAGCAGCACAAGGTCAGCATTTAGGATGGCGCCGAGGGGTGGAGATAAGATATTCTTTTTGAAAGCACGGGTTACCTGCATGGTGCGTACATGCAACGACCTCACGGAGGAGCATGCCCATTCACTACCAGGTACGAGATAAACTTTTGTTCAGGCCAGGTTCTGGTGCATCCATGAACCGTCAGCCTCGCGATAAGGACCCCGTGACGCTAGTCCTCGACTTGGAATTCGGGTCCGCTGGCAGAGAGCGGGGACGACGAGGATTGGTGGGTTGCCAACAGCCTCACGATAGCATATCAGTGAACATCCATCATTGACTAAAGACTCATCTCGAAGGACCCCAAGCATTGCGTTAGGCTTTTCCGCATCACGCGACAGCTTGGTCCATACGTCTCATTCAAGGGAGTCTAATTTCTCTTTTTTCAAAACTGTTGACGATAACACGTAGGAAGTGGCTTTTTTTGCGGTCGGACTCGATCCATCTTCATTTGATCTATGTTGATAGGGGAATGAAGCTGTGACAGAATCAAATCGTGTCTATTATGCTGCAGAACATGATCATGTCTGATGTGTAGTGACTATTGGCGAAAGATGAAAAACGAAAAGGGATTCATGATGTTTTTTATAGCTTCTCTTTGCCCCCTGCATCTTCCTTGCCTTCCAGTTCACAGAAAGCCTTAAAGGTCGTCAACTCCTCATCTCCACTCTCAAGAACAACCTCCGCAGTCGCACCCACAAAGTACACATAGCCAGGCTTGATTTCCTCGACCTTTGGCCCGACGCTGATATAACCATTTCCAGATGTGCAGATGAAGATACTCGGTCCAGCGATACCTTCAAATGTTGCCTTTGCTCCCTTCTTCTTCAAGTCTGTCTTGACCACACTGAATTCTTCAATCGGCGGGTCGTAAAGAGTCGCGGTGGAACCCGACGAGTAGGCAGAGGCGTTCAATGAGACATATGGGTAGTCGACTGGGTGCATCTTTTGTTCTGAGATTGGCGCATAGTTGTATGTCAACATGTTGGTGAGAGTTTTGATGTCTTTAAACTTTGGTGTAAAACCGGCGCGCACAACGTTATCGGATGAAGCCATACACTCAATGATATCTCCGCTCAAATATGCGTGAATATCGTCCGCCTTCAAGAACATCGCCTCTCCAACATCCAGCTTGATGTAATTGAGGAAGAATGTGACGAAAAGGCCGATATCACCAGGGAATTGGCCATCAAGTCGCAAAAGGAGATCTGCCAATTCTCGTCCGCCATTCGAAGGTCCACCTGAACCTGCGAATTCCTCTCCTTCCTTCTTGGCCGAAGCAATCAGATCCTTTGATGCAGCCTCGATCTCCTCGCTCGTTGAGTTCATCAAACTATCGAATGCTTTCTGTAAGGCCTTCTTATTCTTCTTCTCAGTCTCCTTGTCGTCGGTTGTCTCATGGCCCTTCACAGCAGATTGAAATTCGGAAGCCTCTGAATCTCCAACCAATTGTCTGAGGGATGGTACAGTAGAGAGGAAGTGTGAAATTTCGGCAAGCGGTCTGAAACCACAGAAACCGTCGAATGGTGTGATCGCAATGGTCATTTCCGGCTTGTGGTTATCATCCGGGTAATTCTTGCTGTCATTTTTGTGTAATTTCTCAGCGAGCTGTTTGTTTGGATGGGCTTGAATACTCAAGGCCTTGCGAATCGAGAGGACCTTGAAGAGGAACGGGAGTTTATGCTCATATCGTTCGCCGATTTCTGGTGAAAGTAAAGCTTGGTTGTCTTGTACGAGGTCGAGGAGAGTTCGTTTCGTGTGTAGGTCTTTTGAAGGATTTGAGGGATGCGTACCCATCCATAGCTAGGACTGTCATGAGCGTCTTTTCTGATCAAATACAGTGAATTGTTTTACACTGGACGAACCTCTGCATATGGCTTGTCATCTTGGATATTGAGATCATCTGAGGGTGTTGCAGCTGCGAATCTGGCCGCGGCCGATTCCTTGCCCACCTTACCCCAGTCATAGCTGTTGACACCGCATTGCAAGCGAATGAGAGGGACCTGCATTGTGTCTGTGTTTGAGGGAAGTCGTGGAGCTGTGATTTTTTGTATTTGTATGAATCAGGGACATATAAATAAATGTATTTTTTTTTGTCGGACGTGACAGAAGCGGAGTATGCGCGCAAGGCGGGGAATGAAGACAGGTTACTGTCGGCGGCGAATTCCTATATTCGTACTACCTCGCTGGAAATGCTGGGCAGTGTTCTTGGGGAAATGAGTCAGAAGCTCGTATATCGAGGTACCTGTGTATGATATGGTATGGATGGATGGATCTGACGGTAGATGATTTTTATAATTCTTATGATTCTTATGATTCGCTTTCTTTTTGTTTTCCCTTCTTGCAACGTGTTCGGACGGTTCTTCTCCCGCAACTTTTCTGGTTTGGTAGAGTGATGGGATTTGGTTCGTAAGGAAGAGGAAGGGTGACGATGCAAGGTGAGGGAGGATGAGAGGCGAAGTTTGTTCTACGAGAACATTGCTGGACGTACAGACGCAGGGTTAAGTAGAATAGAACGACGTAAGGCGTGTAGTGTAGTTAACAACGTCGACGACGTAAGGGTACTTCTTCAACACTGGAGGGCATTAAGGGCATCAACGAATAAGATAGTTACGTCGTTGAGACTATATTAATCCCTAGTACATACCTAGTACCTAGTGATATGGAGCATGGAGCACCAAAGGAGGGGCACATGTATGAGGCCAGTGTTGTGGAGGGGCATCACCATCACCATCACCGTCACCGTCGATATCGACATCAATATATATATGTATATATAATTATAATTATGATTATATATAATAATCTATCAACATCAACCAGCCTTCACCTGACCAGTAAGCAGTAAGCAGTGATATGTGAACTACTACTGGGCCTGCTTCAAGCCTTTTCAGTGGGTGAGTGGCTAGGTATTAACGTCACCTTCCCCCACCAAAATGAGCTCCGGCTCCAGCTCCAGCCCACAAATACCACCGAGAGCACCCAGCTATTGTTCCCCCACACCCTCATCCCAGACCACACCAGACCCAAGAGTGATCCTCCGACGGCCAAGCAACCACCGAAGAAAAAGTCCATTCATCAGCCTTCTCTTCGTTGCATCGACAACCTCAGCCTCGACCGACCTCGAGCTCCTCTTCCCCCCATTGACTTCTATCGCGAGGCCGAACTCATTCGTATCCAAACGCACTCTTATAATCGACACTCACCATCTTTGGGTACTCTACCTACCTACTTACCTACCTACCTGTTGCTTCACTTGTCAACACCAATGGCCTTAATATATCTTTCATAGCTTTCGCAATTATTACGTCTACATATCTATATCTTATCTAAACACACCTATCGCGCTTTCTCTTACACAGGTCTGTTGTGACACAATTGCGAAATCTTGGAGATCGACATCGATACGGCATCGCCGCATACATCCGAACGAGAAGCGTAAGAATCTGGCTCTACCACGAGACAGAGAAGAGGAACACTTACGGTAAATAGCCCTCGCAGCTACACGCTTCAAAGTCTGCATTCATTTGACGCCCGACGTTGGAAGTTGTCTATTGTCACCCTGTTACTTTTTGCAAGATCATCGCTGACGCGTCTAATTTCCAGATTTATACCATAATATACACACGAGGGAGTTTTGCTCCCAAATCACACTCTAAATGAACAGATCAAGAGGCTCGGGGCGAAATGGTGGACGAGGCATAGCAGAGAATGGCGAGGAACAAAATCTATGGAACTACTGTCTTCAATTGAAGCAACGTCTAGCAGAAAACGAGGCTCAAGCCAAAGTCTTCTCACAACAGATTGTTGACCTGGAAGTAGCTTATAAAGTCAAGGAAGATGCCAATGAGAGTATGTGCTTGGGACCTGGCAGCTCGTCCGGGACAAGAGACTGACTTTTACATAGAGCTGTCGATGAAGGAGATTGATGTCCTCGACAACGCATACCGCCAGAACGCAAAAATATCCGACGAGCAGTTATCGACTGGAGGAGAGCTGAAGGAGAAGTTTGAGATTTTGAGGGCACTCAGAGCTCAAAATGATGACATCCCATCATCTTCATCTTCAAGACAACGTCTTCCACCACGAGAGACTTCGAGGCCGATTGCAGACATGGACGGGCCGAGTGATTCACCTGCACCAAGTCCTGTAGTAGACAGAGCAGCGAGGAGGAATGGAGGAACGTCGTCAGCGCGCGGGAGCATACCCCCAAGAGACACAACGGCAGCATCGGAAGAAACCGAATCGGTAGATCTACCCACGAAGCCCGGCAAAGTCACAATCACATATACGCAAGGCGCCGAAGTAGCCTTCAAGCCCAAGATCCCAAATGCCGAAGAGTCGGATTGGATCCTGGGCACTGTCGTCAAGGTCATTGGCGAGGGTAAGAGCCGGCGGTACGACGTGCAGGACCCGGAACCCGACGAGCGCACCAAGCAGCTGCCCGTCTTCAGGACGTCTGCTTCATCTATGGTGCCTATCCCGCCCATGGGCGCACCGCTGCCCGATTATCCGCGGGGCAAGAACGTGCTTGCGCGTTACCCGGACACCACGACCTTCTACCGCGCCGAGGTCGTGGGCATGAATGGCAAGGAGGTCAGTTTGAAGTTTGAGGGCGAGGAGGATGCCCTGGCCGTTACGAGTGTGGATCGACGCTTTGTTTTGGATTATCGTGTCACGTAGTGCCTCTATGGGTTTCCGTTGACTGGTTTTGGATACGACTTTTCTCTCTTTCTCTTTCTACTTTCGTGGCGTATGGTCAGCGGCATGGAAATGAGGTTATTGTTATACCCTTGAGTGCGTGGGGGGGGGGGGGGGGGGGGTTATTTGCAGTGGAGGGTATGTGGTTTAATATTGGGTTGAGGAATTCCAAATTTGAAAACAAGCTTTTTGTTAAGG
>JAGKQE010000063.1:0-178509 GCA_022609375.1 Xenosphaeropsis pyriputrescens
CCCCCCGCCCCCCCCCCCCCCCCCCCCCCCCCCCCCCCCCCCCCCCCCCCCCCCCCCCCCCCCCCCCCCCCCCCCCCCCCCCCCCCCCCCCCCCCCCCCTTGTGATGGGCGTTGAGGGTCATGAGGAATCAGGTTGGGCTGCTTGAGGTATCTCTGATGTGTAGATGTTCTGCTTGATATTGCTCCTGCTACCTTTCATGGTCTTCTGAGCAGGTAAGTCACGTGTATGCTGTCGTACTCGACTCGGCCGGAATGAGTATATTATGCAGTACCTGTACAACAAGAGCTGTCGTGTCGCAATATCAGATCTCCAAGGGATAGCAGCAGGCGTCATATATGTCTTATGGGCTGAACGGAGCTGAAGAAGCTGCAGGCATAGCGGGAAGAAGATCCCTTTGGTAACAGCAGAAGGATCGGAACATCGCAAGGGACTTCCACCCACATCGTCCCCCTTATCGGACTTCGTCACGAAAGTGGCTGTCCTAAATGTTTGCCCCTTGCCGGTGACCAAACATCCGTTACTCAGTAGGAGATCCAAGTGGTTTTATTCTCGGATCTACTGTTTATTGGTTATTCTTCACTTGTCGGAGTTCTGTCGGATTAATGTGTCACTGTATCTAGGCTATGAGTCTAAGGATATACATGTAGGTAGAGTACGTATGTAGTATTACATACATACGCGTGAATGCATACATGCCATTATCACCTAATTAATACGTAGAACGGAGTGCTATCTATGTGTTGTGCAATCGATACGGACTGGTCGGTACTAAATGTAGAATTGTGCTTCTTCCTTCCCTCCTCTCTGTTCCCTCTTTACTCCGATACCTGGGTTGGATTTTCCAACTGCTCTTAGAGCCCAGAAGCCACTTTGGCAGCCGGTGGGCTGAGCAAGTACGGAGTAGTGTGTGTGATAGAGTGTTTAGTTCAGCGATGCACCAATAATGGATGAAACTTACTGGGCGGTCCGATGTGGTGGTGTATTAAGTGCTTGATGATTGTATTTGGATGCGTACTTGTACATTCACAATCCCTAGGTATGGTATCAATATGTAGTACGGATACATACATCCATATACAGTACAGCTGAAATCATATCAAACTGGATGATACTTTCGCACTCTCAAGACTTGAGTGCTAACTGATTGAAGAAATGGTATGGGCGGATGTTTCTGTACATGCAAGTAAGCACGAAGCACGAAGTACGAAATCCGAAGTATTCATATGTGCAGATATGTATGTCGACAGATATGTATGATCGAATATCTTGGATGTCATGCATATGAACAAAAGCAAAGCCGGAAGTCTGATGTTTGTCAACCAACAGTACTGACCGGATCCTCGTCGTTAGTCTTTGATGATCATCTTGCTTGAATATCCGTGCCATCAGTGCGCAAAAGCGAAAGCGAAAGGTTCAGATGATGTGTCTGGCTGGTATGTACTTGTACTCGTACATATGTAGGTATGATATGATGTGCATGATGTAACGTATATGATGAATATCTGGTGTTGTCTGGTATTTTATTTGGTATTCGGTCATGAGCGACAAACATCGATGGTCCTTTCACTAACTACCCAAAGTAGGTAGAATACTATTTCCCGTTAATTACCTACAGTAGTAAAGAGAATAGTAGGTAGTCTAAGGTAAGGTACCTTTACTCTCTTAGAGTCTAAGTCTAAGTAACATGGACATCGGGAGGAATGTAGGTACTTATCTATATTCATCCATACAACTCAGTGATTCCATTGATTCCAGACCCGACGCGACTCGACTCGACTCGACTCGATTCAATTCTCAATTCCAGGCTGGCGGTTGTGATCGTCGCGCCTGCATATGTATGTATGCTTGGAATATGTACGTGTGGGGCTCTCCTCGATGTTCTTTGCTGCGCTCTGATTCATTCGGATATTCTCTGACGTCTTCTTGTACAGTACTGTAAGTATGGTGAATTTAATTCAGAGGATTGGTAGTGATTGGCTGCTCATGTCATGATTATCCATTCATCGTTGTCGTTCCTCGTCGATTGTCCCTTGTCCCCTCATCTCTCATCTCTCATCCCTCTGTCCTTCTTCTTCTTCTTCTTCTTCTTCTTCTTCTTCTCCTCCTCCTCCTTCTCCCTTGCCTGTGCTAACCCATCTTGCTGTGTTCCTCCGATGCAGGTTGGGCGATACGATACCGTGGATACCGTGGATACTGTGGATACCTGGGTGGAATCGAGGCAGGTTCCAGGGTTTGCCTTTCTGGAATTTCAATGGGATTGATGCTGTATTGGGTTATGGCGCGGGTGCCGAGGGCAAACTTACTTGAACACTACTAAGTACTGTAAAGTTTGGCTTATGGTTATGTCTATGTACAGTGTGTGGTGTTGTGTGCTTGTCTGTGCCTGCAAATTCCGACCTTTCTCGGCTTTTTCTTGATTCTTTTCTTGACTCTTCTCTTGACTCCATTCTTCTCTATTACTCACTCCCTCTCTCCCTCTCTCCCTCTCAATCTCTCTCTCTCTCTATCTACACTTGGCCGTGACTATCATATATTCAATATATTGCAATTCTGCACCTGTTCAAATGCATACGATATGATCATGGTACCGCAGGTCATGCAGCTCTGAGATTCATCATCACATTCTACAAGTACAGTAAAACATACAGACACATACAAGTCCTCACATAACAACTAATACATATTACCCCTCGTGCCCCCCTCTATCCCAGTCGACATCCATCCCAAGTGGAGTGGACGTGGGAGTGCATAAACCTCATTCTTCCCGCTGAACATCCTGCCCTGCCCCGCCCTGTCTATCTTTGTCCCATCCATTCCAACCTCTCTCTCTCCCTCCCTCTCCCTCCCTCTCCACTCCCACGACACTACCTACTATCTACTTGTACAGTACAGCGGTACTATCATCCTCACTCATCCTTGTTACCTACCTACTGTCACGATCCTTCACCCAAAGACAGAAGCAAAAGGCCAACTCCGCTACACTTCACCAATCCTTCGACCTTACCGATCCACGGCTTGACTTAACGCTGCATCTCACACTTTACCAACCTCCATCGTCATCATTTCTCTCGCCTCTCCACAGTTCATCCTCCCCTCCGGTCTTTCCATACAAGCTCCTGAGAGAAACAATCGCCTCTTCCGCGCCTAATGATCACCCCGAGGATTTGTTGGCAAATGACGGGTTCACGATAAGGTTGATCGAGGATCTTTACCTTACATATATGTCCGCAGCTGGGACCGACGCGCCAGGTCGCCGAATGATGCTGCCCATATCAAGAAATCGATCGCTGTCGGATCTGGACAACATTGAAGCGCCGGAGGAGTTGGACGACAAAGAATACGCCACCGAGGTTTTACAATTGGCCTCGGAGGAGACCGAGGATGTTGTCGATGACCAGCTCGTCGAGGAAGCCGCTGGCCTGGGAATCACCGTCTCACGTCCATCTACCGCAATAAAAAATGGCCATATTTCGCAATGCGAGTCGTCTCTAACAGTTGAGACCAGACACACCCGGAGCGGCTCAACAGCATCCCAGTCTTCCGATTCGACAAGTATGACTTCGCGCTCTTCGAATGAGCAGATCGGATACGATGGCCATGGGACTACGACTGGAAAGCCTGCGCCTAGACGTTCTGTCTCCTTTTCTGAGTATGACAAGTACCTGGAGCAGGTTGCTATACAAAAGGTCGCAGGAAGATTTCCTCTACCACCCATTCCAGCCGAGTCAACCCCATCGGTATTTTCAGTTTCGACTCGAAGATCATATTCTAGTTTCAAGAGTGGACTTAAGAGTCGATTTCGAATTCGCTACAGGTTAGGATCGGATCACTTAAAGTCAATGTTTCAGCCCCGCACGCGTGAATACTCGACTAACGTTATCAGGACTTGTGTTTGCTGCCGCGATGACTTCAAAAAGAATCAAACTATGCATACTATGCCATGCCTACACAACTATTGCGACAATTGTCTACACACCCTAGTCACACAAGCTGCAGCTGACGAGACGAATATGCCTCCAAAATGTTGCAGCCAGCCCGTGTCAGCGCTGATGGTAAAGAACATCCTTAGCCCCGAGGAACAACAAGAGTTTATGAGAAGCGTCGTTCAATATGCGACACCTTGGGATGCACGAATTTTCTGTCCAAATACTGCCTGTGGCCAATTTATACCGAAGAGGAACAAGATCGATCCAAAGCATCCATTCGAGGTCGTTTGCCGAAAATGTCGTACAAAAGCATGCTCAACATGCAAAAGGGGCGCCCATCCAATAGGACAGGATTGCCCTGCGGATTGGGAACTTGATGCTGTACTCAAAATGGGCGAGAACCATGGTTGGCGCAGATGTTACAAATGCAGGACACTGGTTGAACTATCACAAGGTTGCTCACACATCACATGTCGTTGCAAAGCTCAATTCTGTTATATATGCGGTGCAGTTTGGGACCCGGATGTTGGCTGTCCGAATTACTGTGACGGCGAAGAAGAACTGGAACGACGACGTGCTGAGGAAGAAGCCCGAGCTGCGAAGGACGCCGAGGAAAAGGCTGCCCAGGAGGCAGCAGATGCTATCATGGCCGCAGAGATGCTTGAAGCCATCAAACGCAGCGAGGAACACCCCGAAGTAAATGCTCTGCGAGAAAAACAGGTCAACGAGCGAGATCGGTTTTGTGCCTTTGAAAGGAAGATGAAATGGTTAATGTGGACACGACATGGACAGGCAAAGCTCGACACCCTGGATCGCTATACAGAACTGCACACGAAGATGAAGGAACGCCATCAGAAAACCTCGTCGCATCTAGAAGATCGTCAAGTTGGGGCCGAGATGGAGCTGCGAGCGACTCTGAAGCAGAGCGAGAGATCTGTCCGGATACGTCTACGGCATATGGAAGCCTACTGCGATGGTTTGGGCCGAAGTGCTAGTGGCATGAACCCCGCACGTATTGTTACAGAACGCGACCTGCGCGAGCTCGGCCAGCAATATAACCTCCGCGACGACCTGGAGCGCATGCACCAGTCCAAGATCAATGTCATGCGTGATAAGCAGGCCAAACAGATGGAGCAGCTCATTTGCCGCCAAGAGGAAGAGCTTGAGAAACTTGTCGTCAAGCAACAGGATGATCTTGACGCTCTGGAGGAGGGCTTCGGTATCGAAGAGGAGAAATTCTTGAGGCTTTTTGCTGCTAGGAAGGGGAGATTACAGAAGAGGTGGGGTGTTGTCGAAGAAATTGCTAGGAAGAGGCTTGAGGCCAAGGATGGCTGTACTTATGGCCCGCTTCCTGCTATCGAGTGGTTGGCTCCTACACCAAAGAATGACTTTGTTCTTGAAGCTGTTACTGAGTAACGCGGAACCATCATTGCCGGGTATAAGGAGGTGCATTGGGGTTACGATAATGAGTTTATGAGCATACAATGATTGGAGGTCTATTTGATTTTTTGCTACAGAGGATTCATTGGTTCATCTATCCAGGATATTTGTTTGGCGATGTGGCGGTTTGAATCCAATCTTTCGACGCTTGTCTCGAGTTCCAGTTTTCTTGTTGTGCCTTTTTTCCTTCTTGTGGGAAGATGGAAGTCAGAGGAGGTGCTTTGTTGGTGGGCTTTGGACCTGCTTCTGCTTCTTCTTTTGCTTCTTGCTTCTTGCTTCTTGCTACTCTACTTGCTTTAGATATACCCGGCGTCCGAGGGGCTCTTGCATCTGTACATATATTGAGGTCAATGGACTGATCGTGAGAATTTTATACATGTAGCTCAATCTGTGGATGGTGATGTGCGGGGCCTGGTTTTCGTGATGCTGTGTTCATGATTTTCAGCGAAGATGGAGTTACATGTGGTGTGTCGCCCTTCTTGGCTTTATATCTGGAAGCTGAGGACTTGAAGAGCGAGATACAATCTTTGGAGATCGACGGTGTTGAATTTTGGTTCTCATGCATACTATGCCACTATGCTCATGCTTTACGAACTCCCAGCCTTCGCTACATCCTTACAGTATGCCAGCATTACCGAGTGCATCTGCTCATCGTGCAATGCTTTAAAGCGCATCCATAATATTTACCAAACGTTGAAACGTCTCCTTGCAGTGCTACGTGGCCGGCAGTTTTCCGTACATCATGCCATTCGCTCGTATGAACCGTTACTAAAGTCAATTGGTTTGGATCCACTGTACTATGTATGTCACGATGCGGGGTTTAAAGTTTCGCATTCTGCTTGCAAAATGGCATCCCCCGCCTCAAGAACTTCATTCCGGCTTCAAAAACAATTCGAGGTTCTCGGTAGCATAAGATATTGCCCGCCGTTTGTCCACCACAAACGAAGGGCAATAGAAAGAGTTGTTGAGGAATTTTCTATCCTGGTACCTTATCTTCATCTCTTTTTCGCATATTCTAACTCTTCTTCTTAAGTGGTCACGAGACTTCGTGCACATTCCGTGACGTGAAACCCTGCCGAAAAGGTTTCGAGCTTCTTTCGCGCCCACTTTCGATCTCTTTGCATGCAAGGTTACTTTGGATGTATTTTATTTTTTACATCTGCCAATACGCCACGTCTTTGCATCAATTGTTAAACAACTTGATGCAAATTTAAGATTTGTGGAATTGTGCCTACAGCTTTCCACAATGGCCGATATGGAATTGTCCCCCATGGCAAAGACAGGCTTAAAACAGGCTGAAAGGGTAGGCTTCTTGTATTCTCCGCGCTCCGATCGCCTTACACACGTTGATGATGCTGTGTCACCACTATCTCTCAGCTGAACCTCACACTCTAACGACTTGGAACTGACTCGGCCATATAGGGCCTGCTTGTACTCTACGGGGCAGGTTATTTCAATGAGCAAGAATGGATCCGAATAGACGGCCTGCTTCACAAGGGCAAATACGAGTTCACCACCGGCCCTCCACGGCATCTCCTTGACGGCTTTGATTCACCGCTTCTTGAGGCCAATGACAGGACTCGAGGCAGCTCATCTGTGGCTGACAATGATATCGAGCCCATCGAATTAGTCGAAGCAAAGAGTGTTGGCAGTGAAGAACAGACGGCCGGCCAGGACATATGGGATCAACCCCCATCCACAGAACACGTCGAAGCTACTCTCTCGACACCAATCACTAGCAGTGCCCTCTCTAGTCGGGTGGACGTAACTTCAGACACGCCTCGTCTCGCTAAGGATGCGGTTTCCACTGAAAGACAATCAGATACCGTCGTTGGTCATGGCGATTCCTATGCTAGGAATTCCGTTCGAGAGCAACACCCTCCTGAGCCTCAACTCGAACGATATGTATCCAAACGTGAGGCCAGACGCGAGCGAAATGACGAGCTTCCTTGGAGACAAAATGCTCAGAATCCTCAGCCAATGCCGGCTCCTCAGGGAAAGCTTGCAGCAATCATGCGAAATCCCTCTCGCCAACTTCAGATTAGACACAAGATTCCTGGCAAACCCATCAACACCATATTTGTGGCTACCAGAGCATTCAACCCAATACCTAATATGCAACTCACAGTGCGCCCAGGAGATAATCTTCAAATCATAAAATACATCGTTAAGGAGTGGTACTTTGCTCGAAACCTTCGAACGAAGCTTTTTGGACAGTTCAATCAAGATGTTGTCCAGGCTGAGCCCTATCCGATAATGCAGGGGATCCCTCAAGCCGAATTTGACCGTACGGATATCACGTCCAAGGCTCTAATGCTGCCTTCCAGAATAAGCGTGGAAAGTGCTATTCGTGAGAACAAAAGCCGTCTTCCCAACAGTCCAGCCATTCTTAAAGGCGACTATAAACCAGGACAGCCTGTGGATGCGTGCTTGATAGCCCGCCGACCGGTCAACAAGGATCATGCTGAGAGAATGGCGATCGAGGTTGGCGATACAATTCGGATCCAGAAACTTCTCTCCGGTATAACGTTTACAGGTGTTAATTTGCGCACCGAACAGCACGGTCAAGTTCACCGCGACGTCTTCGATGACCCCACACCCTCGAACCCGAGGTCTGCTCATGGCCCCACTCGTTCCCGTTTGGGTGTTCATGACTACGAACCAGAGGCTGCAATGGATTGGCAAGATGATACTACCTCCGTTTCTGGCTCTGTACGCTCAGATTCCCGCAGCCATATCCGTTCCAATTCTTCGGCTTTTGCTGCCGATTTGTCCAGACGACCTGCGTGTGCTTCTGGCTTGCAACAGTCTGTTTGTGCTAGTTCACCTCCTGCTCGGAATTCATCTCCAGCAGTATCCGTCATGTCTGCACAGGAGATCGAGCGTCTTGTGAACCGCAAGGTGAGCCCGAATCCGAGTCCAAGTCCACTCATCCTGTTGGTAATGTACAATAAATAAAGTTAACTTCATCATAGGTTGCAGAAGTTCTTAGAGAAAAAAGCCCATCAGCTAGCCCGGCTCCTTCACACGGAAATGGTAAATCTCCCGTAGTTTGCTGGTGGTGGGCGACGCCTGGTCGAGTCTGCCGCTACGACGAGGACGATTGTCAACACTTGCATCACTACCCGGTCGATGTCATTGTCGCCCCACAGCCGACAACCCAAAGTCGGCGTCCTGAACAGAAGCCGGCCAAGATTCTCACATGCTGGTTCTGGCACAGCCAGGGTCACTGTGATAATAGCGAGGAGCAGTGCAAGTTTTCTCATCGCTGGACGGGTGAAGTTGCCGAAAAGCCATTCTGGATCAAGTCGAATGAGGGAAGGGATGAGGATACTATCGGAGAAGGGTATGATGGAGAACTCGACTATGATGAAGAGCCTGTGAATGACAGATGGGAGAGGCAAAGTGTGGTGGGTCGAGTGATGGGCTCGAGTTTGAAGGTTGATGAGGAAATTAAACCAGAGGAACCCACCCCTGAATACAACGAGGAGGCTGCGAGGAAGGCCGCTGAAGAGCAGGGGTTGCAGTGGTGGTAGGAGGTGGTCTGAAGTGTCCTGCTTTGCTATATGCTATGATTTACTGCAGTATGAGCAACAACGTGTCGTTGGATGAAAATACCGTTGCTAACTGGGTATTGATACAGGTAGAAAAGCTGTTGTTTGTTGGGTGGCTTTCGTGCTTTGGCTGTATGCGTCGTAGTATTGATAGCTTTGAGAAATAAAAAATCATAAAAAAGCACAGAACGGATCTCTTGACTTGGGGTATTCTTGATCTGTTATTGCAAGACAACTTCATATTAACAATTAAGAAACAAACGTAGACAGGTGCCTAGGTGGATCTTCTAAGATGAGAAGAAAATGCACCAGGCAAAGGAATGGACATGGAAGTGTAGAAATACTTGAATGATATCTCTACAACACTAATCAGATAACACTTGACAATTACACACATAAGGCACAAAACAAGCCACCTCGCCCCCAGATTTCCAAGCCTCACCACGTCTTCTTCATCAAGTCCACAAAAGAATACCTAAGCAAAAAGAAGCTGCTGCGACGTGCGAGATTCGAACTCACGTCCCCGGCTTGGGAAGCCGATCGGTTAAACCACTACCATAACGTCGCCCATCGGGCTATGGTGCCTTAATTAAAGATTGCTTGATTTGTTGAGCATTATATTAAGAGGTATCATCTGTCTGGAGATACTGTCACTAAGATCTGCTGTGTGGCTGGGTGCAGGTGGTGATGGCTGATGGCTGCTGGCTGTTCAGGCTTCAGATATGGAGGTAGGATGCCAGATAGCCTTGCGCTACCTTGATCCCTTACTCTCATTGGTTAGAGCAGCGGGTTGCTCCGCTGTGATTTTCTTATCGATAAAAAATTTGAGAATCGCAGGTGAAGGCTGATTCATCGTCGCGCCAAACCTCTGCTCAAGTCAACAACAACAACGATTTATTCCTCTCCACCGCTACAACACCAGCTTCAAACAATCGCTACTCATCTACAACGACGAAAATGCTCCGTGACAACTCCTTCCCCAATGACCCAATCTCCCACTTCGTCACCCCGCCCCCAGACCCTCTCACCATCACCCACTCCCACGACGCAAACAACTTCGACGACATCTTCGGCTCCGCGCCCTCCTCGCCCTCCACGGGCCCCGCCCACCCAAACACTGAGCCGTCCGACATCCCGCGCCTGCGCTCCGAACACTCGACCGCCGGCTACCGTGACGGGCTGGGCGCCGGCAAGGCACGCACCATGCAGGCCGGCTTCGACGAAGGGTATTCTCTGGGTGCGGTGATTGGGCTGCGCGTTGGGAGCGTACTGGGCACGCTTGAGGGCTTCTGTGCTGCTGTGGCGAAGATTGGTGGTGACGGGGCGGAGGCGGAGATGAAGCGCAGTGGCGCGTTGCTGGGCAGGGCTAGGGAGGAACTCACGACTGAGAGGGTCTTTGGGAGAGAGTTTTGGGGCGCGGATGGGATTTGGACTTTTGCGGTCAGTGGTGAGGAGGGTGGTGATGTTACGTTTCGGGATGTCGCGGATGCTCATCCTTTGTTGAGCGTGTGGGAGGGTGTTGTGAGGGAGGAGGCCGCGAGGTGGGGAGTGGATTTGGGGGTTATGGAGAAGGTCGATGTCAAGAGGCTCGGTGATGAGGGGATTTCGGGCTGAGGTTGAGTTTGTGTTCAAAGGTATCTCTGAATACTTTGAATTACTCCCACATCAACCACCCTCGATGGCCATGGGAGACGCGTCGGCTACCACGTGGCTTGTCATACATATGGCTTCCGGCAGCACGCCAAGTGCAAAAATCCCCTGGAATACGGTCAGGCATCGACGTATACAAGGCTCTGTTGGAGTAGTCTCTGTTTGAGGAACCTTTTTCGGAGCAGTTTATGTTCACAGGTTTATCGATGCTTCGATTCAGGACCAAGATACTGTTGGAAGAAAGGAGGACGATGTTACAACACCCGATGAGAGCTACAGTTTACAATCAAGTAGACAGGAACAGCACAGGAAATTAACAACCCAAGACATATCACACATGGCTCCCATTCACAAGGAAAGTGAAGTCAGCAATACACCCTTCATAACAGCCAACAAGGAAAGATAAACACCCAAGGACCAATCAGATCAGATCTCCACACGCCCTTCTGCAAAGCAGCCAAAGCGAATAGAAGACGATCGTCAAAACCCACTTCTTATAAGTCCTCACCCACTCACTCGCGAACAGCACTACCTCATCCGAACTCTTGACCACGCCACACATGCATTGCACATGCATACATACATACATACCCTCGTGTCGCTAGAAGTCGCAGCAGTCATCACGCTCAGCCGCAGCGCCTATCTTCATCCCATCTCCCATGACCCATATCTTCGCAATGACGCCCGTCAGTGGGCCCGGCTAAAGCTTGGTATGTACATACTAGAGTCCTCGACTCTCAGCTAGGCTTCTGACTTGGTTCTCGCGTATGCGGATGGACTCGTGCATTAGTGTTTTCCTGCTCGGCTGGGCGGTGATGGGGATTGCTTGGGTTCTACTCATACACAATGAGTACCTTACTGAGGATCCGTGTGGGATTTGTGGGACCATGTGGGTGTGTAGATAGCGATTAAATATGGTTCGGGGAGAGTACATAGTGTGAAGGAGGAGCATGAGAGGGGAGGGCATTACAAGGTTGAGGAGCGGGAGGGAGTGCTTAGAGAGGTGGACTCCATAATGAGAATTTCAATGGTTAACTTGATGATTACATCCTCTACTCCATATGGACTACCCCTCTTCTCTTGACGGAGAACGTAGGCACATACATAAAATCGTTCAACCATTACCCGACTTGCGAAGGAGGAAAGAGCCTCGACGCTCGTATTTGCCCTCGATTAGCCTCTCGGGAACAAAGCGTCAAACATGTATGTGAAGCAATAGCGCACGCTATTAAGTTGGAAGAGACGAGGGTTTTCTGCGTCCGGTGCTACTAGGGGGGACTTTGTGAATCTGATGTTTGCTTCGAAGGATGATGAGATGGATGGATTAGGCTCGCGCGCACAGATGCACGGTACCTGACTAAAAATGTATTTATGGAGCTCAGGTACTCTAACCTTGTTTGCTGCACTCGATTTTTTCTCTCTTTTCTCTTCTCTTCCTTTTCGGTGTCGTGAGGCCGGCGCATGCGAAGCGAAATATGAGGGTGGGTTTGAGCGGTTAGGTGAGTAGTAGGCGGTATTGTTGAGTATTGGTCGAGAAGTACATACTAGAATGTAGTGTATTTGTAGATCACAGTAGAGTCAATTATAGCCTTCACATCGATTCTCTTGTTATGATTGTTAAGGCGAAGAGAGGAAGAGAATAGCCCTCCCACTCCAGGACGGAGTTGCCGATGTCGACCTCGAACTTGAACCGAAGTTGAAGATGAAGTTGAAGTTAGTTACTACTGTACTACTACTACTACTACTACTACTACTACTATGTACAGTCAGAGCGAGGGAATACAGTACCATGGTATCGTGAGGTAGGATTGGCGCACGACCATCGCTTCGTTTCAAGCAAACAGAACACCTTGCCGTGTTTGGTCGGCTGTAACGGAGTGGCGCTCTGCTTTGGGATGTTGGGGCGATGTGGGCCTCTCTGAAAGTCTCTGAAAGGGAAGAGTCAAGACGCACTGTGCTGATTGACGCAGGGAAGAGAGCGGGCGCTTGGGGAGGATGAGGGTGAGGATGAGGATGAGGATGAAGATGGAGATGTAGATGTAGATGGGCTTGAACTTGGATTTGAGCGGTGAATATCAGCTGTGCTTATGAGGTGAGGTGAGATGAGATAAAGTGAAGTGAAGTGAAGTGAAGAGGGGGAATACGAGATGTGGGTGTACGACGAAGTACATGGCTGGGTAGTAGAGGTGAGATGAGAGAGAGAATGAGGTTGAGTATTGAGTATTGATGTGATCATTTTTGTTTTATTGTTTTATTCTCCGGATCATGTGCAGCAATTGTTCTTAATTCGTATTTTATTTTATTTAATTTTATTTTATTTAAGGAATATTCTGTATGTACCTGCTTGCATTATTGATCTACCAGCCTTCTCAGTTGTAGGCTGTAAAGTATAATGAACAATTGTTCACTATACTTATTTATTTATTAATTCTTTTTATTATCCTTTCTTTTCTCATTAATAAATGCATACAAATTGTGGTTATTTTAAGGTCAGTCCAGACCATCGACCACTCACATACCTTGCTCAACCCAGCCCCGCCATAACAAGCGCCATCGACACCGTCCCATGTTGTCCTGTTGTCCTGTCGTCCTGTTGTTCCCAGCGCACGAGAACGAAGAAAGTGCATGGCGAAACAATGGCCACAGTCATAGCACGATCTTGTCCATTTCAAGAGTCAATCCCCGTCGATGATCATGAATGATTGCTTTCTAGTATCTCACCACTCTTCCACTCTGTTGTCCTCACCTCGTACACGACATCATCCTCTCGACCCATGACCATGATTGTACAAGACCCTTTCATCATGGTCGAGTCGAATTGGGTACAAGTATCTACGAGTAACGTAGGTGCAGGAAAGGTAAGACAAGAGCGACTTCTTGCCATGCACTGCATTGGATTGGATTGGATTGGATTGGATTGGATCACTTTGAAGTCGGCTCACGACAGGTCTGTCTGGTCTGGTCTGGTCTGGTCTGTGGGTAACAGAAAAGCACGATGGATGAATATCAAATACTTCCATCCATGCTTCTCTCTACTTACTCACCTGACTCCACTCTTAAGTATGTAGACAGGGAATCGTAGCTGGAGGAAGAAGTCGTCGTCTCACGAAGGATTCACCGTCCGTCTATTGTCTATTATCTATTATCTACTGTCTACTTACTATCTACTGTCTACTTGAGCCCTTCCCTGTCTGTTCTTGTTCTTATTTACTTACATTTATTTACCCTGCCATATAGACCTACACTCGTTCATATATCCATCCCCTCCTCCTCTCCTCTCCCTCTCCGAGCCAAGTCTCGTGCTTCGAATCTTCATATCCGTTCAATCTTTTCGTCCTCTACTACAGTCTCTCCCTCTCTCTCTCTCTCTCTTTCCTTCACCTGTCGAGTCCTTCATTGAACCTCGCAGTCATTCGTTCTTTTGCTTCTGCATCTGCATCTCAATTCTCATCGTATATTCCCTAGAAGAATCGACAAACTCATTCACCTTCGTTTCCTAAAAATACAGCACGGCCTGTACCTCTACATACACCTATACCTATACCTTCAACTCTCACTTCCCCGCAACAAGATTGTGGTCTTATTGTTACACTCTTACTTCAAGTTCAATGTGAGTTGTCAATATCTCAATTCACTCCACCGCCACCTCTTTCGTGTGTTGTGCAGCTGCATCTGCCCATACACATGCACGCAATATAAAGGTCCCCACGTCTTTGGCTGGACGAGTCTCGTATCAACGCTGCAGATACATGATCGACCTGCACACATGTGCCCTCACCAACCACCCGAGACAAGAATTGTTTACGACATATTTTCCTTCCTTTCCTTTTCTCATTGTCTTGGTCAATTTTTATCATCTAAAAAGCATACAACACCTCTTAGATCCTTCATGAATGAAGCCTTCCATATCGGACTATCATTGACATTTATTCTCTTCTAGATATCATAGGCACCATGAAGGCCGCCTTTCTCTCTCTCGGTCTCGTAGCCGTCACATCTGCGAACATCATTTTCAACCATGTTGCCTTGACCTGTGATCAATCAAGCTTGAAGGAGCACAAGGGATGTCTGCGTGGTCAGATCTGTAACGAGAGCAACGAGTAAGTTGGTCAGGATTCAAGAGCCGTTCTCTTTCTAACATTTCTTCTACTAGGTGTGAATCTCTTCCGGAAGCCACTTACCCCCTCTCATTCCGCTCAGAGCCTCGCTCTCCCTTCTCCTTAAGTATCGGCGGTTTCAGTTTCTCTGTTGGTGAAGACGCGTCCACAGATAGTGATGCGACTGCGAGTGGAACTCTCTCGACTGATGGATCTTGCGGGGCCGCCAATGGAGGGACTACTTGCGATCCAGATGCCACTACCTACACTGGCTCGTGCTGCTCACAATATGGATGGTGTGGAAATGATGATGCCCACTGCGGTGATGGTTGCCAGTCCGGTAATTGTAGCTCCTCGGCCTCCGCCTCCGCGACAGCTACCTCCTCTTCTTCTCCTTCAGTGACTGTCAAGTCTGGCGCTGCTGCCACTACCCGAGCTGATGGAATGTGCGGTTCCGCTTACGGCGGTGCGACTTGTGATGCCAACGGAGAATTTGGTGGCTGCTGCTCCCAGTACGGCTACTGTGGCAGCACTTCAGACCATTGCTTGGCCTCTTCTGGCTGTCAATCTGGTTGTACAGATTCTTCTTCGTCTGCCGCTGGATCTTCTTCGTCAGCTGCTGTCTCTTCTTCCTCGGATGCCGGCTCTTCGACCTCTGTGGCTGGTGGATCTCAATCCAAGGCTCCTTCGACGACCACTTCCGGTGAACCTGTCATTGCCCCTGTCACCACCACTGCTGCTGCTTCGTCAGCCACTGGTGTGGCCACTACCGATGGGACATGTGGTGCTTCCAATGACAACACTATTTGTGGTGATTGGCCAAACGGTAACTGCTGCTCCATGTACGGATTCTGTGGAAGTACCTCCGCTCACTGTGGTGATGGATGTCAATCTGGAAATTGCACCAACAGTCCATCTGTCACAGCTCCGGGTCCAAGCCCTGCCCCAACTGCTGCTCAATTGGGTGAGTTCAACATTGTTGGTAGATCCGGTGCCCCTGCTATGCATCTTGGTCTATTGCCAAACGGAAAGGTTTTCGTTCTTGACAAGGTCGAGAACTACACCGAGATCAAGCTTTCTAACGGACAGTATGCCTACTCCACCGAGTACAACCCAGATACCAACACCTATGTTCCGCTTGCTTACAAGACCAATGCTTTCTGCTCTGGTGGTGTCTTCCTCGCCGATGGGTCTGTTGTATCTCTCGGTGGTAATGCTCCTCTCGACTTCATTGACCCGACCGTTGGTGATGGATTCGACGCCATCAGATATCTTACTCGATCCTCTTCCGATGCCAGTCTTGATGGTCAAGATTGGAGCGAGCCAGGTAATAAGCTTGCTAGCAAGCGTTGGTATGCTACCGCTCAGACTATGCCAGATGGGAAAATCTTTGTCGCTTCTGGTAGTTTGAACGGTCTCGATCCAACAGTACTTGCCAACAACAACCCAACCTACGAGATGTTGAGTGCAACTGGTATCTCCGAGGGAGTCAACTACCCAATGGAGATCTTGGAAAAGAACCAGCCTTACTACATGTACCCATTCGTTCACCTCTTGAGCGATGGTTCTCTCTTCGTCTTCGTCTCCAAGGCTTCTGAGCGTTTCAACCCAGAAACCAACACCACTCTTTCAACTTACCCAGATCTTCCAGGAGATTACCGTACCTACCCAAATACTGGTGCCAGTGTTCTCCTTCCACTATCCAGCGCCAACAACTGGTCTCCTGATGTTATCATCTGCGGTGGTGGTGCTTACCAAGATGTGACCTCTCCAACTGATCCATCCTGCGGTCGTATTTCCCCTCTCGCCACCGATCCAACCTGGGAACTGGACTCCATGCCAGAGGGACGTGGCCAGGTTGAGGGTACCCTTCTCCCAGATGGAACAGTCGTCTTCCTCAATGGAGGTAACAAGGGAGCTCAAGGTTTCAACCTCATGATCGACCCTACCTTCGAGGCCCTTCTATACACCCCCTCTGCTGCCGTCGGCCAACGATTCGAGACCCTCGCCTCCTCCACCATTCCACGTCTTTACCATTCCGTCGCTACTCTCCTTCTCGATGGTACTCTCATGGTCACAGGTTCCAACCCAGTTGAGCAGCCTCTCCTTGAAGCCTCAACCGAGTATCCTTACGTGACTGAATTCCGTGTCGAAAACTACGTCCCGCCCTACCTTCAAGGCGACAACGCAAACAAGCGTCCTACAAATGTCACCCTCTCCAGCCTGGCTATCACTGCATCTGCTACGTCCACTTTCACTGTGACCTTCACCGCCGTCACTGGTGCCAAGGCTTGCTCTGTTGTCCTTTACCATGGTGGATTCGTCACTCACTCCCTTCATATGGGCCACCGTATGCTCATCCTCGATAACACTGGCTTCGTTGCCGGTGCTACTTCTCAGACTGTCACCGTCACCGGCCCTAAGGATACCAACGTCGCTCCACCTGGTCCATATGTCGTTTATGTGCTCGTTGATGGTGTACCGGCTGTCGGTCAGTTCGTCATGATTTCATGAGGCGGTGAAATAAAATGAAACTGGGGTTTTTCGTGTATATATTTGAGAGGTCGGGTAATTTGGTTGGGATTTGGGAGAGGAATAGGCCATATTGGATTGGGTATAGGGGATGGAATTGGTGTTGTGTTACATCGTGGGTTGATAAATAGATTGCATGGTTAGTTAGAGATGGCTAAAGTAGTATTAATACATTGATTACGATGATTTTCTATGGTGGTTGTGTGTGAATCCTGGACGTATGAGGTGAGGGGATGATAAGTTACGATTGATAGTATAAAAAGGGTTTCATTTTCGGGTCAGACGTTTCCGTGAGTCAAATCCGAAGAGTAAGGGGGTTTCCAGATGAGTTAGGGGCTTCTTGGATACCTTTAAAGTCCTAGGGACTTTATTGAGGAATAGACTCACACTACCCAGGCATTCTTATGATTCTGTAGCGACTCCTTACTCGGCTGTTGCTGTCTGCTTCAAGAAAGCTACAGTCAGCCTCCGTAGCACTTGAAGAACACCCCTCCGACTTCACAATCTTCGTCATAGGCGCAGTCAATCGAAATCGCCAATGGCCATGCCCGTGACCGCCGCTGCCAATGCCATCGGCTCAAGGCAATCAAGGCCAGTCCGCGCGACTTGTGAAAAATCTACTACGGGGTGTCATACGACGGTGCTGTATTCAGATGAGGTATCGCTCAGCCACGAGAACTGGTATCGGCATGCTATTTTCTCTACGGAAACCAAAGTGCTACATGCCAAGCGCGATGAAAGAGTCGAATTCCAATTCTACGATCTTCATACCTAGAAATCCCACTTTCCCCTGATAATCGGCCTCGCCGGATCCCACGGTCCATGAATCTCATTCTTGTAGCGCTGCAACCCAATCAACCACCAACTGCAGCCACCCATGGCAAGCACACAGCCAATCCACCCCAACACCGTCCCCACAACGCCCGCCTTCCACCCGCCGCCACTAACCACGACGCCCACGCCGCCGCCGGCCCCCGTCACCAGCAGCAGCGTAAGCAACAGGTGCAGCCGCCACGACACGTGCCGCAGATGCCGCCGGAACACGGGGAACAGGCCGAACACCTCGATGGAGAAGAGCGTGAGCGAGAAGACGTGTTCCGTGGACGGCAGCCGCGACGCCAGCACCGTCGACGCCATGAGCGCCGCGTTGGTCGACAGTGACGCCGGGAACCGTACCGCGGCCCGGCTGCTGCTGTAGTCGAAGAAGAAGACGTTGATTGCCAGCAGCCAGAAGGACATGGCCCAGATGCTGTCGGACGATGTGGATAGCGTGAGCGACTTTAGGATCGGTGAGAGACCTAGCAGCGCGCAGTAGATCAGCACGCTGGACTTGAGCGTCGCGAGCCGTTGTTGGTTGCGCGGACTGAATGTCGATGTCAGGTTCGGGTAAAGGCTGTACGTTGAATAGGGCGCTGAGGGCATGGAGTGGCCGTGGGCCGTCGTGCTGCTCGTGCTATGGATTGAGGAGGCCGACGCGCTGTGCGAGTTTTTCGGCGACGTGTAGGCCGGCTGCTGCCCGTTCACACTCACATTCACGTTCATGTTCGCGTTCGCGTTCGCGTTCGCGTTCACCGAGTTCGAGCTGCTCCCCGTGCTGCTGCCCTCCACTGCGGGCGGCGTGCTCTGCGCTTCTTTCAGTGCTGCGGAAGCTTCTTCTTGCCCCATCCAGAAATCCCATAGCAACCAGCCTAGCACCGTGCCGATGGAACCCCATGTTACAATGGCTACGGGCGAGATGCGCTCTTGAAAGATGGCCGTGAAGCACACGATGAATATTATCACGCTGCAGACATGTTGCACGATGACGGTAGAGTCGGCGACCAAAGGCCAGAAATCGTAGGGCAGAAGACGTGGGTTCCGCTGCAGGTGTTCGAGGAAAGTCTCCTGGTCGGTGTAGTTGTCGGGATCTATGACAGTCAATCCACGTCCTCTATATACTTTGATTCGTACTCACAAGATTGCTTCACCCAGAGCAACTTCTTCCAGGTTCCCTTCCTTCTGCTGCCACTCTGATTCCTCTCTTTGTATCTCCCTCTCCTGACCCCTCGGGCATTTCCATCGACGACATTCCCGCGCAAATCTCGCTGGACTTTGTTCGCTGCAGGAGACTGCTTCCGCGGTGGTGAATGCGCATATATGGCATCTTCAGGCGCGAGGTGGTTACGGTCTGGCGCATGATGATGGCGATCAGGCGCGACAGCGTGATGTTGAGGGATAGCTGGTGGGGAAGCAGTGCTGCGCGTCAAAGAAGGTGCTGATGCTGAGAGATGGGTTATATCTAAGGGTGCCTGGTAAGGCGCCATGATGATTCGAGTGGCCTCATTGAGGGAATTGGACGCATAGGTACTGTCTACATTGTCGAGTTCTGGGAAGATTGATGATTGTCACTATCGCGGTTTATTGAGAGCCTTACTGCCTGAGGTTTGTAGGCTTATCATGCAGTTGGTAAATCGCTATTATTATTGTTTGCTGAAGAAGGGTTGAAGAAAAGGAATGCAAAAGGTAACAAGAAACATATATCAAATTCAACTGCAAAAAGTATATCTGACTGATGGGATAATCATCAAAGGGATCGACTGATGGCGGAATGCCTTACCTTACTTTACCTGTCTACATACTCATCAACTCCACTTTGACGTACAAGCTACGAGAAATAATACCTTTTCAAGAGACATTATTCTCAACCCCTCACTCTCATACATTCGCAATTTCCATGGAAAATCCCAACTTACGAGCATTGTAGTATGAACGATACGAGAATCGGCGACATAATTGTCTTTCACGATCGATATACTACGTACTGACTTTTCGAGTCAGCAAATTCTGCAATCGAATGCCCCCCTAGAAAGAAAGTATCGTTGCCGATCAACATCAACAGCCTCAGCTCCCTTGAGCCTCCACCCGACTGAGCCTCCTATCGACGACTTAGTCATCTCGTACCGGAGAAGTGCACGCTGGAATGTGCAGTTGTTTTCTAAAGACTTCCCACCTTCCAAAGAGAGAATCGGCTGCGACATTTTGGACTCGACGTTTCCAAATGGACCGCACCCTGTTGCAAACCGCTCCTTGTTGCTGTTCGGTGTGCCCTTCAGAAGTGTTTCAGTCGAGTCCATTCTCAGCACTTGTTGAAGCGATATCGATGCTCCGACAATTAGCCTGGCAGGTATTGTCGAGGTGAGAGATCGTTTCTGGCGGGGGTTGTTCTGTATAGATGTGTTCTGCTGCAGAGCACCTCGTATGAGATTGAAATGATGAGGGCGCTTGCATGATCAGGTATCACTACCTATGGATGAGGGACGAGATGGTGATACCGGTGATGGTGATGGTGACCGCCCACCCGCCGTATCTCGAGACTTTCTGTACATGCCCTTCGACTTGATGCCACCCGCACAGATACTACCTTGCCTCGCTCGATTCTCCGTGACAAGCTGATATCGTTTGAATATTCTACCATATCATTTTATTAGACAAAGTCCGGTATGATTCAAGGGGTTTGGAGTTCAAGTCTTCATTCCTCCACACCATCCCTCCTCATGCAAGATGCGTGATTCGCAGATCAGACAGACGAAAGGGAATCATTCTGCAGGAGGAACAACTTTCTGGGAACATGAGGTATGGAAAAGGTGCTCCTACACACATGATGCCCTGAATAATCGCCATAATATCCGATTGGGTGTTCTCGTCTTCTACACATACCTGTGCTATGCCTTTCCGCCCATTGTCAACAGGACCTATCAACAGCTTCATCGCCCACGATTCTCAGCCAGTTCTCCACAGAACCCTTTTCAACACTAGTAAACACAAGCCTTTCAAAAGACACAGTATGGGTATCGAAAACAGTCAACATCCCCGTCCAGATTGGCCGGCAGATATCATTGAAGCAAAACAATCATGAAATCCAGCGCGGTATTTACACCACCCGAACCTAGCTCTCATTCCCACGAACACTGTACCCATGCATGCCTCGAGTGACCTAAGTATCTAGCGATCTCGTAAAGCACGTCCCCTTCATCTGTGACGTTCACTCTTTCAACGGGCAGTGCTCCATTCAGACCTCACCAGTGAACGGAATAGGGCCCAGCTGCATCCTAGTAAAGCATGGGAGTATATGATAGTATGCGCCATGATCATGTCTTGTATTGTCTTGTCTTTCGGCTATTGTGCTGAGCTTGAGCTTGAGCATGAGCATGAGCATAAGCATGAGCTTGAGCTTGAGCTTGAACTTGAACTTGATGCCGGTGCCTGTGCTTGTGCTTGGGCTTGATGCTGGAAGGTTACGACGTTAGAGCATGATGCCGGAGCTCAAAGATCAAGATCAATGGAGCTTGTCTTACCATGCGCTGCGCTGCGCTGCCTCGCGCGACCCTACGGTCAGTGTCGGAAGACCCTGTTGCCAGCGCTAATGGACGAGTGGATGCGCCCGGTAGTCCCCGTACAGGGCTGGTTCGCGCTGTATAAGTACATACTTGTATAGTATGATGTGGATCATGGCATGTTCATGTCCTCGGTAGGTCTTGGCTCTGGCAATTGTTCTTTTGAGTGCGTGTAAGTCGAAGACAGTAGGATAGGTGATGAGAAGAGTTGTGAGTTGAGAGTTGAGAGTTGAGAGTTGAGAGTTGAGATTCGACTTGGAGGTGGAACTGCACTTGAGGCTTCCGCTGAATGCTGAGAGCATATGATACCCAGTGATGATGGTCTTTTCATGACGATGATACAATGCTCAATCAGGACTAAGATAGGCCTGGAGTATCTCGCGCTCGCCATCTTTCATTCCATTTCCATGTTGTGAATGGCAGTGATGCAGGCCGAAGGCGCCACCATCGAAGGATAGGGCTTCGAAAGAATTAAGCATAATACTCTGATCCTCATGCACCTCCCCGGCGACTTGAGATGAGACGAGGTGAAAAGACAGCTAGCAAAGGAGTCAAGTCAAGGTATTTCCATCATACACCATCATCATCATCATGTTCGATTCTCATGTTCTGATCTCATACTTTCACCTGGTACTTCACTTACCGACATGACACCACGTGCTCACCACCAACCATCCTCCCTCCCAACTCAAATCCCACACGCCAAAACCTCAAAACCCCAGCAAGTGTCGCCAACGATCGCCCGCCCCGAAGACCAGCCAAGAGATGCCGCATCAAGTAACAAGCACCATACAAAGAAGCATGCTCGCCGGCCTGGACCGTCTCCCAGGCGGCCAGGATGCGACAGTGATATGAGTCCAGCCCAAAACGGCGGCCATTGAGTGCTGGGCGTTGTCTGGGCATGCCGGATTTGCTCAAGGATAGGGTGAGGCAAGGTGAGGCAAGGTGAGGTGAGATGAGATGAGATTCATGGTTGCCTTGATGGCTATTCTGATCTGTGCTGGCACGTTGGCTATGTGTATTATGTGTCCTACTACGGTACCACAGATGACTGGGTATTGGATCAGCTTTTCCATCCTTGGTTGGCCGTCGAGCTGATTGGGATCGATGATGTTGAGATGGGGATACATACTACATACTACATACAGTACGTATAATGGTTGGCTATATGTGGAGGAGTATGTATGTCAATATCTATTGATCATTGATGAGAATGAGGATGAGAATGAGCTGTAGGTGATGAGGTGAGATGAGGCATCTCCGTACGAGGTAGTCATTATTATGTATTATGGGATCGTGTCTCTGCGGTGTAGCAGCTTTGTATGCAGTGAGAGTAAGTCGTACTTGTGAAGCTATCGATATAATTCCCTGGTAGCGATCTCAATCCAAGTCGTTCGTCGTTCCTACGTAGAGTAGTAGTAGTACTTTACTTACGACTTACTTACATCATACTACGTAAAGAGCATTGTTGGATTGCTGAATAGGTCATCTCCAATTCTCTCAAGTCTCATCCCAGCCTAAACCTTCATCTACGGAGCAAAGTCCATTTATCATCATCCATCACCGATTCACTCTATCCATAATAGCTGTTCTTCCAAAACATAATATGGAGTTCACAAGTGTACCTACCGGAGAGGCGGTGCAGCTGTAGACGGACATTCCGTGACGGGGTGAAATTGAAGATACGAGAGAGGGGGAAGGCCGGCGCGCTTTTCCCTCTTCTTCCTTCTTTCGTTCTGATGGGGCTGAGAGAAAGTTTGGTAATTTGCGGATGCAATTCGCGCTCCGGCTCTAAGTTCGTGATGGCTTATGGAGATGTCATGCGATAATTATTTATATGATTAAATAGAAATAAAATATAACAAAATAGAAGAAGAGAAAGGAAGAACAAGGGTATTTTTTACCCTTTTTATTTTTATTTTTTATATATTTTTTCTTGACTTCAGTGGTAATGTTATAGTTGAGGGGTTGGAGGATATGGATTGATGTTCTGAATATGATGAATCTTTCTCTTTTTCGTTTTCTTCTCGAGAAATGACTGATTCGGGAGAGCTGCGGTTTCTTGCACTCATGATAATTTCAATCCGACTACTATTTTACTCTATTTTACTCTATTTTACCCAAGTTAGGTAAACCCTGCAAGGAGTCACGTACATACATACCGGCTATGGTACACAGAGTCTCGTCTGGCGCTTTGACGCCAAGTGGAGCGGCACTTTCAGACACGAGATGCCAAGTCGATTCTCGAGACTGGGGAGGGGGAAGAGAAGAAGAGAGGAGAGGAGAGGAGAGGAGAGGAGAGGAGTGAAAGAAAGAAGAAGAAGAAGAAGAAGAAGAAGAGGATAGATAAAGATGAAAGGAAGTTGAGAATGTCAACTGTAACAATCTCTTTGCATGGGAGAATCATAAGGTAGATAGGCACCATAGATATTCCATGTGTAAATATGTACATAATAAATACATCTATTCCAATAGTCAAGTCCATAGTCATAGAGTATTCATCCATACCTGTCGATATCTTTTTACCTGACCACAATCATACTCCCAAGGATTGGTGGGCAGTCAAATATCCACCTGTCCTCTTAGTCCTCTTAGTCTTCTTAGTCTTCTTAGTCTTGGGCTATTCTTTCTCTCAAGTAGCAGATAGCATACACAGTATCCATCACGCAAAATGCTTAATTGTTGTAGCGTCAATCTTGGCAACATGGCATCATGGCAACAGTGGTCTGGAGTTCTGGCACTTCTGTATGCGTCTATTTCAGCTACGTTTGTGGTATTAGGCTGTTGATTTGGGCTTGATTCCCATGCCTTGTTGCTTTAAATCGGGCCAAGTCTGCTTCAAGGGTGTATGTAGAGTGGAGTAGAGAAGAGTAGAGCAGAGTGCAAAGTACAAAAGCCATAGCCTTGATGGCTATACTGGCCATGCTATGAGGGCGTGAGTGAGGCTTGATGAATGATTGATGATGGGTGCAAGTGTAAATAATAATAAGTGAATGTCCACTTGCTCTGGGTATGGATGAGGAAGAGGATGGATAAGGATGAGCATGAGCATGAGCATGAGGATGAGCATGGGCGTATGTAAAAGAGGGGCAGCAAAGGGGCAGGGGTTTAAGAAGACTATTTATAAATACACCCCCCCCCCCCTTCCTCACATGTTTCCGTATGGACAGCCTACCTACCTACCTACCTACCTACTCTAGTCTACTAATACACATGTCTTGAATTGCCTTTTTAACAATATATATTATATGAATACATACTGTAAATATCCATCTACCTATATGGTTAGAGTATCATTATCATTTTATATCATTTAAATCTACATCTACATCCACATCCACATCCACATATGCGCCTTTCTTTCCCCCGGATCATACAAAAATCCTATACATACTACTCACATACCCACTCTGACATATCTACATATCAACCTTACTTACCTTGCACCTTACACCTTCATTCATTCACTCATTCACTCATTCATTTTCATTATCCGTCGTTCATCATATGACTGTCCGTCTATGATCTGATCTGATCTGTTCTGTTCTGTTCTGTTCTGTTCTGATCCTGTAAAGATATATACGAACCGTCTAACGGAAAACAATTCACCTCAACTCACCTCAACCCAGCTCAACCCAGCTCCTTCTCATCTCTCGAATCTTCTTCTATATCCCTTCTTCCTCCTCCTCCTCCTCCTCCTCCTCTTCTTCTTTCCCCTTTCACCTCACTCGTCCTCCTCCTCCTCCTCCTCCTCCTCGTTATCCTCCTCCATTCCTGCTCTGTCGTCTCTACCTTATTTAGACTCGACTTGCAGACATACCCAACTTTTTCTCAATCAACCATCAACAACGACACCTGCAATTCAACTGCAATACAAACCATAGACCATTCTACCAAGCATTGCTTACACAAGCAAGGGATTCATCATCAAGTTGTCCACATATCCACAGCATACCAGTGTTCACAACGCCCTGCTTTATTTCAACTACATCATCCAAGCACAACCCCGCAGCATTTCTCATCAACTGACCCTCATCCAACACAACCACTACACCATCCCATCCGCTCAGTCGATCTCCATACAACCAAAATGAAACCAACATATTCACTGTCTCTCTTCCTTTTCCTCGCCCTCACCACCGCCCTTCCTCTTCCCCTCCCCATGAATGGTCAAGAGACCTGCACCGGACACGGAACTTGCGTTGCAGCCTCGGGTCGTCCAACCTTCAAATCCATAGCCTCACTGTGGCATTTCAGCAGCCGCAATCCAGGAGCTCTCCTCCCCCACAGTCTCTCCGTCTCCGAGCAAGAAGACGTCGCACCGCCAGCAACTGCGGCCTCCACAACGGACGAGCCCTCCGAGGCGCTCACCTCAACCACGCCCCTCTCCTCGGCCTATCTGCTCTCCCTCCCCACCAAGACCCCCGACACGACGGCCTCCCAGCACGACACCGAAACTGCTCCCTCGTCATATTATCATGGCGAGGATGCGCTGCGTCCAGAGATGAAGAACGGGATTGACAGCGAGCGCGAGAGAATGGGCGTCAATTTTGAGGCGGGTGTATGGGATGGCAAGAAGGGGGGCATGTACGGGGCACGCGAGTGTAGCGATGTGATTGTCGTGGCAATCGTGCTGCTCTTCCTCATCGCCGTGATGATTGTCGAGGTCATGGAGGGTGCAATCGAGACGTACGTCCCCTCTCATTCCCCTCTCCGCCATGCCACAGGCGGCTTCCTTTGTGCTGCGACTGACCTGTGTAGTATTCGATGCTACTTCCGCGTTGGCGAGGGCAGGATCCGCCTCGATGAGAAAAGTGCCGTGGAGGTTTGTGCGCCAAAGTTCATGCTGCAGCCGGCCCCCAAGGCGCGTAATTCTATGAGCGTTACTGTTGTTGAGGAGGCTGCATGATTGCGGCCCTACCACTCTCTTTTCTTTTTGACCCATTCCTCGGGTCGGGCTGTTTTTTTTTCTTTTGTTTGGTGGTTGGGATGACTGGTGGAAGTTGGGATATACCCGGCGTTACAATTGGGGGGAGTACTGGCTACAAGAAAATGGGAATGTTCACTGGGGCGTGTTTACGGGGGTGGATTGGGGAGAGTGGGGGTGCTTGAAGTGATGTCTGATAGGGGTTACTTTTGGTATTGTAGAATATGGCTATACTGAAGAACGAATGTTCATTCCATCTTCTTGACGCATTTTCCCTGTGCGTGAAGTGGAGGGCCGGTCGAATAGGACGGGGCTTTGCAAAGCGAGTGATAGGTATGGATAAAATCACTTGAAAAGGCTTTCCGAAGGCTTATTCGAACATCCGTCCTGACATGGGTCGGTCTCATTCGCAGCACGGAGCGGTGTGCATCTGGCATATGCTGTTGCCTGATGCGCGACCACACGTGTTGCAGTGCCGGGGTGGCTATTTACGGGCACTGGGGTAGACACCGGATGAGCGGGGATGGGTGGGGATACTGATACTGATACTGATACTGATACTGATACTGATACCTTGGTAGAGATGTGGAGGGCAAGGTGTGAGCGATATGCACGAACAACACATGACCTTCGGGGTATGAAGGGACGGGGCCAGCAGTGTCTGTATGTGTCTGGGGTACTAACGGGGGAGGGTATAGGATGACGACGGTGTGCGAAGCGTAGGATCGGGTCGGGATTGGGGTTGAGTTGCGATTGAGGAGAGGAGCGAAGGGGGTAGATTAGGGTAGGGTAGGGTAGAGTAGGGAGGGGTAGGGAGGACGGGTAGGGAGGAAACGGGTAGGGAAGAGACGGGTAGAATATGGTTGAGTGCTGATGATGGGATGGGTCGAGGATCAAGGCGAGAGGGAGGAGGGAGGATGGATGAGGGACGCGGCGCGGTATGGGGCTGTTTGCGTTTAGCTTCGGGAATCGAGGAGGATGGGCGCGAGGGGGGAGGACGAGAACAAGAACGAGAACGGGAATGAGTACGGGGACGAGGACGAGGACGAGGACGAGGACTGAGGGACCTTATTTCAACTGAATATATATTAGTCTCCCTGTTACACCTACCCTATTGAAACAGATAGCTCAACAAGTACTAAACTAGCGCTTCTTAGTTCCAACACTTGAAACTGATTAGTACCTTCCTCTTAAAGCTCTAAATGTAAGCTATAAATAGCTTTATAGGTTCTAGAATCGATACCCTATATATATTGAAGGAACTTTATTTATGTTTATTAGAGTTTTGTAGATATAAAAGAGCGACCAATATATACATTATAGTATAGTTTAGTATATTTAGGAAGTTCTTCAAAGAATATAAATATAACCTTTATAATATCTATAGCATAGATTAAACTAAGGTTTTAGTTAGTGTTATACAATCTACATACATTATAATTAATCCTAGTGAAAATTCAAGTTAGAAGATATTACCTAGAAAGTAGGAATATATTACAATTATTAAGTGTAACAATAGTATTAGGAAACTACTTCCCCTATTGATTATATTTAAGGAGAAATATACTAATTCTAAGTGGATTCCAAGTAATATATCTTCTAGTTGGTGTTTCTTAAGAAATACAAGTAGCTATAATATTTTACTACTTCCTAGTAAGAATACCTAGTATAAGGGAAGCGCTAAATCCTTATAATAGACAGTTATTCGAGCTATATAACTAGCCAACTTATTGCGAAATATATTCACAATAGTATTGACTTACTTGAATAACTACTCTATTGTTCCTATTTACTATAACCACTTGATATTAGGCTGTTTAGTCCTTGAAAAAAGATTTGTGCTCTTCAAGTTAATTGCTATTCAAGGGCATATGTTATATACGTTATATACAATATTATATCCAAACCTTCATTAATGCGCGAATAGAGCCCTTGAATACACATAATGTTGAAGCTAGGTAGAAGGGGGTAGACTTGATTTTATATAGCCTACAAAGGGTACTTGATAATCTTTGACACTTGAAAATAACCCTATACTATAACACTCGACTATTTAACTCTATAGATATCTCTTATGAATAGTATAATGCTATAGAAGGCTAACAATATGTTTTATAATATACTAGTTGCTACTAATTCCTTAGGTTCTCCTTTGTATTGCTATGCTAGGAAAATAACCAATATAATTGACGTATAGAATATAAAGCTTGCAGTTATAGAAGAGGAACTCGATAAATACAAGGAGCTACTACAGACATATAGGGTTTTAAAAAGGGTGAAAGGGTGAAAGGGTGAAAGGGTAAAAGGGTTCAACTAGAAGGGAAGTTTGCGTTCTTGACTTAGGAAGTGTTGGATATAGTAGAGCAAGTAGAGTAGGAGAGTACACGCAAAAAACATTGCGAACAACCCCAATTAGACTCAATTGAGTCCTATAATACATATGTTGAGGAGCAGGTTCTAGAGAGCGATTCTAAATGTTTGGTTTCTAGCTTGGATACTTAATTGTAGAATAATCATCAGTTGAAGTTGTTATGATTGGAATCACTGCGCCACTTTGGGTACTGCGCTGCTCTACTAGAAGTCACATCATATTCCCCCTATATTGCTATTTTGACAACTGATATGTATCTAGCTATAAATTATACACTTGTACTATTCTTCGTGCAATATACTTAATCTCTAACAAATGCTAGTTACAAATATTTGGTATGCTGCATTCAGCACGAAACTGCTTCTTTGCATAAGGAGAACGACTGTCTATCTTCCTGCAAAAAAGTCGGACAGCAACGCTTCTCCCTCGATTTGCCACCTGAAATATACATGATCGCCTGATACAAGAAATACAAAGATTGCGCCAACATTGCAGAAAAGCCAGCACGTAAATCTTTAGTCTAATAAGATTTCAAGCAAACGGTCGGTCTTATCTAGATCCAGACTTTCCTCCTCAAGAAATGCCTGCAACCTCACTCTTAGCGCCTTTTTCCTTCTCGCAGCAGGCGGGTTAGCTTCCATCATGCTAACCATCGTACGCACGAGTTCTATACCTGGATCGTTGGTGTTTGTGAGCACTTGACTTAATAGAGCTTGCGTTGCAAGAAGGCGTTCGTCATCGTCATCTAGCAACTCCTGTAAGTCGCTGATAACAAGCCCATCAATTGGTAATCCAGTGTCGTCAATAATGCCATCTGGGCTAATCTGACCATCGAAGGCGTAGCGCTCTCTGATAGCTTGTCCAAGGAAGCCTGCGTCTATGGTCTCGAAGTAGATCTGCACTACAGCTTTGTCTCTCGCGCATTCAACGAGACTAGTGTTCCAATCACAGTTGGCGACATCGACGAAGGATTTCGTTTCGTCGTATGTAATAAGCATAGCTACGTTCGCGTTTCTTACTTTGGGGATGTGGCTGAGTTTCTAAGATAGTCAGCGAGATCAATTTAAACTTGATATGGACGTAGAATCAACAAACCTCTCTAGATAAGTGATAAAAATATTGCTGTAGGAAAGGTGAGTCTGAAGGTTGGCGACTTTTGTTTCTTCATTAAAAGGCCATTGTCAGAAGTCGTTGTCATACGCTACAATAGCTGCCCGTCACATGCTTCGATAGTTGTTGTCCCGCGGTTAATTAGCGGGCAGACTAGGGCGGCTATGGCTAAGACAGGTACTAGTATTAAGTGAAATTTGACGCTTTATTTAGCTGGAGGAGCGGGTAATGGGATGATTATTCTTCCAATGTTTTGGTTCATGCACGGTCAAAGAAGAATGGGCAGTGAGAGGAGATATGAACCCCAAGGCCTGTTACAGAGGTAGCAAAATCGCAAAATTTGTGTCTAGATAGTCCTAGATAGCTCCTACGGCTTTATGATAAGTTTACTCTACCTTATAAGAGAAACTCTTCTGCCTCAAGCAGGTCTGAATGCTCTCTTGAAATATCAGAAGAACAGCCGAAATGATAAAAAGATCATGGACCCAACTGCTTAAAACTCAACCCAAACCCATCATGCAAATAACAAATTTTACCAAAAGTACTACAATAACCCAAGATTGAAATAAATGTATTTTTGAGAGAAACAATCAATTATTGGTGTTATTGATCAATTGATCAAAGAGCTCTTTGTCGAAGTTGTGAAGCATATTATGTAGGATCCACGTAGATAGAGTTATGGAGTCCGTGCCGGATGTTTAAGGGGCGTTTAAGGGGCTGAGGCTTGACTTTCAGAGCATGTGTCTTTCGGGTTTCCAGCAACAACAATCGATCAGTAAAAGGAGTGTTAACCAGAAAGAATAAAATGCAGTGTTAGATGGCTGATTTTCCTTCTCCCCAATTGTTTGTTTTGAAAGCGTACATTGAGATTGAAGATGAGTAGTGGGAGATTCCTATCTAGCCAACAGGGGTCTGCCTCAGAATCTCGGAAAATACATCTCACGTGATTTGTATTTCTGGTTCTAAATGCGAGGCGTCATTATGATTCAGGTCTTCATCAACAACTACCCATACATTCCACCATCTAATCTCAATGGAAACCTATGCCTACTTTTTTGTCTATATTTTTGTATTTTGAAAGTCGTAATTGGGTTTGAACATGCCTCCGCAAGACCCTCTGGAAAGCACAAACGATCAAATTAGCAACCTCATTCACGGCCATGGCAAAGTACGATATGGAACCGCTTGCTACCCATGTAAGCAGCGCAAGGTCAAATGTGACAATACACTCCCATGCAAAAACTGCCAGAAAAGAGACTATCCAAATCTATGTTCTTACGTTCCCAAAGATGCCACCAGTGAGCCTGGCCGCCCAGCGAAAAGACAGCGAACTGTCACACCTGCAAGGAATGTCAATGGGTCCCGCGCAAGCTCTCAAGTTCTAGAAAATAGGAGGCCAGATTTATCGGTGGATAATGCGGGTATGGATCTTTCGCGTGGTAGTGGAGAGTCTTCGAGACGGGCATCAAGGTCCAACGGTAGGCGAAGGCTAACCCTCAATCATGAAGAAAGGATCATACTGATATATTGATCGAAAGGCGAGGATGCGATGACACCAAGGTATCTTGGTGAGAACTCAATACCGGCATTCTTCGGAAACCAAAGTTCTTCAGAAGGTCGAATAGGGAACGAAAAGCAAGGAGTTTTGGGAACAGAAATTCTTCCAATGTTAGGACTTCAGAATCCTGTTGCTCCATATCCATTCATGGCCGCAAACCATATTGAAGATTCCCGAAGAGAAGTGATTGAGTCCTTGCCACCAAATCGTGAGATCCTACGGTATGTCTCGACCAGGTTGGCATTGTTCCTGTATTAATCAATGAGCAGGATTTTTCACAATTACCGGCAGAATGTCCATCCCTTCTGGCTTATCTTATTGGATATTGACGCTTTTGAAACGGCACTTTGTGCTCATTTGGAAGACCTATCATTGGCATCCAGCCCAAAAGACAGGGAACTTAGGGCTCTTAAGATACCGCTGAAATATCTTGGAATGCTATTCGCAGTACTTGCTTCTGGTGTACAATTCTCTGAGCTACCAAGAACTAAACGGTTTCATCAGTCTCAATATTTTGGTAAGCAAATGAATTCATGTAGAGGGCTGTGCTAAATTTTCAAAGTGCAGCAAAGTTTCGAGTGTTTGAAAATCACAAATTTCCTACTTCAACCTTCGTTGGAGTCAATTCAAAATCTATTAGTATTAGGTCACGTTTTGCAAAATGATATGAAAGCCGAGGCTGCCTGGGCACTTCTTGGAATGACATCTAGATTGGCTCAAAGCCTCGGTTTGCACAAGCATTCGAGATATGAAACTTCTAATGCAAACCAAAGGCTATGGTTTGTGCTCTTTAAGATTTGATAGGACTTGCTGATTCGTATTAGGTGGGCAGTTGCATGGCAAGATGGCCTACTTTCACTATCCTTTGATCGAAGTCCTGCTACCACAGTCAAGGATCTCAAATTACCACTGAGCTCAACGGCGCAGACTCAAGGTTACACATACACAGAGGCGACCTATTGTATATGTCAAACAATATTAAAAGCCGTTGGATCTGGAAGCGCTTCTCGAACCGATTATAATGAAATACTTAACGACGTAGCCGCCGTTGAGGATGTGTTTCATTTAGTGCTACCTCGCCTTCGGTCAAAGCGGGACTGCAGAACCGTCCAAGACCGTTTAGAATACTTTCTTTTGAGGTTACACTCGTCCTTTGTTATCTCCACGCTCTGTCGCCCGGCCCTCAGCCGACAAGAAGTTCCGTCACACATCGAAGTCCAGAGATCTTTACTCGCGCAGAAATGCAAGCAAAACCTTACACATGTACTGCGCTCTTACCTTCAGATGAACTCACTGGGCCTCACGCCTACGCGTTCCTGGACCATCACACATAACGGTCTGAGTTCTGCTCTTCTTCTCGGTATTCTAGGCGAGACAAAGACCAACCCTGAAGTGCGAGATCTACAGGGGAGATTGATCAATGTACTTTCCAGTATTACAGATGATGATGGAGAAAATGATGACTCTAAATCTGATCTTCCAGATCCCATACTTACGAGTAGTCATTCACGAGCACTGACGGCTCTCAAGAACATTTATGATCATGGCTGGGTTATTGATCCACAAATAGCAAACAGGCCAGCTGATGCGACACTTGATGAGTTTTCAAGAGAGCAGAGAATTGTTGGAGATGTGGTGGTTCAGAGTGGGGAAGGGAACCCGACCAGCGAGATGTAAGTACTCCCTGCTGTCGTCTTGGCCTAATACTGACATTTATAGTGCGGGAAACGTGTTTCCCCTGGAACAGAATGCTCCTCCACAATCTATGAATCAACTTATGGATATGTCGCCCATGGATGTGTATGATACCATATTCTGGGGTATGGTCTCTTTCTCCCCTTAGCCCTTGCAAACTAACCTGCTCTCCAGATCGAACACTTAACTTTAACGACCCATCCGTCAATTTCTCGGACCAGCAAAACTTGCAACAGAATATGCAACCGAGTTTCTGGCCCCTCTGATCCTAGCTGCTTCATGTTTTAATCATGATACCCATAAGTTCCTGTCATAGTCCCATAGATTGAACGTAATTATTACAACCTTTATTTTTTCCATTCAGTAAGGAAACTGGTACGGTTTTTCGCACTTGAAAATTCAATTTCGATCCACTTTCGCTTCTTGTCTTCCATCTCTGAAACGCTAGAGCTTGAAAAGCTGAGTCTGGGATCTCGCGAAGTTTGTTTCTGGAAGGGCAACCTGAGTCTCTCCTTCTTCACGATTATAGGTGTCGCAAACACCGATTCTATAGGAAGTATTAGCTTGTGAGCAATGGTTGCTAAGATGACCTACTTGTTTCGACAACCCAGGTAGGGGATAGAACTCCTCATACTGTGCGCCTACTTGCAAAGAACACTATCTTCAATCCGCCCAAGGTACCATTCCGAGCTCTTTCTCGCCAGAGGCGAAGAGCCTGACTCCGACATTCATCGGGATTGCAATCGGAAGTTATGCTTGTTGTGTTCCATGATCCAAGTAGACAATGCTGATCATAAATAAGCTCCTGGAATTCCTTGTGGTCCAAGTCATTGGAAAATGTGTATTTGGGATGCATTTCCTTTTGGGGATTCTTTACACTTACAGTGCTTTTTATTGCTCTTGGTCCTGTCTATGCGCATAGGAATACTGGGTCTCGTGACGCTATCATTACCCTGTATTTTCTATGTCAGATAGCGTTTTACGTGGGACCAAATAGTACTACGTATATGGTTAGTATCCTTACTCGAATTCCGTGGGGCTACACCTTGAAATGGGTTTCTAATGGACGTTGTGATCAGATCCCCGCTGAGCTATTTCCTACAAAATGGAGATGTACATGCCATGGTATTGCAGCAGCAAGTGGAAAGTTAGGCAGTGTTATTGCACAGGTTTTCTTGAGCCAAGTCAAATTCAAGGGAAAGCGTTATGATGATCCTAACGGCTCCTGGCTAGGCTACTTCTTACTTGTGTAGGGCTCGTTGTCCTGGTCTTGAGAGAATGTGCTGACATTTACGCAGGTTGAGTTCGTTTATGTTGATAGGAACATTGGTAACAAGATATCTGGTACCAGAAATAAGAGATAACAAAGGGGAAAGTAGGAGTCTGGAAGTACTTGCGGGTGGGAGGATAAGATTGGCTGAGTTGGATGGCGCGAAGGCCCAAGAGGACACAAATGGAAGTGACTAAGAGTCTCGACTTCTATAGCCGAGGTAAATCTCAATGGGATTTTTTTCGTATCGAAAACCATACCTTCTCCTGATTTATGCAACTTTTTCATGGTAGGTAGTTCACTTGCAATATAGGTATAGTCTTCAATAGCTAGGTAACTCTCAATGATTGAACAGCTCTCTGTTGTACTACTAATTGATACTTGTCAGGATCTTCCAATAGTAGCACAGCAAGATCTAAAAGAAGAGCTAAGATTTGTATGGTTGTTCAGGGGGAAAAGATCATATGGAGTCAAGGTGTTGAGTACAGACTCAGCGTACATTGGTCAAGTGTTGTGTTTCACGATGGAAAGCTGTATAACAGGTTGATTTGTTTGCACGCGTCTTGACTTGGAAAGACAAGGGTTTCGTTGCTAAGCCTCGCTATCATCAAAAGTGCTTGCAACTCGTCCTGCCGAAGAACTTCAAGCAATCATCTCTCCACTTTCTTTCGTCTCTCCATTCCCCAAGGCACCAGACCTATTCACCTGTCCTCCAAGAAGCTCCCAATGAAGTCTCCATCCGCGGATCACGAGTTTCCTGAGCCTATCTATCAATGGCAGGAGGTGGAAAACCTAGAAAACTATTGCAGTGGCGGCTATCATCCAACTCACATTGGTGATCGATATTCCGACGATCGCTACGAGATTGTTCACAAGCTTGGTTATGGAGGCTACTCGACAGTATGGCTTGCCAAAGATCACCAGCAAAACGCCTATGTCGCCATCAAGATGCTCATCGCGGATGTCCACGACGAAAGTACTGAAAGCAAGATACAACGCGTTTTGGATTCAAAGGGGTCGAACCACCCTGGACGTCATTACGTTGCATCGTTATTGAACGAGTTCACTATTGACGGCCCCAATGGCCGGCATTTGTGTCTGGTGAGCGAAGCTGCTGGATGCAGCGTATCACTGTCAAAGGAAGCCAGTCTCATTCGGAAGTTCCCCATCAACGTGGCGAGAGCCATCTCAGCTCAGGTTCTGCTAGGAATGGATTACATCCATTCTTGTGGAGTGATACACGGTGGTGAGTCCCATCTAGCACTAAACCCAACAATGCTCCTGCTAATCATCATATGTAGACCTACACCTTGCCAACATCTTGTTCAGAAGTCAAGACCTTGGGGCCTGCTCCGTCGAAGAGCTTTATCGTCGCTTGGGCGAACCTCAAAAGTTGCCAGTGCAACGACTGGACGATGGTGACACTGGTCCGGAGGCTCCAAAGTACTGTGTTCCACCTGCCATGCTTTTTCAGTCATGTGAGGATACGGTCGACCCACAAATCATGATCTCTGACTTTGACGAAGCGTTCTTGCAAGATGAGGATCGTACAGACTTGCATACTCCCACCTTGCTCTATCCGCCAGAGCTCTTCTTCCATGAGCCACTTGGCCCGGCTGTAGACATTTGGGCTCTTGGATCGGCGCTCTATGAAATCCTTGGCAAACGCCCTTTGTATGAGGGGTTCATGGCCGATGAAGATCATGTAGTTGCAGAGATGATCAGCACCCTTGGACCACTCCCACAGCGCTGGTGGGATCAATGGGAGAAACGAGGAGACTTCTTCCTCGAAGATGGCTCATGGAAAAAGGATACAGAGAGTATGCATGATCCACTCTCAAGGCCACTCAGGGAGCGATTGTACCTTATGGGAAGAGGAAATGACCCGGAAACTTGTGAAATTGGTCCCGAGGAAATGGCAAGTCTAGAAAAACTACTTAGAGCCATGTTGACGTATGAGCCGTCTGAGCGTATTACTGCGAAAGAGACACTCACATCTGAGTGGATGGGAAAATGGGGCCGGCCTGCTTTGATTCAGGTTCTGGGTGATTCGGACCCTGAGTCGCAGATCCATGATGCAGTACCGGGCCATGCATGATTGATGGCGGGCGATACCAGCTCTCTGCAATTGATGCCGAATGTTCTGGTAGAGGTCGGCCGGATGGAGATGTAGAAAGAATAGCAACGCAGCCTGATACTATCAATGATATGGATTGCAAGACCATCATTTCTGCTGTGGGAGAAGTTATAGATATTTTTTCATCGATCCGAAATCAGAGAGGGAGCCGAGAGCAGTCGGAAAACCCTTACCAGACCCACACTACGCCATAATTCTCCGCAACATTCAGAGTACAATGTGGCAAACAAAGAGTATATGCAAAATTTCATAAATACCACTTATGTTCGCTAATTTCCGGTATAATATGTGATTTAATATGCTCAAAGCTCTGTCGGCGGCATGTTCCTTGATGTTGCACTTGATTCCCGTGGCTGCCGATGAATCTCACCACACTTATCTTCGATATCCAACATGCTAAATGTTCCAATAAAGAACTGAGGTTTACAATATAGGAGTAGTTGGAACATTGCCTTCGCCGGTACTGTGGGATGCTCTCGCACTTGAAGTGCCTCATATGATCAGTTTGAACAATGAAGAGAGAAAGAGCAGGGTGCCGTGATCGTAATCGACATTCTATCATCACATATACAAAATGTAAGAGATTGTGCTAGCATGTATCTGTTCTTTCTACGAATATAGCGTAGCATCATGCAGTTTCTTTTTAAACAAGACTTTAGGGTTGCCCCAAGTTCCACCTTTATCGTATATTAGCCTCCTTCTTGAGGCCATATATTATCTGATCAAACAACGCTTCAGCTTTTCTTGAGCGATCATCTCTTGTGAAGTTATTTCTCTTTATACAAACACTTTGTCCGCATCTATGGAGTAGAAGCGTAACTTCTTTGTTTCTCCAACACATTAGATGGTGCTCCACTTTGTTCCGCATCATCTGCAAAAGCATATTTAGAGTGCTTACGAATAGCAGCGCCAAATCTATAGAAAACGAAGGGGATAGCACAACAAGCCAGTGCCAAGAAAGCCAACAGACTGGAAGCCCATTGATCGCCCAATCTTGCGTACATCTGCTCAGTAAACAAGACAGTGGCAGCGCCCCAAAAACTTCTCAAGAATGTCTTTGCAGCAAGTGCGGAGGCTGCTTGATGCTGGTAAGAGTCGACAAGGTAGTTGTTGGCGGAATTGTAAAGGAAGATGAATCCAAAGCCGACAGGGAAACCACCCATCGCTGGACCAGCCCAGCTAACCTCTGGGTAGGAAGACCACGCAAAAATGAATAGTCCGATTGGAATGAGCCAGCAAGACCACATCATAGGGATAAGGCGGACCTCGGCCGGAGGCTTTCCATTGTATTTCTTACATTGGGAAAGGTAGTTCTTGTTGATAAGAGGTGCGCATGCAGCAGACCCGACAACACCAACTGCAAGTGGAATAAACATTAGTCCGGTCTTGGATGATGAATATCCCTTGCCTCCTTGGTAAACAATTGGGTATGCGACGACTGACGGATGTTAGAAATGATGATCTGGAGGCCTCAATAAATTATCTGGGAATACTCACAAAACATGTAAAGCAAACCATAAAGAACAGACATGTAGATCGCAACCAGCAGAACTATGAGCTCTTGAAAGAGAAGCTGAAATGGTCGGAGGAGCATGATTTTCATTCTCTCGCCGAGAGGCTTGGAGTCCAGCTCTTGCTCCGTGACATGAATCTTCTCCCCACTCTCTTTTCTCATCTTCTTCGCGCGATCGAGCAGAATCTTTGGTGCATAGGTCTCGGGTACAGTGAAGGCAATGAGAATATATGCAGCACCGGAGAGAATCAATTGGAACCAGTATAACCATCTCCATCCCTTGTGATCAGACAAAAATCCTCCAACCAATGGACCTATAGCTGGACCAAGGAAAGGAGCCGCTGAAAACGCTGCCATTGGTACACCACGCTCCTCAGTCTTCCATAAATCGGCAAGTGTGCCTCCAACAAGAGTCATCGGTGCCGAGAAGAAAATTCCATCGAGGGCACGGCAGACAAGAAGCGTTTCGATGTTTTTAGCAATGGCGCAAGGAATAATAAAGACAACAGCAGCCAAAAGTGTAGATGCGTAGATGACTTTGCGGCCAAACACTTCGGATAGAGGGGCAAATACCATGGGGCCTGTGTATTATCGTTAGATATGATGTGATGTTATTAAGGATGACTTGACTTGAACATACCAATACCGAAGCCCATAACGAAGACTGTAATGCTAATAAGAGCAACCTCTTCGCTGACATCGAAACTTGCTTGAACACCAGGAATATCTGCAGTGACAATAGCCGAGTTCATAGCTACAGCAAAGCAAGTGAAGGCCACAACCATGGTACAATACCATTTGTAGGTCTTACTCCAATTCTTGGGATTTGCGCGGTCTTTCTCCAGGAATGTCACCAGACGGTAGTCGCCATGGCCATTCAAACCGTTTGCCGGGATTTCTCCTGTCATGGTTTCCGTTACATATTCGCTGAGATTAGCATTCTGTGTAAGCTGGCGGTATGGGAGGTCGAGATCAAAAGGAGGCTCTTGAAGGGTTTCTGCCGTGAGGGTGAAGTTGATTGAGCTTCGTGTTTGCAAATGTACTCCAGACATCTTGTCGGTTGTCCGGTAGACTTACTTTTAATAAGAACAATGTGATGCTTTGAAGTTCAATGCAAGATGTGAAATCCGAAATGACCATATGATACAACTGGAGTGATGATATTGATAATAAACAGAATTCCCGAAAGTCTATTACCTATGGATTCTGTGTAACATATATAATATATGAAAAGCATCTTCACTTACTCTTGCCAAGCGCCTCATGATAGCGGCAGCAAAGGAATCCCGGGAAACCTTCTCGGCTTGGTACCTTTTCCAAACTCATGATACATGAAATTCACCCAAAGCAGTAAGTCAGAGTATCGACTCTCATCGATAACTAACAAAGAACACGATGACAGCACTTGAGGCGTCATTCATCAACTTGGTTTGTCGGTGTTGGGATTTCGGGCTCTTCCAACAGCCACAACGTGATCTCATACTCGGGATTCGGACTGTCGGAGAATTACAGAAGTAGTAAAATGTAACCTCCCAAAGCACGAAATCCCTTTCTTTGCCTGTTCATCTATACCCATGTACACAATGCGTCAGTGACTCAAGGTTCACATCGTTCTACCGTATTTGTTCTATGCAGGTATCAGGTAGACGGCCAGGTCTAAGTGGGGCCTTCTATAAGGCATACAGCTAAACTTCAACTTTCCCCGAGAAAGCACAAGACCGCTGCGTTGGTCATCTTCCTGTGGCCTCTGGAGCAGATGCTATCATCGCCAAAGGATTCTCCTTAATCCTATAGGATCTTACAAGTGGAATTCGGCAGGTATTTTTGCAAGACTGCTGACACTTTACAGTTGGTTGTAAATCGCATGGACGCCAGAAAAACCTTAATATCAATGTCACTATTAGGAAGATCTCAGTGGCAGGGGGCGACGTGTGTCGGTAAGGTTTCTGTCATCGAAGTAGTGCCGGTGCTAACTACGGAAGTGAGTTGATGTCTCTTTCATCCTTGCAGTCTCTATATATCAAATAGCGACGCCGCCGCTCCGGTGTCGTAGCCCTATGAGATATCAAGCTGTCACATCACTATTACATCCCGTTGCTTGTTGCCTGTACATCTACCACTACGCGTATCGCATATACCTACTCCACGACCATCATCCTCCGCTCAATATGACACAAACGAGACAATTCCCAATTCCCAATGATAAGGCTCACTTGGAGTCCAAGCATCGCAGAATCTGGATGGCCTGCGAGAGATGTAGGAGTTTGAAGATTAAGGTAAATCGATGTTTCTCTTCAGGTACACAGAATCCGTTCGGAGGCTGATAGATTGATAGTGTACCAACGAGTCGCCTTGCAAGCGTTGTAGAAATGTTGGTATAGTTTGTGTACCAGGAAGCAGAAAAAAGAAGCGTCGTGACTCTCCAAATGGGTATGCACATACCAAGGGATCAAATCCTATAGTTCACTTTCTAAAATGTTCTTAGATATCCAGAGATGTTGGAATACGATCATATTACCCTGGTAGCCACTGTTCAGACTCTGTACGAAATGGTAAAGGAATTAGGGGGGTGGAATCTTGAGCCGCCTCAAGTCAACGACCAAGGACTTCCAATAGCACAAAGCATTGCAGAACGTCTAGGCTGCGTATCTCGATTGCAGGAACTTAATTCCACAACAGTACCAACCAGCATCGATTGCTGCAAATCCAATACTGAAAGCGCCTCTCCCGAACCAATGTCCAATACTGATACAATCAGTATCGACAGGGCAACTACACCTCCTTTAGCCGAATCAGTCAGTCCATCTTCTTCAGCGAGTGGCTTCACAAACACCGAGCAACGAACATCTTTCTTCGACCAGAACCAACAGCCGCTACCACAGGACCTTGGTACGTTCGTACTGCAAAATTGTTCACCGCCTCTCGACATGAGTTCATACCTCAGCATCTCTAAGCAATCTTTCAATGAGATGGAATATTCAGTGCCACTCTCCGGCACCGCCTACAATCAATGGTCTCAAAACAAGGCTGTGCTGTTTGATCCTCCACCAACTATCAATCCAGCTATGTTGCAGGAGGGACACAGCCCGCCTGTCGTGCCCACCAAACAGGCCATCGAAGATTCGGAGACTGAGAGTGGGTTTTATGATCCGAACTTCATGTCTGAGAATGACAGACAGATTCTTTCGTGGATCTTGCCCAGCGGCGGGTAGGTTGTATATGGCGCCAGATAATATTGGAGAACATGAGCGGGTGCTAGAGCTCGGGGTTTTTGGGGATTGGGATTGGGGTTGGGGTTGGGGTTGATAACAGCACAGCGGACTGATCTATTTTTTGGAGTTGGGTGTTGAACAGGATAAGACTCATCGATGATAGACCTTGACCTGGTATTTGAGGAGTGTGTCGGTGTCGGAGCCTGGTGTGACAAGTGTGCTTTTGTCAACTACAGAGAAGACAATCAGCTCCCTGTTAGGTGTGCAGATTACGTGTTACGATTTTTTATTATATATTTTACAAGGACAGGATAAAAAATTATGCCTCCTGCCTTTATCAGCACTTTCGTATTTTAGCTTTGCTAATGCTAGTGATACTTCTCAGCTCAAGAACAAAAGTTATGCCCCGATGGTGATGATCAGCTGTAGGTTAGCATCCGTTAAAAGAAGCGAGTCAGACGATGTTAACAGAGTCTGATGTTGTGTTCTGAAATACCTTGCTGACCGGCAAGCGTTTGTAATCTTTGATTTCCCGACTCGCTAGGACGACTGCTAGGTAAGAGAGTACGTTCATTGGGAGGACCAGTCTAGTATACACAAGTACTCAAAATAAGTGGAGTGCTTTTATCACGTAAAAATTCTGCTCCTGTTCTATCCCTCAGCAGATAGGCCCCGAATGATTCACAAACAAAGAGTCCCCCAAAGTACTTACTCCAAGGTACTTGACCATTATATTCACTATGATATAGCCTCCCATCGAGATACTATGTCCCTGTGACCCCTCATACCGTTCCAAACACCATTTTGTGCTACTCAGATATACAGTGTATCAGAAAGACAGACACAGACAAGAAGAACGAAGAAAGCTTTCCTGGCACACAAAGTTGCCAGTCATATGTGAGACATTCCTACTCATGCCTCAGCATTCGACAGTGCCTCAATGAAATAGACAATACCGAAGAACAGGAAAGCTATGGCTCCAGAAAGGGTCACTAGACATTGTCAGAATAAGGAATTGACGCACTTGGGAGGTTGCAGGACTTACCAACTCTCATGCTCACTCGACCTGCAATTGCTCTTCCTCCAAGAACTGCAACACCAGTACAAACTGCGTGCCCACTAATTGCACCACCTGTAACCCACCAATAGTCCGATCCTGCAGCCATGGCAATTGTAGCAATCTGGCTTCTATCACCCCATTCACCCAAGAAAGTCATTACAAATGTCTGTACCCATGCCGGACTGAGGAGCAGAGAAAAGAGGTTGTTCACTCCGGTCATTGCAGTCTTAAATGATGATCGCTCAGGAGATGGCGAGCGATCTGGTGACATTGACGGACTTCTTGGAGGCGAAGGTAGGCGGGATCCAGATCGTGACTTTCGAGATCCGCTACGCCCAAGGCCCATTTCGAGATTGTATGGCGTCACAGAAGATCTTCGTCTATCTTGCTTTCGTGCCTCGTTTTCCTTCTCTCGCAATTCCATTTCAACCTCCTGCATTTCTTCAGTAACACCCTCATCCCGACTCATGGCTAATCCTTCGCGAAGCATCTTGGCACCGAAAATAAGGAACAATGCTGCAGCAAGGTAATTCGTGACACGCTTTGGAATAAGAGTGGGTACTGCGTGACCAAGGACGGCGGAAAGAACAGTCATGGCGATAAGTGCAGAGAACGCGGCGGAAAAGACGAGTAGACGATCGTGCTTCATAGCCATGAGAGCTGCAATCAAGAAAGTCTTGTCACCAACTTCTGAGCACAAGATCATGGTCAGGGACAGAATGTAGGAATGTAATGGCTGAATGAACGTGGCCTCATCTTCGAGTTTCGAGTTTCTGTCCACAGTCTTCGAGCCTGAGCCTTTCGAAATATCGAGATGGTCTTTGTTCGCAGAATCTGGAAGTGGGTGAGGAATGTCGTGTGGTTTGTCTGGGAGATCGGCTGGTTTCTAAATAAAACAAAAGTGTCAGTATATCCTCACAACCAGTGGCAACCTATTGGCCATTACTCACCTCAAGTCCTGCAAGCGCATCTGCTCCAGTGTCCTCACTCTCCGAGTCTGTACCCTTCAATGATTTCAACCCCTCCTTTGCATTCAATGGAGTGGCTACCTGGACGGGCTTTGCGGCACCCTTTTCGAGCCTGTCGCCCAAGCTTTCCGATGTAGTGCTCGAAATACCACCTTCTAGCCCAGTTGTACCCTTCTTCGGCACCGGGCGGTTTGGGTCATCCATTACACCATCATTGGATTCCGGGATCTTAACACCCTCATGCACTGTTTTGTCTGCAGGTGCTCCCTCCAAGGAAATCTTCTTTCCTGTGACCAATTCGCCTTCGGAAGACAAAGTGGTCTCTTTCGTCTTCTTACGATCCCCTTGAGGATCTACAAATGGACCAGCATGTGGCTTTCCATCTTTTCCATCTACAGGTGCATCTTTTGTGCCGACACCGTAGTTCGAGCTCTTTCCTTGAATTGCACCAGACAGGTCCGGAGATGGGTCTGGCCCGGAGGGGGCGACGGCGTCTCGGCGAACAATTTCTGAGATAGATGACAGGGAATCGCTGGGGGCTCCTGCAGCGACTGCAGCTGCTATGGATGGAAGAAGAAGAAAAAGCAGTGGTGAAGACCGTCTTCTGAACTTCATTTTGTTGAGAGTTTGTGGAAATGTGGTCGAATTGTCGTTCACAGGGGTTAATCGCGAGGCTCTGTATCCCAATTGCGCCTTTCTAGAATATGAGACGTATGATGATTCGAATGTGAATTACCATCAAGCGATGAGAAGGGAGAAGCTCAGAAAGCAGCTTAAAACATTATTGAAAGAAAATCGAGGAGAGGGGGGGTTTGAAGAAGACGTATGCGTTAGTAGGAGTAGTAGTAGTGGTCTGGTAGATGTGGTTGATACTCTTTAAGTGTCGAAGGGATAACGAATAAGAGTACCTTAGCTTTCTACCCACATACACTGCGGCCTAGGTAGGTATTGAGCACAGCCTTTCACAGGGATAGGTGCCCAGCCAGTGGCTTTTTTGTACTCCGTATTGGGCGATCTTCTCAGGCACGAAGTCATCAATTATGATTTGCATTGCTGGGGAAAGAGTCAATTTTTATAAATTTAGACTGTTAGGAAGTCCACCTCATTTCGAGTGATTTTTGGATAGGATGGGGGATGGTCTATATATCATACTCCACCTTTGCTCAAAAAGACGGGCAGATGGAAAGATGAAAAGATAATCATTTCTTAATAAGCCTTGACCTTGGGGTTTTGTGTCGCTACGAAACCCGAACGTATGTAGCTTCACTGCTGAGTACTTGTTGTAGGTAAGGTAACGACTACTAATTCGTGTTAGACACCACTCCTGCCCAGGTAAAAGATTTGAAGCAAGGAAGACACAATAGATACGCACAGCATGCGGAGTTGTAGGGTACGTGGCATTTCGAACTCGACTTAACTAAGAGTCTGCAAGTTATGTCTCATCCTTTAGTGTTTCTCCGGTTAACTTTCCAAGAAGCGCGGCCATGGGCAAGTGATATAAGCATGTTCTGAAGGGCAGATTCGATGTTGCAAGTTCGAAATGGATATCCAAGCTGCAGCCTTGTTGTGTGTAAAGGAGTTGAATTGATTGCACCGTTAAGCTAGGCAAGTATCGCACGTCTCGTGACTTCGTAGAGCGACGCGACAAAGTGGGACCCAGCAACCGCCAAACGCGAACAACCACAGCCAAACCCACAAGCAATTTGACATTCTTCATCGCGATACATGATTGCACTCAAAATCAACCCATACGTGAAAATCGCAACTTTTTTTTTCTAGCACGAGCTAGGCCCTCGCGGCTTGATTAACAATGACAGGTCGCGGTCGTAAAGCTAGTCGGTCGATGAGCCGCGAACAGGCTTCCTCTCCAACAGGCACGCGTGCGCCTACAACATCACAAAGCCCACCACGTCGATCAACCAGAAATAGCAGAGCCGCAAGTCAGGATCTTGATGCTTTACAAAATGAAGGGTTAGCGAAACGTTCAGGACGTGTTACGCGTCAAACCAGTGTTGAAAATGCAGGAAATACAGGATCCGCAAATGGTAGAGGAAGTAAGAAGACACGAAAACAGAATCTAGCGACAGCCGCAGGTTTGCTAGATCATTCTGTTGAAATGATAGAGTAATTTTCTAACAATTTCTATCGAATCTAGATTTATCCACAGTGGATGAGGTCAAAGAAACACAATCAGCAGATGGACTGGAGAGTGATGAAGAGCTGGCGGTAGATGAATTCACGGAAGCGGTCCCGGGCCTTTCTGGAACAACAATACGACAATTACAATCGCACTCTCAGCAAGAAATATCAGAGCTTGATACCTCAATGATGGTTACGTTCTTGCCAGACTTGATGCGCGACTCGACCCAAATTATAGACCTACTTACCCCCACGAATGCAGCCACCGCTTCCAAGGTGGTCGGCAACACCATGCGACAGGTACTGATACCAGGATCTAGATATGCTACTCTTTTAAAGAAGCGTGAAAGTGCGTTCGAAGAATCAAGAGAACATTTCAGTGACAACGAATACTATATCAACGAGAGCCATGTCATACTTGCATTTTCTGGCAATGCTCAGCAAAATTCTGAAATTACCAGGATCAGTCCTGTCATGCAAATCGCAAATCTAGCAACACTCGCCAAGAAAGTCATCGTACTTCAACCTGAAGACCAGAATGCAGCTGATGTGCTGCTGCACTTAGATAGTGTATTTCCATGGCCCTTTACTGGTGATATGGGTCAGAGTACGTTGAAGCACGAGACCTTTTCCATAGGTCTGAGTATCCGCACACAAGCTGCAATTGCTGCTTTGCGAAAACACCAAGGGGACGAAAACTTCGAACCGGATGAGATGTTAAGTCGGATTTTTTTTCAGATTCCAGCCGAGGCCAATGGAGAATTGACAGTATATGAGAACGCAATGCACAATGGCAAATTGTTAAGGGTTGCAGATTTTGACGAAGATTCGTTGCATTCCTTCAAAACCACTGTCATCGAAAGAATGGAAATGATTCGAAGCACTTTCTTGGACGAATCCGAAGCCTTAGAAGACAATGAGTATGTTGATTTCAATGCTCTTCGAGAGAAATATCTATGGGATGAGTTTGTTTCCCAACTCCTGCACTGGGCTCGATTGAGGTCCACGGAAATCAGACAGCTCATCCAGGGAAGAGGGGGCATAGAAAATATCGTTGGATCTCTTCAGACTATAATCGGGGATCAGGACGGATCAGATCAAATCAATCTTGATTTCGACCCACCTCTGCCAAGCATCGATGAAACTCTTAATAGAAATGGTAGCAATGAAGATGTCATCCCAGAATCTTCAATTAACACGTATGTTAATGCCCAGCCTCTGTCAAAAATTTCTCCCATGGGCAGGACTGTGCGATAGTTCCTACCGCTCTTGATGCTAACGCAATGGTAGTTTATACAAGGGACCTAAATCTGTTCGCACGATGATGGGTTCTTCACAAGTGTCTCCTTCAGGACAGGTTGTTTCGAGTTTCCGGACACCACGTAATCTTGCGTTCAGGCCAACAGAGCCTTCGACTGCCCCAGGTCGAGTTGAACAAGGGCAAAACAATGAAACTTTGTCACAAAACATTGGTAGTGCAGCGGTATTAAGTCAACAAGACATGTTCAATGCTCACAAGGCCATGAGCAAGGAAAGAAATAAAGAGAATCAGCAGCCACCCAGGAAACGGACTTTACTCGATAGACAAGACAATGCAGAACGCTTGGAATGGAATGAGGATGAATCCCAGGCTACCCAAGCTATTGAGACGCGTGAGCGCACAGCTTCTATAGACGATGACGAATCTCAGGGTTTCCAAGAAGATTCGCGGTCACCTCCGCCTCAGAAAGAGCGGCCGTCGAAACGGGCCAGGTCTGATGAGCAAGACGAAGACGAGTTATCACGAGCGGCCAAAAGGAATGCGAAACGCATCCGTGCTGAAAGAGACCGACAGCATCGCGAAGAAGATCAGCAACACCAACAAGGCCGCCAAATCCAAGAACAACGCCGACCCCGTGCTAGGATGGAGGAAGAGGAAGCACTGCAACCCCCCAGGTCGACATATACAGAGATCAACCAAAGATCGAAAATGGCTTCACAGGGATTCACAAGCTCAGCTCCTCAACAGCGAGTACCGTGGAGTGATGCCGAAAGCGAGGACTTGATCGAACTTATAGGGAAATACGGGAGCAATTGGGCCATCATGTCAAAGAAGGGCAATTTCCACCCAAATCGTGGGCAAGTCGGTTTGAAGGATAAGGCAAGGAACATGAAGGTTGACTTTCTCAGGCACGTGTAATAAGTATATGGTATGGAATGAGCATATGAACTGACAAATTTCTAGATCTGGTGCGGACTTACCCGAAGGGTTTGATTACGTCGCCTTGGACAAGAAGGCGATCGAGAAGGTGATAGCATCTGGCAGGAATCCTTACCGGCGTGAGGGTGAAGTCGTGGGAGATGAGAGTTATGACATGAACGGCGAAAAACTTTTCGCGGATTCGCCGTAATCTGGCGGGTAGCCTTATCGGGTCTGTTCTGGCTGGTGCAATGAAATATGATACCCTTGATCTTTACTGCGACAGGGCCTATATCGTAGGTGAATATTGGTGCATGGCTACGTGAAGTTGCTGTTGAGGGACTTTGGGGTAAATCCTATTCTAGGTAGGGATTCGGCAAGCATCCGTGATCAACAACAGGTTCAGGTCATTAAGTGGGATTTACATGTGTTTGCGGTCTAAGACAGGTGCTCTGCGTGGCTGGCTCGTGCGACGGGCTCATTGGGGACTTCGGAACAACTCTTGATAAATAGAAGTTATCCAGGAACTCTCGCTCAGTTGTCTCTTCGGTCGTAAATGAAGATGACTTTGTTCTCGGTGTCTTTGCTGATCAGCTTGAATACCTGCCTACTGACATTCGACAGCCACGCCTTCTGACCCTGTTCCTGTTCCTGAATAGTACGTACCCGCATGCATGTCCATCCATGCCAGTGGTATGCGGGAATCTGGATTGCTTCTGGGGCTTCTGCACTTGCCGACAGCGACGGATAAGGCCGAGGAGGGGGTTGTGCATTGTCCATGCGCCCGATAAGGCTTCAGCTACTATCGCACTAGCCGCGATACCACTGACCTTATGACGCTTCCCCAAATTGCCCCAAACCGCCTCTCTCCAATAATCCCTCTCACGTCCTTCCATACATCTCAATAATTGATCCTCCTCGAGCACCTCACCTTAATTGTTCCCTCGCAAACACACCTTTGTACCCTTATATTTTTTTGGAACACGCATGAGCGGGCTCTGCGTGATCAAATCATCTACTTTATTCCAACATCAATAGAAACCTCGAGACCCAAGCTTCTGATCGCTTTTCCATGATTCGCACGATTGGGTGCTCTTATAAGAGGTATATACTCGATGGGGAAGCCGACGCAAAATGAAGCAACGCGCTGCACTATCGACATACCTACGGCGACTATGGCCAATATAGATGAAGAGAAATCTATTGGTTGTACACGTCCTGAGCGACATACCATCGAGAGCAAGCATGCTGTTGCACCACCAATATCGCGGTGGCCGAGGTCCACTGGGCCTACCAGAAACCCCGGGCTATTTATTCAGGTATATTTCCCCCTTACTAAACAAATCACCAAACTAATGCTCTCAAGATGATTGTTACTGCGGGTTTGTTTATGGTGTTCTTGTGGCAATGGCAAGTCATGAGCGCAGTGGTCCCTCTCTTTGAGAATAGGCACATTGCTACTATCCCGGAATATGTGCTTACATATGGTGAGTACCTTACATCTTGGGTGCTCTGCGTGGACTGATGGAATACAGCCCCATTGGTATGGCTTGATCAAGCAGAGTCCCATTTCCCATCCGACTTGCTTGCTCATGTCCAAAACACTCATCCAGCAGTGAACTTCACAGCAGTGACTGGTGCTCCTTCACCTCTTACTCTGTCGAATCTGGATTCTCTAAACGCCTACGGCGATGGCGGCGACAATCTATACCTCACCTCGGATGTCGATGTAACAACTAATCCAGCCTATCTCACAGGTATCATTCCAGACACTTCTGGCAAAACCAACAATGCGACATCCGCCGCCATCATCGTGAATGACCACGGTGATGGCAACGTCGATGCTTTTTACATGTATTTCTATTCCTATAACCAGGGCAACACAGTCCTTGCGCAGGAACTGGGTGATCATATCGGCGACTGGGAGCACAACATGGTTCGATTTTCCAATGGAACCCCTAAAGCAGTTTGGTACTCGCAGCACAGCAATGGCCAGGCATTTTACTACTCTGTGGTAGAGAAACAATTCACCCGCCCTATCTCATATTCCGCTCGCGGCAGCCATGCCAATTACGCCATTGCCGGTACCCACGACCACACCATCCCCGATCTCAACCTCCCAGAAGGCCTTCTCCTCGACTACACATCGCAGGGTACACTGTGGGATCCTCTCCTCAACGCCTATTACTACACTTTCTCCGCAGAAACCAACACATTTTCCGCCGCGTCGGCGCCAGCGGATGCCATCAACAATGTTCCGATAGAGAGCAATTACGCACCCGTAGGAGCCATGGACTTCAAGGGGAAATGGGGCGACGACCAATACCCAAAATCAGATAGCAGACAGAAAGAGTTCTTTGGCTTTACCAAGTTCGTTGCGGGACCTACTGGGCCTTGGGACAAGCAGCTGAATCGTACCAAGATCTGTCCTGACAATGGGGTCTTGTGTATTGTCAGAAGCGTGCTTGGACCTTGAGGTTTGGGAACCAGAATATGAAGTATGAAATTGATGAAGAGGTTTGCATTTTGGGGACATGGGAGTCTGGATTGCTGGGTTTTGGAATATTGCATTGTTACAATATATATATATCTCCCTGGTTGATATTCGGGGTTGTTGATATGGGTATTCTCGGATCGATGGGAACGGAGATACTGATACCCTGTGCATAGTAGTACTAGTACATTGTCATTGCTTTGATCCGCCACGAGTAGCTGCATGTGCGAGTGAATGGTCATTTACCTCGTTGGCTCTCATCGAGAAATGTCTATTGTATTTCACAATTCTTCCGACTGTGCTATCTCGAACACTTAAATTGAAATGCTTCCGCATCAGAATCAAAAACCCCCACTGACGCCCCTTGAATGTCTTTTGTGTTTATATGTACCAATGCTAAATCACGGCTTCTTCCCTCCATCTCTAATATGCGACCCATGCAATTCCCGCACAGCAGGAATAATCAGACTTTCAATCTCCACTTCAGGCTCACCCTCTGGCAAGTCCTTCGGGTCAATAGGCATATCCTCGCCGCCCTTGCGCACCCTGATCCACTTGTCCTTCTGCCCCGGCGCCACAAACACCACCTCCCACTTCCTCGTGGCCAGCAGATTGCCGATGACCAGGTGGTGCTGGTAGCGATCCAGACTGTACTGCGCCTTGTGCACCAGGATCTCCGGGTCCGTCTCGAGTTTGAAGCTCACAATCATGCCCTCGGGCGCCCATCCGTCCACGAGGTTCTTGAGGAACTTCGGCACGGGATCCAGATCCACAATCAGCCGCTTGCTACGCGGCACCGCAGGCGACGAGTCGAAGTTGTCAAAGGCCTCTTCCTCCTCGCCGGCTTTCACGTCCGTCGCGTTCGTGGACTGAATCTTGTGTTCGACCATGCGCTCCGGCGGCACGAAGAAGTCGGACACCGCAGCCGCCAGGTACAGCAGGCCCGAGGGGCCCAGCGGGCGCATCAGCTGCGCGATGGTGCGCAACTCGAACAGGTAGTCGTTGATGGTCGTGAAGGACAGCGTCAGCAGCAAATTCTGGGCCTTGGCCGACTGGTACTTGCGCAGCACGGCGCGCATCTTCTGCGTGTACTCGGCGTTGGCGACCACGGCGCCGTCGGGCCCCTCGTGCAGAAAATCCAGGAAGCAGTTCGTCGCGTGGCTGTAGTGCCGCGAGTACGGCAGCAGGCTGAACTGTCGGTGCAGGAATATCACCGCGTACCCCGCCTCCAGGAAGTACTCGGCCGACGTCGCACCGCGTGTTCCCGCGCTGAAATTGTCGATGAACCGTACTGTCTGTCGCTCCAGTGGGACCATCGTACCGCCCGATGTTACGAGCACCACTCGTCGTCCTTCGGCGGCATGCTGATCGATGAAGGCTTTTGCGGTTGCGGAGTCCGCGGCGAGGGATTTCGGAGGTGAGTTCTCGGAGAAGTAGTCCCGTTCTGCTATATCTGATTCTGAAGACATGTCGATGTTTGGCCGCGAGCTACTGCTGGACATGGTGCGGATGGAGGAGGAGGAGATGGATGCACTCGGTGAGGAGGGTCGTGATGAGGGTAGATTGAAGGAGAGGGTGAAGCTGGTGCTGGAAGACGTTGAGCCTCGCGGCTTGGGCGAGGGCTGATCGATGCAGAATGTCTTGCTGGAAACTGGGACGGCTGCTTGTTCTGCCATGGTGCTGTCAGTTTCTCTGCCTCTTCAAGCGCACGACGAGCGATATTGGGAATACAAGTTGAGGAGAAGCAACAATGACTTTGTATTGGAGATATACATACGTTCGAGATATCTATCTGCTATGTATGTATTTACAGGAGTCTTTGGTGATGAGCGGGTGGGGATGGTAGCTCCGGGATACGGATGTGTGAGGTTATCAAGTCAAGGGACCTCGGGTCGGTCGTGAGGGAACATTTTTAGGTGCGAGCGTCAGAGCTCACGGGTAAGGTACCTAGGTAATACTTAGTAAATACCGATGGCGAATTGCGAATGGACTCATGGACTCATGAATCAGGAGGAGATCTATCTCCGGAGGCATCTCCTTCATTCCCTTCACCAATCGTCTATTCTACTGTGTTGAGTGTAATTCTTGAGTCTTGATAACCACAAGTACAAGTACTACATATGTATCAACATCAACTGCTTGCTCATGCTTAGGTGAGAGTGATAGATGATAGATGATGGATAGTATCAGTCTCTGATCTTGGATTGTACATACATACATTGTATATACTTGTAAGTACTGTACATATTTATTTCGGAATAAACTCATTCTTCTCTTGTGCTCACCCTCGTCCTCGCTTTTTCTCAAGTGAAATCTGGAGTCTGGATAAGAATTGGCTAAGGATTGAGGGTGAGGGGTATCGACGGCTCCGAGCTTTTCGTTTCTTTTTTCCTTTTCTCTCCCTCTTCGTCTTCTTCCTCGACTCCCTTTCGCCTTTTGTTTTGCTTGCTCGGTCATGGATGATTGTGATGATGACAAGCATCTTCATCGGGACATTGATCTACCATACTACTACTGATACTTTATTTTTCTTTTTCTCTACTTAATCTATTTAGTTTACATATGTTAGTAGTACTTTATTCTACATAGGTGTACTATACATTCATACTACAGCCATCCAAGAGTGTGTGTGTACATGACATCATCCCCCTCTGTCTTGCAAAACCTTGCCCCTTTATGCCAGATTATTCATACTCTACTACACAGTACATATATTTCCATCGAATCCATAGGTAGGTAATGTAATATCTTCACGGAATACCTAATCTGTATGCACATACACACATCCGACCATTTCTTCGGTTCGGTTCGATGATCCGCCAGGTAGGGGCTCTCCTCGCATGCATATCAGTTGGAAAATGGGATGCCGTCAGTGGCGTAGAGTAGACTATGTTCTCTCCTACATAGATACGGTACTACTTACCTACTCACAAGACACAAGGTCAAATCGCATGGGCGAATCCCCCATGTTTAAAAAAAGAAATGCCATTGATTTGCATTGTAAGGTGAGGGTAGAGTACTTGCAGAGAATTTAGAAATGTTCGATGATCCTCCTCGTCGTCCTATCTGTCGGTCCGCCCCTAGCCACTACGTAGTACTTACCCGGCTGCCAGGTGCCAGGTTGGCTGTAACGAACAACTACTGCAGGTGTACATCAACACCATGATATGACTTTACCTTAATTCAATTGATAACTGCCCTGCCCTATATTACAATAGTAGTTACTATGTACCTATTGATATGTTCTACTTATAGGTTCTTAGTGGGGCTAGTGCTAGTTTCTTGTTGATAAATAGCTATTGTTTATATGTATATATACATATATACATATAGTTCTCTCTCTCTCTTCTTGCTACGTATATGTCTCTCTATATATATCAATGCCAATATTAATACTTATCATACATATACTCACCTACATGGATAATCATTCGCTATAGAATGTTGATTGGATATATACCCAACCCATTCAAATACATACGTAGCTATGTAACAACAATACCGGTTGGAAGTGGAAGCTCAAGTGCAAAAGGCCAAGGCAGGTAAGGCAAGCAGGCTCTCCTCGGCTCCAGTCGTCATCGCATCTATCTCATATCCACTTCCCCCTCAAATCTGGTACTTGTCGATGATAATCTTCATCTTCATCTTCATCTTTATTTTCGTCTTCATTGTCATTCTCTCTCAGTCTCAGTCTCATGATCCCTCATGAACATTCTCTCAAAGGGTACTTGCAGATATCTATCTATGGAGTAAAGTATCCCACTTACCTCACCTGTTCTACTTTCTCTTGTTCCCCGGTCGAGTGATATAGAATTGTATGGGCCTATGAGCGTATGAGTATGAGTATGAGCATATGAGTCTATCCTGTGATTCTATGATTATGATTCTATCTACTACGTACCTATCACCATACACTCAGTCATACGTTCATTCACTCATCTATTCATCTCATCACTCGACTTTATTCTTCTATTCTACAAAAGCTTACATTCCTCTCTCTATCTGATTTACTGTCTTGGATCTGCTAAAGCTAAAGCTAAAGCTGAAAGAAAGCTCCATCACTCATCTGTCTTGCCTTGCCTTGCCTTGCCTTTACCTTACCTTACCTTACTGATCTTTCTTTTTTCCTCCTTCAGTATCGTATCAATAACATCCCTCTCAATTCGAAATCTTCAGCCATCTCTCCGCCTGCCTATCTGTTCTTTCCATACTAACGCTGCTGTGAAAGTCGCCTCCTCACACGTTGAAGGGTTTAAAGCCATTCTACCAACGGTGAACTAGGTACCTACCTAGGTGCCCATACTTGCGCTTCGCCTGTGAAAATCGGAACCAGAACCAGACCAAAGTTAGAACTTGTAAGTACCCGAAAGTATGTTCTTCCTCGTCATTTGTACTACTCGGTGAAAATGCCCGCCTCCTTCTTCATATACGACCCTCGGACTGCACATACAGAGGACATCGTCGGTTTCTAGGAGCGCATACAACGGAGATTCATCTTTTGTGAAATCCTTCACTCCGAATCTGACTGACGAAACTCCCATCACAGTCATCATTCATGAACTCATCGTACAAAATTTGAGTCGGCTGTATCTCTATCACACAGATCGGTCATCCACATATCCGAAACGAGTTCATCTTGAAGGAGACTTCCAGGCCATACTAGCTGCTCAATTCTTATGAGCTGCGCATAGATAGTTCTATATCTTCCTGTGCTGGATCCCCTTTCTCTCGACTACTTTACGGCACTGCTCTTTGGGACCTGTTGATAAGCCGCGACTGGCCATCCCATGTTGCATCTGTATTATTTTATGATACTCGAGACTTGTATGCAGACAAGCTAAGACTCAAAGATCCAGAGTCTCGCTCTACACTTTACTCTGGTCACTGGTTCCTGGAATACACGCGCTCCACGCGCACATTGTTTCGAAGCGTTACACTTCATTCTGACTGCAACAGCTATAAAGACACAGCCACCGCACTCATAATCATGCCAAATAATGAGCTAAAACGTGCAAGAGTCATTAGGCCTTCACAATCAACCCAAACTTACCATCCTACCTCATCATCGAGTGCGAACCAGATCATTCCCGAGCAGTCTCTCCGACGACCCAGTCAGATCTCCAGTGGGGTTGAAAACCTTAGCTTCCAAAATGGTGATAGAACAATGTTTGAAAGTGGAGTCGAGACGTCAAGAGCTCAATCTCATTCCGTGTGGCAGCCACCTGTTGGGAAAATGCTTCTGCCACCATTACAAGGCTCTCATATGGCAAGACCTGGCAACAAGAATCTAGAAAAGAGCAGGACATCGCATGCGTGTGACAAGTGTCGACGGGCAAAGGCGAAGTGCTCAGGAGGGATTCCTTGCGAGAAGTGCAAGAATGAGGGGAAAGAATGCGTCTACGGTGCAGGCAAACGAGATAGGGAGAAGCTGTGAGTACGATCTGATCTAGGGTGTGTATCACAGCTGATATTTATGAACAGTGAGATGGTTCGGCTAAACAGACTTCATAAGCATGCGATTGATAGGAACGACCAGCTTATTACGCTTCTGCAGCAACTCGGTGATAGTGGTCAGCTTGGCCCTGACAAGGTACGGGAGATCGAAGATGTAATAGCAAAAGTAAGTATGCTCCCCTGTCTTGTGGTCTCACTCTAACCACCGTCAAGTCTCCTAGCCCAATCTCTGATGACGAATATATTGCTTTTCCGAATCAGAAGGGTGGCCGTGGACGCAGCTACAGTGACAGCAGTGGGGAAAAGGATGCCGATGGTGATGTTGGCTCGACTGGTTCATTGGACACGACAAATATCGATGCAAACCAAAACGACGACACAAGAGCTGATGGTTTCATGGGCAAGAGTTCTTCCGTTAGTTGGCTCAGAAGAGCAAAAAATGAGTCAGGAATTGAGAATGACAACGAACTGCATCAGAAATTTATGGAAGGGCTGACAGGGGAGAAGCCACTTGCTGTATCCAATTACATGACGAATAGCACGGAGCAGGGGGGTATTGAGGATATATCCGTGAACCCTTACGAGTTTCCACCCCAAAGTGTCGCTCATGCGCTTGTAGAGTCATACTTCGAGAGCGTTCATACGGCTTGCCCCTTGGTCTTGAGACGCGACTTCATGGAGGCTTTCAGTTCTTTCCCAAGAGATCATGATGCGAATCTCAGTCTTCAAGACGAGACCTGGCTGTGTATTATCAACCTTGTTTTCGCAATCGGTGCGCGGTTAGCACACTTGACCAATGCCAGTCATCAGGGCGATGAACGTGATGATCTCTTGTATTTTGCCCGTGCGAGACTTCTCGGTATGGATGATGAGAATTTGTTGTACAGGGATGCCGAGCTCCAGAGGACATGCGGCCTAGGTCTACTTGTCGTATACCTGATGGCATCTAATCAGTTGAATAGGTGCGTATGGTTGTTCTTGGAGCTATTGCAGTACTAACAATAAATCCTACAGGGCTTGGGTTGTCAACGGACTTGCTGTGAGGCATGCCATGTCTCTCGGATTGCATATTCGAAGCGAGGCAACAACTCTGACAGATGTAGACAAAGAGGTTCAAATAAGGGTATGGTGGTCACTGTACGCACTTGAGCGTCAGCTCGATGCATTGACTGGTCGTCCAAGCTGCATTGCAAGTCAAGATATCAGCACTCCACTGCCCATCAACATGGACGAAGGATCGTTTAATCGTGTAGTGCCATTGGATCAGACGCTTCGGCCTAGTGTGTTAACCTCAGCTTCAGGGGAGTCTAACTTGGCACTGTCCAAATCTGATACTAGATCTGAAATGTTTGAGCAGAGGACCTCGACAGAGAAATCGAAGAACTCGAACTCTGGCTCCACTTCTCGCCGAGCATCTGTCTCTCACTCCAGCAATAGCACCACACCCTTCACTGCTAACCCGGTACATATAGCCAAGTTGACTTATACGACCAGCACCTTCTTTATCTACAGCATTCAACTATCCATTATCTACCATGATATCCTCGAGAAGCTCTATTCAGCTGCCACTGTTAATCAGAAGTGGATTGATATTCAAAATATTATTCAAGATATGGATCAACGACTCCAAATATGGAAACAGTCTTTATCAGTCGAACTAGACTTCACTATCAAGGCAAACGATCAATACGACTCACAGCGTCGTGGGCTCGAAATGTTTTACCATAGTGCTCGAATGACATTGTTTCGACCATGTCTATGCCGTTTCGAAGGCCGCATTCCAAACGAATCCCAAAGATCCAAGACCTTCAACCACGAAGCTGTTAAGGGTTGTGTGGATTCTGCACGAGCAGTGATTGCGACTTTTACCAACAAACCAAACCCTGCAGAAATCTACAAAACCAGCGGTTGGTGGAACGCGCTCCATTATCTTTGCGAAGCAGCGTCTATATTGATGCTCGAGATTGCATACCGTGCCCAGCACATGCCCAGCGAGGTTGATGACATCTTTAGCGATGCCAGAAAGGCTGTTTGCTGGCTGCATACCTTGTCCGGGACTTCCATATCAGCACGAAAAGGCTGGGAGATATTCAGTGGTCTGCTGCGCGATGTTGCCCCCCTGATAGGACAGTCTACGGATAGCATGGAAACTGAAGCGCCCATCCCTCCCAACTGGCGACGGAAACAGAGAGCCAGCAACGGCCAGAGTTCGCTCGGTGCCTCCGCGCCCGCATATAACTCCAGCCCAGCAACGGCATCGACCTATAATGATCCCACCCAATTCTCGGGCATGCAGCAGCACGATACGACTGCAGACTGGGTGCACGGTCAGTTCAACAACAGCCAGCAAATTCCATCCACGACCTACGCACCCATCAACACAAACTATCTACAGTCCATTCCACTTGTCTCTATGGGCGGCACCCACTATGGCCGTTACGATGAGTTCGGGCCCTGGCAGGGCTCCTTCAACCAAGGTGACTTTGACCAGGGTAATTACTTCACCTCCACGCCTGCCGCAAACAATTTTAGCTTCTCACCCACCGCAGCTACCATGGATGCCCACGCCCGAAATATAGCACTCACTGCCGCTTCGGGACTGGATAGTACTGCCGCGCCCATGTCACTTGCTGGTGGACTGCCCGGACGAGACGATCAGGTGAATTTTGCTGGCCAACATGATTGGTATATGCCTCTGGGTATGTATTCTAGTCAGGATCAGGGACAAGATCAAGGACAAGATCATGGACAGGATCTAGGAATGAATGTTAATGGCTTTGGTATCGAGGGGAGAAGGACACGTTGATTTGGGGAAGATCTTGATGTGAGATTACGCCTGGAGATTTGCGGAGGTCTTTTTGAGAAACGGCAATGGGAATATCTATGGCTTTGTCGTGGTTTGGCTTGCTGCACTTCCTATCCGTCATACTTCACGGTTGCTTGCAGAGGATTGGGTGTGGATGAACAATTGTAGTATATTCGTTTGCTTTTGATGAAATGGCTTAGCAAGGGGGTCTGCTCCTAAGGGAAGGGGTATGTTTTCAGGTGGCTATTTGGCCTTCATAGAGTGAGATATGGTTATGAGTCTGTATGAACAATGACACGAGTGCTTATCTAGCTATCAAATCCTTAGACTTCATTGCGAATTACAAAGGACGAAATTGATGTGTTCTTGGGGTTGGTAATGTTACTAATGCATGCTCCACGTTCTTTGACCTGGAAAGACCTCTCCATATTTTGTGCTGTACCAATGGAACCACAATGAGAATTCATACTATATCATCTACTTCACAGTCCCAGTCTCCGGTTGCTGTGATTCCCGGCGCCTGACTACCCTTGAGAGAGATATCTATGCGAATCACATGCTATATATGATCCTCAGATGCAGTCAAGCCACTCGTCCTCGTGAATGCTTCACATATCCCACCACTCCATCAAACCACAGATATCCCGGCCCCTCACGATTTCCCACCCCCAAATAATCCCCCAAAGATACCGGCGCCAGGGAATCCTCCACCAGCACCCCCACCCCCACGCCTCGCCGCCTCGCGCTCAATCCACTCCCTCAGGAACCTCTCATCCGCCAGCTGCCGCCCATCGACGACGCGCGTCTCGCTCTGCGCCTCGCCCCGATCAAAGGCCAGCAGCGTCGGGATCTTCGTGATCATGTAGCGCATGCCCACATCCGTCGTCATCAGGTCCGGCGAGTCGTACTCGATCTCCGCGAACGATACGCCGCCCTGCTCCGTGCCCGCGCCGCTTTCCAGCAGCGACTGGATCAGTGGCGATACCGTGCGGCAGGTCGCGCAGTAGGATGTCGTCCACAGCGTTAGGAGCGGTTGTCGTGACGATGAGGAGAGGAGGATGTAGGTTGAGAGCTCGTCGGCGTTGCGGACGCTGTGGGCTTGTTAGTGCTGAGGGGGGGGATTGATCGGCGGGGTGCGGATCGGGGATTAGAGGGACGATGGGATTGTGAGATTGTGGGGTTGGTCGTGGGGTTTGGGGGGCCTTGAACGGTGCAGTGCTTTGCTTGATTGCTTGCTTAACTGCTTACGGTGGATGGATCCGGTTCTTGACTTCTCTGGGGGCTGTCGTTGCAAAGGAGCGCGCGGAGAGTGTGAGATGCGAGGGCTGAAACGTAAGTCGCAGAGCGCGGATGGGCGTCCTGACTCGTATGGCCATTGTGCGCGCGTGTGATGTTGGCTTGAGGGGATAGAGGTGGGGAAGGCTCAAGAGGGTGGTTGATCGATCACCTTTGATTTGTTTTGATGTGTTGGTTGACAACGAGAGTCGAGACTCGTGATACATATTCTACGTAGTACTTGGTGAGGTTTTGCCGCTGCGTCATAAGTACCTACTTAAGTAATGGTATTCGGACAAGGGCCAGGTTCAAGGCGGTCAAGAGGTACGAGTATGTATGTATGTGCTTGTTATTTATCTATTTATGACATTGAGGTGTTTGATTTATGCCATGGCTTGGTTATTGAATAATACTTTGAAGTATGTTCTACTTATTGTCTAATAATGAAAAATAAATGACAACATTAATGCTTCTTATGTATTAAGTATTTATCAATTATATCCACTCACCCATCATATTAACTATCATATATTTTTGTCCTGAAAAAAACAAAACTGATCACTTCACCCATACTCAGCTGCTCGTACTTGATGTCTGTCTTACAATTCCTTGGAATTAATTCTCGCAATCTTTTCCCTTTTCCTTCTCTATCCCCTCTTTACATTGTCTGTTATTTATCTATTATCTATTGTTAATTACCTACCTAGCATCTCTGCCAATGATCTGGAAGACGTTAAACAGCAAACGGCCTTCTCTTCACTTCAATACATCTCAAAAGGGCCTCACCTTAGTTAGGACGAGGTAATAAGTGCTTTCGCGTCCTCCACATCAACCACATCTACCCTTCCCCGGCCCCAAAGTTTACCTGTGGACAATCACCGTGCTGACGCTCCTACAACTGCAAAAGATCAAAAAGGTGGATTCCCATTCCCATTCCCATTCCCAGACCAGACCATACCAGACCAGACCAAGACGCCACAGAGTCGAGGGAGAGACATTGACATTGACATGATCAACCTCCATCCGTCGGGGAATACATGCGCATACACACCTATGTAGAAGATCTTCAAACGCTCCTTCGTCTCTTCGTCCCTTCCTCCCTCCTCCCTCCTACTCCTCCTCCTCCTCCTCCTCCAGTCTCTCTTTCAAACGCCTTGAAGCGCTCCCAGCAAGCATGAGATCCCCCAGCACTTAGAGCATCTTCCTCTTGCAAACGACCTGAATATGACAGCAATCACCTATCCGCCTTCTCCTTAGAATACCTTACCTTACCTCCCCTACTTCTCGATTTCATACAACCTATACATCCGAACCCTACGTTTTAATTTCCTCCATACACTCTCGATATTTGCCCATCCGGTTCTTTCAACGCAACTGTCCTCCCTGATTCTGTACCCAGCACAGTCCATGGTATACAGCACCCTTGATCGGTTCACTTGCGATTTGTTTAGATATGGCTTCGTCCGACAGCACAGCACAGGCTGAGAAGGGGAGTGGAACTGCCAGCCGTAGATGGACCTCTATGTTCAAGCGGAATTCCAAGGGCACAGAAAGTCCGGAGGAATTCGAGGATGGCAAAATCAAGCCTACAAAATGGAGCATGGGCGTCTTGAATGATCCTCGGACTCATGAGGTTCCAGGTATATACACAAATCCATTGCAATAAACTCTTTGTCGTAACATGGTTGCTAACATGTTCGAAAGGATCTGTGCTTCTCCTGTCAGGTAGCGATCGCAATGAACCGCTTGGATTGGGAAACATGCAAGCAACTACCTCTCATTCCTCTCTGCCAGCTCAATTTTCGTCGACAAACCTGGGTCGACCACCGACGGCGCGACGCGCATCAGAAGGAAAGAAGAAGACAAAGGACGGAGCAATCATCCTCGAACCACAACCTGACGAATCACAGAATGACCCCCTGAACTGGCCTGCTTGGAAGAGGGATACTGCTTTACTCTCGTTGGGATTGTACTGTATGGTGGGAGGAGGTCTGACGCCCATTCTTGCGGCAGGATACACCAATGTTGCGAATACATATGACACTACACAGCCAAAGGTTGCCCTGACTACGGGATTGTATATGATGGGTCTGGGAGTCGGCTCGGTATTCGCTTCTCCTACGGCAATTCTATATGGAAAACGGCCTGTGTATATGTTTGGCGCTCTCTTACTTATTGGTACATCGGCGTGGTGTGCTGCTTCGCCAAGTTATAACTCACTCCTAGTAGCTCGTGTTTTCCAAGGGGTGGCTGTCAGCCCCGTTGAATGCTTACCGTCGGCCACTATTGCGGAAATCTTCTTCCTGCACGAGCGCGCGTATCGCATTGGTATCTACACTTTGCTTCTACTTGGTGGGAAGAATTTGGTACCACTCGTGAGTGCGGCCATCATCCAGTCCTATGGCTGGAGATGGGTATTCTGGTATGTGAGGCTTTCGTGTGTGTGAGATTGTCACTAATTCAACTTAGGATTGTTACCATGGTTGTCGGACTATGCTTGATTCTACTTTTTCTGTTTGTTCCGGAGACATTCTGGGACCGTACGCCAACTCGCTCGAGGAGCAGAAGAAACTCGGAGAAATCATCTATTAAGGCATTCTTCGGCAGTCACAAACGCTCTCCTGCACCAAAAATTCTAGTCGTTAAGGATGAACCCACACGAGTATCCAAGGACGAGGATCCCCATATCATTCGCACTGTTGATGGAAATATTGATGACAATACCACTCTCAGAAGAATTGCTGCCAGAAACGCCTCCAGAACAAGTTCGGCACAGGACGTGAACACATCTCGCAGAAATCTGCACGTGGGTTTTGTCCCAGAAACTGACGAAACCGATGAAACCAAAGCGGAGGAGCCTCGAGATGAGTTCACAACAGCTCGAAGTACGCCAGCTATCGAAAAGCATTCGCCTTTGGACACGAGTGGCTCAATGGATCATGGCAAATATCTAACAAACACTGAGCACCCAGCTGAAGAAGGTTTTAGTGCAGGCAAGGTGGACTCAAATCATAGGCCTAGTCCGTTGAAAAACAAATCTCTTCAAACACCAGATGGCAGTCCATTGGATGCAAATCCTAGATCATGCCTTGCTCGTCATCAATTCGAAATGAGGATACAACCTAGCGGTCTAGGTCCGCCCACACCAGGGCTCCATAATTTCAACTCACCGTTTTATATGGGAGTTGAAAGGACTGATTCCGACTATATGAGCCGTGGGCTTGAACCAGCATCTGGGGTTTCTACCCATGGAGGGGATCCCGAATTGCATTCATCTGAGCACCTCGAATCGACTCATGAACCAACCTCTGCTTACACAGCTACCCTCAAACAATCGCCACGTAAATCCTTCATTCAACAACTCAAACCATGGAACGGCCGCCTCCATTACGACAACTGGTTCCGCGTTGCCATGCGCCCCTTCGTTCTCTTCGCTTACCCAGCAGTCCTCTGGTCCTCAATCGTTTACGCCTGCTCAGTCGGCTGGCTAATCGTGCTGTCCGAGTCCGTATCCACCGTCTACCGCTCCAAAGACACATACAACTTCTCGGCCCTTTCTACTGGCCTCATCTACATATCTCCATTCATCGGCGGTGTTCTTGGCACCGGCGTGGCAGGTAAGGTTTCCGACATCATCGTACGTGCCATGTCCCGCCGCAATGGCGGCCTTTACGAACCTGAGTTTCGTCTTGTCATGGCGGCTCCAGTAGCTCTCACCACTGTCATTGGCCTCATGGGCTTCGGGTGGAGCGCACAGGTCCACGACAATTGGATTGTACCGACTATCTTTTTCGGTATCATCTCCTTTGGCTGCTCGCTTGGCTCCACTACGGCCATCACGTTCGTCGTCGACTCATATCGCCAATATGCTGGCGAGGCGCTTGTCACGCTTAACTTCTCGAAGAACATCTTCCATGGTCTGGTGTTTAGTCTGTTCTTTACGAGTTGGCTGGAGGCCGACGGCAGTCGAAAGGTGTTTCTTGCCCTTGGTGGCATTCAATTGGCGTTGCTTACGCTTAGTATTCCCATGTTTATCTTTGGGAAGAGAGCGAGGATGTGGACTGTGCGGATGAATTTGATGGAGAAATTTTGAGGTCTTCCCCCCTTCCGCACATCGGTTTTGACTTGGATTGGGACTTTTGAATCGAACGGCCGATGCTGATGTTTTAATGTTCTTATCTGTCTTATGAGGCGTTCTGGATCATGATTGTGGACAGGGAAACGGCACTTCGGAGTTGACTTCTGATTTGTACGCTTTTTCTGCATTGGGCTCTCTGCATTTGGAGGGAAAGATTGTATGATAGATGGTAGATTGCAGTTTATTATTGGGGTAGTTTAATTCGAAGATTGTGGAGAGAGATGAGAGTCATGTGAGTCTGCTGGTGAGATGTGGGTATATACTTATATCTCATGTCTTCGTCGAACTTAACTTGGATTGGGATTTCGTGCTGATCTTCCTGGAGTACGTCCAGTATGTACATATGATTCTGCTTGGTCGTCATGCATCAGTGTACATATCTACACATACGATCAATTCTAGCAGAGCCTCCGTATGTACAGTACAACTCAGCAAAACAAAACCTCATCGATATAAATGCAATGGCTCTTGTTCAATTGGTTGTGTATCTAACATATCGATTCTCAAAGTAGATAAGGAGGAGGGCGGGGCTGCATTCGGCTCGAGATAGCTGGGTCCTGTCACTCAGGCGGGGCGGGCTGAGTGTGGCCGACTGTACTATGTAAATCACCCGTACGATGCACATACAGAGAGACACAGAGCTTGGACGTCAACCAATAACCAGTAATGCACTCCACGAATTCAAACACCTCCACATCCACATCCACATTCACACTCACATCCACGTCCACGTCCATAACTATCAATACATCAGATCCAAGAGTCACAATGAGAACAACATAACACATAACACATCGTTTCGATTAGGCGTCGCTCATATACGCTTCCTCCCTATCAGACCACCCTCTCCTTCATCCTCTCCCCTCTACTGAAAACTACACTTGCTGGCCGAAACCCTGCCACTTCTCCGCCTTTTCCGTCGAACTTTTTCGAATCTATCACCCTTTCTCTTGCTCTACCAGCACCTTACATGGCCAATTTGGGCGAAGACCCGTCTACAGCCCTTACAGCAGCTTCCAAAGCTCCGCAGAAAATTAATGCAAAATCCGCACCCAGCAGGAGAACAGGTACAAAGCGTGATCGCCTGGGTTGTTTAACCTGCCGTCACAGGTCAGTGAAAGTCTAGATCCCGTGACCAAAACCCCCCTTTCCCACCCCAATGGCAGTACAGACAATCGGCGATAGATGTTGAGGGAACAAATGCTGACCGTTGCACCCGTTCCTGAGCATCAGACGGAAGAAATGTGATGAACAATACCCTCTCTGTGGCCATTGTAAACGCCTAAACCTCGTATGCAAGCGCGAGCCGCCGAGGAAAGTCCACTCATCGGACGATGAGGCTGAACCCGTCGTCGCTGGCTCTTCCACCTCCATGGTGAGGAGGAAACCTGAACCGACTCTCCATATCTTGCGTGCTCCAGATACGACCAATCTTGGCGAATTCGCAGATCCCATCCGTGGCCGAGATAGACGGGCCATGCTCAGCTATTACACGGAGATCTTGGCAAACCTACTTTCAACTACGCATCATAACAACTCTTTTCTGTCCGGTAAGTCGTTCGGGCCATCTCAAACATGTGCCGATACTAAATATCCAAGTCTTTCTTCCAATGGCTATGGAATCTCCTCCTTTACAGAGATCTCTGGTGGCCTGGTCATCTGCACATTTATCTCACTATCATAAACCTCATCATGCAGCTGCTCTTGAGAATAGATCCTCCGCTCTTCTCCTGGTGGCCGCTTCTCTATCATCTCCTATTCAAGCACCCCAAGATTCGGATGCTATCCTTGCAGCATGTCTTGTGCTCTGTGCCACTGACATTGTTCTCGGAGATACAAAGTACTGGTACCAGCATCTCTGTGGCGCCAGGAATATAATCTTGTCCGCTCGAAGTACTGGCCCTGGTGGAGTCCAACTAAAAGGTCCAGATTGCTTCAAGACTTCCAGGGATGGCCAGTGGCTCTTGCGGAATTTTGCATATCACGACATCTTCGGAGCCGTTACGTCTATGGATCCGCCGCTGATTGGGGGTACTTATTGGCTAAATGACGATAGCACAGTCATCGATGCCTACTTTGGAGCCGGCTCAGAGATCCTGGGCATGGTCTCCGAAATCTGCACTCTCGACACTCGCAATCGAGCCCGCGTGGAGTGTGAAATCTCCCTCGAAGATGTCCTACAAGGCGTACCCGGTCCCTTTGTGCGACCCGATTTCTGGCACACAGCAAACAGTCTAGATGTACGCCTGAACCAGTGGACGTGTCCCAAGCTGCCTGACTTCTACATCATGGAACTCGCTGAAGCCTATCGAAGCTCTGCCCTGATTGCCCTTTATAGGAGACAGCGTCAATGGTGTCAAGCAAACCGCTCTTCAGCGCCATCGGAAGCCACAATCATCGCTAAAATCGCAAAGGCTGTCGAGGACGCCATGTACCACATCCATCGCATCCCCATCCAATCCCTGCCTGAATGCGGCCTCGTCTTTCCACTTTTTATGGCCGGCGGCGACGCCACGGAGGCTGCGCACATCGAGACAGTTCGTCTGCGCCTCAGCGCTCTGCTCGCTCACCGAGGCTTCAAAAACATCCTGCGTTGCTCCGAGGTGCTCGAAGAACTGTGGCGGCTACGTGCTGCTGGTGCCAAAGGGTCTAAGGGGTATGATGTTGACTGGATGGACGTACTGGCGAAGAATGAGTGGCGTTTAGTGCTATCGTGACGTATTCTTGGGTATCGGGACGTCTTATGGAGTCATGGTTCTGGATATGTATCTTTATTTGTTGTTTATGCATGGTATTTGCGGACTTGGGGATGAAACAGGCATTCTTATGTCTCGGCACTTATTACCATCATCATTTGGATTTGGGGGAGCTTCGCTTGTATCTATTGATCTGGTCTGACGGTAGAGCTTTTGGAGTTTGTGTAGCGTTTGGATCCGATTTATCTACCCGGTTGGCTGCCTTTTTGTTTTGCTTTGTGCTTGTGTATTGATTCCCATATTCCGAGGATATTTTAGATAGATGGAATAACATGCTTATTTATAACTCCATTACCCATAAGGGCAGACCCAACTTCACAATATAGTCTGATACAAATCATTGTAACGAATGCACCTCCTTTTATCATGATGGCCATACCTTGACATAGGCAAACATCAGACAAGCAAGCAACAATTCGCTTAAAAGGTTACCAACAGCACACACATTAACATCAAAGGCACAAACGCTCAACAGCATCAAAACGGACAACATCCCCAGAAACACAGAACAAAAAGAACATGAATAAAAATCGCAAAAACAAAAAGACACTCGACGTGGGACTCGAACCCACAGCCTCAAGATTAGAAGTCTTGCGCGCTACCATTGCGCCAGCCGAGCTCATTTATGGCAGAGTATGCTTATTTAATAGTATATACACTACACCAGAGAATGGGCAATGTCAATGGACAACATGTGAGGCAGGAGGAACACCAAGTGGGCTCTTGAGGGAAAGTTTTACCAGTAGGCAGGCAGAAATTGGAAATTCGGGAGGGATTCTCCACCGGTCGACCCATCAGGGTTGGTTGGGCCGGCAAAAATTGTAGGTGTTCTACTTGTAGGTAGGTAATAATACGCTTCTGCTTCTGCGCGGCTGTTCTACGGATTTGGGTGATGGGAGCAAAATGAAAAATTCATCGTATGTACATAGCTTGGAGGGGTACTCCATACTAGACCATAAGATAATGATAATATCACAGCATAGGATCGAAATGCAAAAAAGCCACTCGACGTGGGACTCGAACCCACAGCCTCAAGATTAGAAGTCTTGCGCGCTACCCTATTTGATTGTTAGATGATGTTGGTTTGACAGTTGAGTTGTGATGCTACTTACATTGCGCCAGCCGAGCTGAGTTGTTGTCAAGTCGTTGCTATTTGGATATTTTGAAGGGTCTCATACCAATGCTAAACAAAAGAACCTGGTTGGAGATGTGTAATAGCTGAGGAAATATGGCTGTATGACTGTTTGCAGCCTGTGTGTTCTCCACCGCAGTCTAGGATTTGAGCAAGAGGATTCCCTGCCAAATACAGTAAAAATGAGAGCCGCCTGGGGAGATAGATGGAGGGCGACGAGCGTCTAAAAGTTAACCAAAAAGAGACATCGAAAGTGTCTCTGCACAGCACGCGTCAAACGGATGAATGTATTTATGTCTGTGCCATTATTTGAGTTGGAAGACCAAGTGCAAAAAAAACAAAAAGTCACTCGACGTGGGACTCGAACCCACAGCCTCAAGATTAGAAGTCTTGCGCGCTACCATTGCGCCAGCCGAGCTGTGATTGCTGAGTTTAATTTTACTATTTAAATATACATTCTAATCATAGAAGCAGGTACGCACGTATCATTGTTCAATCAGAATATGGAACAGGTCACAAGCACAATAGAAAGACGGGTCTCTAAATAAAATAAAATGCAATTCTATATTTAAGAGGATATTAATATGGAGAAAAACCAAGGATGTAAGAAGCTTGGGTTTGAAAACATTATAACAATAGTCCGTTGGAGGGCCAGTCACCAATTCTAGATTGAAGATGAGCGATTTTCTCGCGAAATGTCTGTACGCATCGATGAATATGCCATGCTTGGTTATGTACCTTATTTTTATTTCTTTTCTCGGATATATCGAAGGCTCGATGCTCAAATGAGTTGTGTAATATTCATTCCTCGGGATATTGTAGACATGCCCAGTCTATAAAGCACAAATAATGATATGTATGTACATACATAGGTAGGTAAATTCGCAGTCAAGATATGATACCCACTCAGTAGTATCACTCTCGTCCAACAACTTATCAAGTATTACGCCGATCATCCCGACACCGCCAACGGAAGCAATTCCGTATCCACCAGGTTCCCCGAAATATTTATCCCCAAGCCCTTTCCCAACACTACATCATCAAGGATGGCAACGTCGCTCCGATTCTGCAGGCCCTCGCGCCTCCCTCAAGCTACTCGACGATGTTATGCGACCAGTGTCCCACGAATTCCGCTCAAATATGACCTTCATGAGCCAGCGAAACCCATCGCTGACGAGAAACACCAACCGATTATTGTTATGCATGGATTGTTTGGCAGTAAGAAGAACAACAGGTCTATCAGTAAGTGAGTGATTCATTGATCCCGACTCCCTGTGTGGGAGGATAAGAGATAAGAAAAGACACTGAAACGTATATCAGGGTTCTTGCGAGAGATTTAGGAAGATCTGTGTACGCTGTTGTAAGTATCCTTGGCCATAGATGAAGGACCTAGCTCAGAAGATTAGGATCTCAGAAATCATGGAGAATCTCCACATCATGAAAGGCATGACTACACCGCCATGGCCGAAGATGTCGCCGGCTTCATCGAGGAGCACAAGTTGAAGAACAGTACATTGCTTGGACATTCTATGTATGCTTCTCCCCCTACCACCCATGGCTCGGCGAAGCTAATAAGATGATATAGGGGTGCCAAAACCGCCATGGTAGTTGCACTACAATCTCCAGAATTGGTGGATAACATCATATCTGTCGACAATGCGCCGGTGGATGCGGCTATGTTGAGCTCATTTGGGAAATATATGCAGGGCATGCGACGAATCGATGAGGCAGACGTCACCAGACAGTCCGAAGCAGACAAGATACTGAGTGAATACGAAGAGGTACACGATGCCTATCTTGTTGAAAGAACAATGCTAACATGATATTCAAGTCCCTCCCTATCCGTCAGTTCCTCCTCGGAAACCTGCACAGACCGGAAGGTGAGAAGGCACAGAAGTTCCGCATACCCCTTAAAATCCTCGCATCCGCCCTCGACAGAATGGGAGACTTCCCCTTCAAGGATCCGGAGGCAATCCGGTTCGAAAAGCCTGCGCTCTTCGTACGCGGCACGCAGAGCAAATACATACCCGATGAAGCACTGCCAATCATTGGAAAGTTCTTCCCACGCTTTCAACTTGCAGACATCGATGCAGGACACTGGGTGATTTCCGAAAAACCAGAGGAGTTCAGAGAAGGTTCGTCATCTAAAATTCAAGTGATTCATTGATACAATATGGAAGACTAACCATGATCAGCGGTGGTGGAATTCTTGAAGCCGAAAGAGTAGACAAAACCATAAGGGTATCATAGACATAGACATAGACATTTACATAATAGAGAGCGCCCTGTCTCATCAACAAGCGCATCCTCCAGCATCTGTACTGCTTCCTCCCACCGCTACACCCGCTCGCTGCCTTGTGTTGTAGTTCAAGAGATCCGGGTTCTTGACAATTTCGTCCACCACATCTATGAATGGTTTCCGCACATTTTCTCGCGTCTTCGAACTGACCTCGCAGAACTGTGTCCCATGGGCTGTTGCCAGCGCCACCCCTTCTTCATATTTTACAGCCCTCGATGTAGATGCTTTGTCTAGTTTACTTCCAACCTGTGAATGTCAGTCTCGTTTCTCGCTTCAAACCCATACTTCGGGAGCATACCAGATATAAAACAGCCCCAGGAATAGCGTTCGACTCAGCCTCCTCAAACCACCTTTCCATGGCCTGGAAACTCTCTCGATTCGAGATGTCGTAGACAAGTATAACAGCATGGGCACCGCGATAATAACTGTTGCTCAGTGTACGGAAGCGTTCCTGACCAGCAGTGTCGAGGAGGTTAAGTCTGTATGCCTTCCCATGCACCGACAACTTTTTCAACTGTTCGTTACATAGTCAGCACCAATTTGGCCACCCCAAATCATACTCTGAACATGTTCATACTTTGAAATCCACGCCAATAGTGGCCGTCGAGCTCTCCGAGTCGAACTGATCATCGCAATAGCGAATGAGTACTGCACACAATCAGCATCTCGATCGTTCTTATCGTATCCAGGGATGCGGATAACGCACGCGCGCTCTTGCCCGTGCCGGAGGGACCGATCATGAGGATCTTAAGGGTGGGCAGGTTCTCATCGTTCGACATTCTGGCAGCGGTGATCCGACACTTGTCGTAGGATTTGTTGGAAGAAGGAGGATAAGACGAACAAGAAAGAGAAAGGGAAAGAGGTGCTGGTGTTTATTTGGAGTGAGACAGGAACACGCAGGAAACAAGGTCAGGTTGAGGCGAATATATTTCAGTGGTGTGCTGGTGCTGTTGTTGCATGAAGGCCACGCCCATGCCCATGCCACCGCTCCCTCTCTCCCTAATACCTATCCATACGTCAGCCTTGGCCGCTAGGCGGCTTATCGCCGCCCGCACTGCTCTAGCGTGTCTGCGAATCACCAACCCCGTTCACATGCTACCTACCTACCTTACCTGTCCCTGTGATGCGCCAAATGCACGGAAATGGAACGTGGCTGCTGCATTTCTCGACTCAGGAACAGCGAAATGTTGATTGGCAGGAACTTTTGGTGGGAAAGGAGTTGGAAGCTCTCGGTCCCATGTCTCCTCCTGTTGAGGACTACATGCTACGTACAACCGCAGAAGATCACACTGATTCATGAGGACACAAAATCACTCTTACTGTATCTTCAGGTACTTTTTTCTCTCTCTCGAATGGTTCTGCGCCACTTATGGATAGGTTGATCGGCCTTATTCGAACTTTATCGTGATCTAAAGTGGAATCTCTTCGAATCAACTTTGTTCTAGCATTCTGTAGTCTTTATAAACATTTCTACACCATAACACTCGTTTATACACGCATCTGCTCCTGAATGAGCTTGTACTGCTTCCGTTCCTTCTTCTTGCCCAGTTTCTGTCTCAAGCCTCCTATGTATTTTGCTAGTCTCTGGAAAACGTACTGCTCGCAGAACCAAGCTATAACGAAGTACCCTATACCGAGAACCAGAATGAATACCCGGAAATCCCACGTCATGGATGTGAGTTGCATGAACCGATACAGCCAATCAGCTGGATCAAAGAGCATGTAGGATGAGAACAACAAGGTAACAACTATAGTCACCACGAATGGCACTGAAAATAGAATTAGTAAGGCCAATATGAAAACGTGAGAGGAGAAAACCTACAATTTTGTGTCATGGATCGCCGGAAGGGTGGTCCAATGCTAAGAACAATACCCGAAAGAATGTATTCGTAACAAGAGACCAAGAACAATGTGGTATTCTCGGAGTTCTCGACGTTCGACTTCTCCTTGTCAAGATGCGGCGGAACGAACCTGTAATATCGTCAGCACCAATAATAGTATAGGCCAGATGTGTCACTTACCATGGTTGTCTCTGAACAGCTTTGAATCCAACAGCTTGAATCAAAATCACAATTGCGATCTGACCCAGTAGTGGAGTCAAGACCTTTCGAGAAACTAGATTCGCGGTAGGTCTCTTCTTACAGAGCACAGGATATGCGCCAGTCCACCCCATAAATATAGCAATCGGGAGAATCAACAATAAGTCAATGAAAAGAAACTGGAAGTCCCCAAGATTTGATGCAGACGTGTAGAGGAAGCTAACCGATGTGAACTGGATGGCCGAATAGAGACTCATGTACTTAAAGCAACTGAAACTCGTAACCAGCGCAGCGCGACCCTCTCTGATAACTTCTGGAACACAAGTGACATCAAATACTCGACTGGTGAAAGGAGCGGCAACGGAGGCTTCCGCTTCAGAAAGGGAAATTCCAACGTCTGCAGCTTTCAAGGCACCACAATCATTTGCTCCGTCTCCACAAAACCCACAGCAATAATCGAGACTCTGCAACTTCTCAACCAACTCATGCTTTTCATCAGGAGACATGCGTGCAAAGACCTGACCGCAGACGAGCATTCTCTTCAACACCTCGGGAGGTGCATAGTCGACGATCCATCTGAAGACGTCACCGCTAACAGCTAAGGAGTAATTTCTGAGGTTGGATATATCATATGGTAATGAGGCATCACCTTCAACCGGTGGTGGAAGAGGGGTCAGTGTCTCTTTGTCAAGATGATAGATGCTATTGTCGATGCTTTCCCAAGTAAGTTGAGCCTTAGGGTCCTGCGAGTCTCCTTCTGCAAAATGAGGCACGAAACAATGTGCGGTCCTGTCAATGAGATTACACTCTCTAGCAACACTGATTGCGGTAAGGATATTGTCTCCCGTGCACATAACTTTTCGAATACCAGCTTCGGTGAGTTCGTCTAAGACACCGGCAGTCGTTGGTTTAAGCTTATTCTCAAAGATGATGAAGCCAATAAATTCAAGTCCAGATTCTGCTTCATCGCGCTTCATCTTCTGGATCTTGACCCAGTTGAGCCTAGGGATATGTTTTGTTGCACAGGCAATAACACGGAATCCTCGATGAGTATAATATGCCAAGAGTTCTTCATAATCGGCAGGGACTGGATTTGTTAGTTCTCTGTTAGTGATTGAGCTAAGTTGTACTCACAGCTAACGGGGTTGCAAATGTCCTTCATGCACTCTGGAGCCCCTTTGACGTAGATATCACCTCCTTGGGAGCCGAAGTTCCTGACTATCACACTAGCTCTGCGAAGTTGAGAGACGAATTCGAAGGACTTGAGAACACCAAGTTCTATAGGGGAATTTTTGGTGTTGCCCTGATCGTCAATATCGTACTCCATCCCTGCGGGAGGTCTGGCAATCGATGGTGAAAGACCACCTTGTTCTTCATCTTCAGCATCGGCCGATTTCTGTTCACCTTCATCGAACGACCATCCAGTGAACTCGAACATCTTGAGGTCAAGAGGGTCGCCAACTAATTCATCATCTACCTCACGCAACGAGTGGCAAGTAGCCATGGTATATAAAGCCGCTTTGTGGCCCTCGTAGTCAAGTGTGGGATCTCGCTCGTATGAGGCTCCAGGGAGGAGAGACAATGAGTCGGGTAAAAGATCACTGAACCTGTTGCCTGGACGTTGTACAACACGAATTCCAAGAACATCCAATCCATCTTCAGTCAGCGTTCCCGTTTTGTCGAAGCACATAATATCGATTTTACCACCAACATTAACACGTTGGGGACTGATGCAGAAAATCTGCTTATTCTTCAGCCTCGACAAGGCGAAGTTTGTCCCAATAGTGAGGGTTGCTGGAAGTGCTGGCGGAACCACGATCGTGACCAGATCGAGAGCACGAACGATGATCAAATGCCACGCGAGTTTCAAGCGCACGAAATTGACAAATGAAGCCATGAAGCCAATCATCGCAATCCCTCCCATGACCGAGATATACCTGAACGAGTCTCTGTAGAATTTGAACCCTGACGGTTTCGGGAACAGCATTGACCGGACGAGAGCACCTTTAGTGGTGTTGAACCCAGTCCTTAAGACCATGGCAAGACCAACAGCTTCATCATCCTTGTCGTCCTGAGGTCTCCTGGCTCGAATGATTTTTGTGCCACAAAACAAGAAATGTCTTGCAAGCTCGGGGGCAATAGATGATGCAGCCAGGTTCAATGATTGTAGGGATGAGTCGGTGGCTGGAATTTTGGAGACAGGAACAGATTCGCCTATGGCAATAAGCATATGTGTATTAAGGAGAGGATAATGTTCTTACCAGTTAACATGCTTTCATTCACAATACAGTCTCCTGCGAGTAGAAGGCTGTCACAGGGGAACTGGGTCAGCGCAGGATCAGTCAGCTCATACACGTCACCTGGCACGAGTTCGTGAGAGGCGATATATCGCCCTGAGAAATATTAGCATTTACTGATTTGAGATCGATTAAGTGCGTAACCCACAGAAGCCATTTCGAAGGACTCTAATGTCGCACTCAAAAGTGGAAATCTCACGAAGACGTTTCATAGTCTGCGATCTTTTCGTTAGATGCATGCACTAAATCGAATAGTGATGCAAATGAATCTGACATACCGATCGTGTCTCAATCAGTGTGGTGACAATACTGATTAGAGATATTGCGAAAATGCAGATGGCATAGTAGTAATACTCATCAACGGACCACAGTATCAAACTAGCAATCTGGAAGACGTAGAAGGGATGAAATGCCTGCTGCGGTCAGAAACATTTTGTCCACTAGAAAAATCGTGCACTTACTTCATCCATCAAAAGTTGAGGAATTGACTTCTGCTTGATGTCGATAGCATTAGGCCCAAAGACGAGGTCACGATTCTCCTTCTCATCACCATCAATGCCAGCTCGGATCGATTTAACATCCGTCCATGAAGGATCTTTCCAGCTATTCGTGAGAACGAACTTGTCCTTCAGAGGATGAAAAGAAAACCTAATATATCGATAATCGAGTATACGCAGGTTTTCGAGGACTGGATCATTATCCTCATCATATCTCATCCATTGCTTCTCAGAGATTCCGAACACAGTGGATAAAGATCTGCCATATTCTGTGCTCTCGACATCTTGGACTACAAACTCTCCCCATTGATTCTACAACATGTCAGTCAAGAACTCAAAATTAAGCATAAGACACTGACCTCTATGACAACCCACGTGCAATCGTGAAGTGGACATGGTGACCCAATGAGGCGCACACGCCATGTGGGAAGCCAGCGAAAAAGTAGAAATCCGAGTCCCACAGTCAAGACACAAATCATAGTATATAATATGAACCCTAAAACACTTGTCTTGAAACCAGCCACCACGATAGTAAGGTCTTCGGTCACAATATATATCTTCTGGCTGGTTCTGCCCCCGCGACCAAACGCGCTGTTCTCAGTCCTTGCACTATCACTACGCAACAGTCGATCATGAACCGAGTTTCTTGAGATCGTAGAGGAAATCCGATGCAGTGCATTGGAGTTGGCGGCTTCGAGGTCTAGGTCCTCTTCTTCCTCTTCGTAGTCTAAGACTTCATCGTCCACCACTGCATCCTCATCGGACCATTGACGTGCGCCCTGTTGATCCTCCGACTCGTCTGGATAATATGCAAAGCTTGCTGTAGAATCTGCCCGAGATCTACGGTGTGACATTGCCGAGATGCTGGTGGGTACGCTCTCTGACATTGGCCCGGCAAAGACCTTGTTCCTGATCAGCATTGTCAAAGTATGTTTCATGAGCGAGGGCCAAAAACCTCATCATGAGCCATTTCCACATCGTCCATAAAACTAGCTGAGCTCATGTTACTACCGCGCCTGTGCAACGGTGGGTTGCCATTGGCATAGCCATTTGCTCTTGAGCTGCTTCGCGGCGGTCGTGTCGCGTTCTGTGAGGATCCCGAGATATTCATGATGATAAGAAAGGCCTTGACGCCTAGAGGAAATGGCTATCAGGTAGTCGATTGCATGGTCAAGTATGATTAAAGAAAGAAAGAAAATGAGAAGAGTCGAAATTATCATTCAAGTAATTGTTTGGTAGCCCTGCAGTATCCCACTAATAACATACCAAGCGTCACTATTTTGTAGCGATAGGCAAAGGAGCTTGGGCTTTGCAGTGATAGCGGATGTACGGCGGATTATCTGTGAGCCAGAGACTGATGCTCACGTGAGCCAGCACGGCTATGCGCTAGGCTAGATTATGGGGAAGGCCTCTCGCTAACGTTCTTTTGCATCTGAATTCGTTGGGTTGCTTAACTGCTCGGGTTCAATTCGCCTTCAACTCATATTCACAACAACGTTCACGATCTCACCCTTCTTTCACCACACACTCTTCCACGAGACATCCTCTCGATTCTACCACTTTCACACACGCGTCCACTAGGCGCCAACAACCGTCGAGATGTCTGAACCAATCCGCCAGAACAAGAATATCCCAGTGGCTCCAACACCACAAAACACCCCAGCTAACAATGCCCCAATCTCATCACACGCCCAACAACCTGGTGTAGCCAGCATTAAGGAAGGTCTGTATCACTTTCTCCATATAGATGTACTGTGATTCGTGACCTTGTTACTGACGATACTCGTAGAGGAATTTGATCGCGCTGCCGCCGCTTCTATCTTCGCACAAAATCCTAAGCTCGTCCAGATGATCCAGGGCAAGCTCGGTTCTCTCGTCGGCCGCTCATCCGGATATGTCGAGTCACTCCCAGCCCCAGTTCGCCGTCGTGTTGCTGGCTTAAAGGGTGTACAGAAGGAGCACTCAAAGTTAGAGGCCGCCTTCCAGGAAGAGGTTCTTCAGCTTGAGAAGAAGTACTTTGCCAAATTCACTCCACTTTACCAGAAGCGTGCCAAGATTATCAACGGTGCTGCTGAGCCAACTCCCGAGGAGATTAAGGCTGGTGAGGAGGATGATGATGAGGAAGAGAACGAGTCCGCCGAGGCCGAGAAATCTGATGAAGCCTCCGAGAGTGTCACAGGTATTCCAGAATTCTGGCTTTCTGCCATGAAGAACCAGGACTCTTTGGCCGAGATGATTACCGACAGAGACGAGGCTGCTTTGAAGGCCTTGACTGATGTCCAAATGGAGTACCTTGACCAGCCAGGATTCCGCCTTATCTTTGAGTTTGCTGATAACGAGTTCTTCACCAACAAGACCATCACCAAGACATACTTCTACCAGAACGAGAACGGATACGGTGGTGACTTCATTTATGACCACGCCGAGGGAACTAAGATTGAGTGGAAGGAGGGCAAGGACCTCACTGTTAGAGTTGAGAGCAAGAAGCAGCGTAACAAGAGTAAGCCATTTCGCTAAGACACGGGGAGAAGGAAAGCAACCAGCTAACAAGAGAACATAGACACCAAGCAGACTCGCGTCGTGAAGAAGACTGTTCCAACTGAGTCTTTCTTCAACTTCTTCTCCCCACCAAAGGCTCCAACTGAGGAGGATGACGATGACGTCGCTTCGGATATTGAGGAGCGCCTTGAGCTAGACTACCAGCTTGGCGAGGACATCAAGGAGAAGCTCATTCCACGTGCTATTGACTGGTTTACCGGCGAGGCTCTTCAGTTTGAGGAGATGGACGATGACCTTGAGGAAGGTGACTTTGAGGACGAGGACGATGAGGATGAGGATGATCTCAGTGAGGACCGTGACGATGACGAGGAGGAGTCGGACGAAGATGTAAGTTTGCGTCGCTGAAAGAGATAATGATAGATTACTAATTTTCTGCTAGGACGACAACACCAAGCCAAAGCAGGAGGCTGCTGAGTGCAAGCAGAGCTGAATGGCTTCACTTTAGAAGACGTCCGTTTGTAATCAAGTGCTGGGTATTGCCGGACACTTATCAACATGATCAGGTCACAGATCGACCGACCACTATTATACGAGGACTCTTTTGGGTGCTTCTATCGAGCTCTGGTTGCATAGGTGTTTCTCGCATGCATAATGAACTCTGAACTTTTCCAGTCCTGCCTAGACTAGTCTAATACGCCCTTGCTATTAAGAGCTTTGTGCTTCTTTCCCTGAACTCACTCCTTACCTATTATTTATGCTACCTGAGTTCCGGAATAAAAATGTTATCAGTACAGAGTAGATAGGATCAAACAACTAAATTGAAAAAAAAAGTGGGCGTTGAGCATTCCAGATTTATTGTCTTGTCTCAACTTGGCGACAGTGGATTGCAAGAATAACAAGAACGCAGTTCAAATTCTGAATAGGCCTTATAAGACCGACCTTCGAGGTGAGTGGTGAGCTCTGCTCACTACCGAAATGGTGAGATTTTGTTTTTGTTGGTAGGGAGTGAGTATTATGTGCGCAGCCTTCTAAGCAAAGAACACGTTCTCAGGTCTGGCCGAGGAGTCATGATCTGAGTGGTTCCATGGCGTGCTTTACTTGTTACCTAAACGCTCGGCCTCACTCGACTGAACAGACTGTGCGATACAACCTGGTCATATTTATGCTTAGTGCGGCGCTCGTGCATATGTATGAAGCAGTGGAATAAATGGTTCACAAGTGTTTATTAGGTATCAGGGGAGTCGATATAGATTACATACATAGAAGTCAGAGATTTTCATCAGGCATATCGTAAGTAGAGTCTTCTACTTACGATACCTTACGTATGAGACTTTTACACAGACAGATGCAAACTTTTCCTGTCTGTTGCAGAACCACGTTTGTAAGACGAGGCTGAAGGCTGACCGATAGCCGGCAGCCGTACCATTCCATGACGCGATAGGCTAACCACGTTCCTCACAAAAATTCGAACTCCACACATCTTACATTGACTGGGGACCCTGCTTGAGTCACATCGAGGTCGATTTATCATATATATACCCAATTCAACACCCCCGCCATGGCCTCCCAAGCAAGAGAAATCCCCATTTCATCAAGAAAGGCTCAAGAAGTTTCCCACAGTATGAGCATCTCAACGTCCCCTGTTGCTACCTTCCATTCCCCGCCAGCCAGCTTTGGCGGGGCTCGTATGCCTGGTCCAAGTCTTAAACAGTTGAAGCCTTTCGATACTCAAGACATTAAGATCCTTCTACTCGAAAATGTCAACCAGACGGGAAAAGACATCCTCGAGGGCCAGGGCTACCAAGTTGAGGCACTAAAGACCTCATTGCCAGAGGATCAATTAATCGAGAAAATTAGGTAGGGCAGTCTATTGTCGCGAACACATTACAAAAACCATACTGACGAAATAATATAGAGATGTGCACGTCATCGGTATCCGATCCAAGACGAAGCTCAGCGAGAAGGTTCTCCGTGAGGCCAAGAACTTGATCGTAGTTGGCTGCTTCTGCATTGGAACCAACCAGGTCGACCTCCAGTACGCTGCTAAGAACGGTATCGCCGTATTCAACTCTCCATTCGCCAACTCCCGAAGTGTCGCAGAGCTTGTGATCGGAGAGCTTGTCTGTCTTGCCAGACAGTTGGGCGACCGCTCTAACGAGCTTCACCAGGGCACCTGGAACAAGGTCAGCAACAAGTGCTGGGAGATTAGAGGAAAGACCCTAGGTATCGTCGGTTATGGACATATTGGCTCTCAACTCTCTGTCCTTGCAGAGGCCATGGGAATGTCGGTCATTTACTATGATGTTGTCGGTTTGATGGCTATGGGTACCGCTAGACAAGTACCGACCCTCGAGGCGCTCCTTAACGGAGCAGATTTTGTCACCTGCCACGTCCCAGAGCTTCCGGAGACCAAGAACCTCATCGGTCCAAAAGAATTCGAGCAGATGAAGAAGGGTAGCTATTTGATCAACGCCAGTCGTGGCAGTGTTATCGATATCCCAGCTCTCATCAATGCTATGCGCTCTGGTAAGGTCGCTGGTGCAGCTCTCGACGTCTATCCAAGTGAGCCAGCTGCAAACGGAGACTACTTCACCAACGACTTGAACCCATGGGCTGAGGATCTCCGAGGCCTCAAGAACATAATTCTTACCCCTCACATCGGTGGCAGCACCGAGGAGGCTCAGAGAGCTATTGGTGTCGAGGTAGCTGATGCTTTGGTCCGATATGTCAACCACGGTGTCACTCTTGGATCTGTCAACCTTCCAGAAGTCACTCTCAGATCATTAACAGTAGACGAACCAAACCATGCTAGAGTCATCTACATCCATCACAATGTTCCCGGTGTTTTGAGAAAGGGTAAGATATTCTCTTATGCGACTCGGATAAAGGAGCATGCTAATTTAACGCAGTTAACGAGATTCTTGGTGACCACAACGTCGACAAGCAGATCACCGATAACAAGGATGAGGTTGCATACTTGATGGCTGATATCAGCAACGTTTCCACCACCGAGATCAAGGAAATCTCTGAATCTCTCGAAGCCTTGAGCTGTAAGAATATCTGCCATCTTATAACACCAAAATCCTTACTAACGGTTGCGCAGCTCGTATCTTGACACGCATTTTATACTAGAGCATCACGAGAAAAGACAGAAATGTAAAAAGAGCATATGTTGAAAAAGCCGGCGCGCAGGAGGACATGTGAAGTAAAAAAAAGGATTGCATTCAACAAGGCGTGATGGGTGTGAATTTTTGATTAGGTTTTCAACAACATAGATTTTTTATGACTCATATTCAAAATCAATTCATTTCCCAGAAAGGAAACTCGAGTTGCGTTTCTATAACTTGTTTTGTGATCTTGTGTGATACATAGACAGATTAAAGAATTCACAACGATGATACGGAGCGCATCCTCACACAGCGATACACCGCTTGGGCCATATGTGCATGTACCTGCAGACCGGTACAAAACATCACCGATCATGCCGACGTTGGAGCATTAAGATTGGCGGTTATGCTCACTACTACTTAGAGGATAACGAACGGGTGAAGAAAGCCATCCGAAAACGCTCGCAAATCCACGCTGGGATATAGACTTTTGCATAAATGATCCAAAAAGGGTCGGTGTACTCCTTCGTGTGTCGTGGCATTTATGTGAATCGTGTTACTCCTGGACGCTGCAGTCATTCTCAGTGCATGGAGGCTAGGTTTTAGCAGCAGAAATAGGGGATTCGCGTAGCCTTGATTCGCAAGAGGCGGACCCTTGTGCTGGTGTCGGTAAAGCTACCTAGCAGCGGAACAACAACGAACCCATCATACCTCCTTGATAATACTATTTTGTACTTTTGTACACATTACCTTGGCCATTCGCGGGTTCCTTCCAAACGTCTTCTCCTATCATCTTCACTTCCATAGCACGGCGTATTTCTTGTTTGTTGTGCTTGCTACATTCATGCTGGCAAGATCTTTCGTACATCAAATCGGCCTCTCCTGCCCCCCGCAATAACTCAACGTTGAGAATCAACACGTTGACTTTCTCACAACACGGTCATTTCAAGACGGCCTAGATGTCGCACAATTATGAGGTCGGCACCAGGGCGTGGCAGCCAGATGCCACGGATGGCTGGGTTGCATCGGAGGTGACATCCAAGAATGTGGATGGGGAGAAAGTGACGCTCGTCTTCGAGCTCACAAACGGGGAGGTGAATACGCCAGCGCCCTTCCCTCTGTCATGGTAGGATGGATCACTGACTATCAAATCACTACTGCAGTCGAAAAGTATAGAGACAACATTAGAGGCCCTTGCGGATGACTCGAACACGACTCTACCTCCGCTCATGAACCCGACGATGCTTGAGGCCAGCGACGATTTGACGAATTTATCCCATCTTAACGAACCTGCTGGTATGACATCTTGGGCATATGGTCTCTTGATATCGAGCTGACAAGTGATTGGCGTAGTTTTGCAAGCCATTAGATTACGTTACTCCCAAAAGGAAATTTACACCTACAGTGGTATAGTTCTCATTGCAACGAATCCATTCGCGCGTGTCGATTCTCTATACGTTCCTGGTATGGTCCAAGTCTATGCTGGGAAGCAGAGAGCGACCCAAGCCCCTCACTTATTCGCCATTGCAGAAGAAGCATTTGCGTAAGTGTCGATGGAACACAGCTAGCTGAGGCCTGTGCTAAATTATGATAGGGATATGTTGAGAAGCGGCAAGAATCAGACTGTCGTCGTGTCTGGAGAATCCGGTGCCGGAAAGACTGTCAGTGCGAAATACATCATGCGTTACTTCGCAACTCGAGAGTCTCCGGACTCAACAGAGAAGCGAACGAAGAGAGGAACTGAGGTCATGAGTGAGACTGAAGAGCAAATCTTGGCTACCAACCCAATTATGGAAGCCTTTGGTAACGCGAAAACGACACGAAACGACAACTCCTCTCGATTCGGAAAATATATAGAGATCATGTTTGACAAGAAGACCAACATCATCGGCGCAAGGATTAGAACATATTTGCTAGAACGCTCGCGACTTGTTTTCCAGCCCTTGAAGGAACGAAATTATCACATCTTTTATCAGCTTGTGGCCGGTGCATCGGACACCGAGCGACAAGAACTAGGGTTGATGCCGGTAGAACAATTTGATTACCTCAACCAGGGCAGTTCGCCAACTGTGGATGGTGTTGACGACAAGGCCGAATTCGAACTAACGAAGAAGGCCATGTCTACCATTGGCGTCACCGACACCCAGCAATCTGAAATGTGGCAACTTCTTGCGGCTTTGCTGCACCTGGGTAATGTCAAGATTACAGCCTCCCGAACAGACTCTGTTCTGGCACCTGATGAGCCTGCGCTTGTGAAGGCGTGCGCCATGCTTGGTGTCAATGCTGCCGAATTCGCCAAGTGGACGGTCAAGAAACAACTTATCACTCGTGGTGAGAAGATCACTTCCAACTTGACTCAGCAACAGGCAATTGTGGTTCGAGATTCTGTGGCAAAGTTCATCTATTCGAGCATGTTTGACTGGCTGGTTGAATGTATCAACCACGGTCTTGCAACCGAGGAAGTTCTTTCTCGCGTGAACTCATTCATTGGTGTTCTGGATATTTACGGGTTTGAGCACTTCGCAAAGAATTCCTTCGAACAGTTCTGTATCAACTATGCCAACGAAAAGTTGCAGCAAGAATTCAACGCTCACGTTTTTAAGCTGGAGCAAGAAGAATATCTGAGAGAGCAGATTGATTGGAAGTTCATCGACTTCTCTGACAATCAGCCTTGTATAGACCTCATTGAGGGCAAGCTTGGTGTACTTGCCCTTCTGGATGAAGAGTCTAGATTGCCAATGGGCTCTGACGAGCAATTCGTTACGAAGCTGCACCACAACTTCGCTGCTGATAAGAACAAGTTCTACAAGAAGCCACGTTTTGGCAAGTCAGCGTTCACTGTCTGCCATTATGCTGTTGATGTGACCTACGAGTCTGACGGTTTCATCGACAAGAACAGAGATACCGTTCCCGACGAGCACATGGCAGTTCTCAAGGCGTCCACCAACGGTTTCCTTGGGCAGGTTATCGATGCCGCGACCGCCGTTCGAGAAAAGGAGTCCAATAGCAGCACCCCTGCAAAGGCTGGTGCTCCTGCTCCTGCTCCTCGCAAGATGGGTGGTGCAGCGAATCGTAAGCCAACGCTAGGTGGAATCTTCAAGTCATCGTTGATTGAGCTCATGCACACCATTAACAACACTGATGTTCATTACATTCGATGCATCAAGCCTAACGAGGCAAAGGAAGCCTGGATGTTTGAAGGACCAATGGTTCTCAGTCAATTGCGAGCTTGCGGTGTTCTCGAAACTGTTCGTATCAGCACTGCCGGCTATCCAACAAGATGGACATACGAAGAATTCGCTCTTCGATACTATATGCTTGTACCTTCAGATCAATGGACTTCTGAAATCAGAGAAATGGCTAATTCCATCCTCACTCAAGCTCTTGGTGGTGGCAACAAGGATGGTTTGGATAAGTATCAACTCGGATTGACTAAGATTTTCTTCAGAGCTGGTATGCTGGCTTTCCTCGAAAACCTGAGAACCTCAAGACTCAACAACTGTGCTATTATGATCCAGAAGAACCTCAAGGCCAAGTACTACCGCCGTAGATACTTGGAAGCTCGCAACGCTATTCTGACTTTCCAATCTTTTACTCGAGGCTATATTGCGCGCAGAAAGGCCCAGGAGTACCGCACCGTCAAGGCTGCAACTACAATTCAAAGGGTATGGCGAGGATCGAAAGACCGCAAAAATTTCCATGCTATCCGAAACAATGTCATTCAAGCACAAGCCGCTGCTAAGGGTTTTTTACGCAGAAGGGAGATCACAGAAACACGATATGCAAACGCTGCGCTTATCATTCAGCGCAACTGGAGATCAAGAAGGCAAATGAGAGACTGGAGAGACAAACGAAGAAAGGTAGTCATCGTCCAAAGTTTGTGGCGAGGTAAGACTGCACGACGCGGCTACAAGAAGGTCCGCGAGGAAGCTCGCGATCTCAAGCAGATTTCTTATAAACTCGAGAACAAGGTCGTCGAGCTTACCCAGTCGCTTGGAACCATGAAGCGTGAGAACAAGACCCTTTCCACCCAAGTCGAGAATTACGAGAACCAGGTCAAGTCATGGAAGAACCGTCATAATGCCCTTGAAGCTAGATCAAAGGAATTACAGATGGAGGCGAACCAAGCTGGTATCACTGCAGCCCGTCTCTCTGCTATGGAGGAAGAGATGGAGAAGCTCAAGCGTAACTTTGAAGAGTCTGCTGCCAACGTCAAGCGTCTCTTGCAAGAGGAGCATGATCTTCGTGAGTCATTACGTATCTCGACAGAAGAACTTGAGCAGACAAAACGTATGAGTCTCAACCACGAGACCGAGAAGAATACGATGCGACAACAGCTGGCAGAGCTTCAGGACCAGCTCGAGCTGGCAAGACGTAACGTTCCTACCCAGGGCAACGGTGAATTTATGAATGGAGCTTCTACACAAGTGCCAACAAATGGTCTCATCAATCTTGTTTCCTCCAAGAAGCCAAAGAGACGCAGTGCAGGAGAAAAGATCGAGGTCGATCGTTCCAGTGGTGCCTACAACCCAAGACCGGTGTCCATGGCCGTTACTGGTGGCGGGATCAACCGACAAAATCTTTCAGGTTCCACCTTTATCCCAAGTGTTGACAACGTCGAGTTCGAGCTTGAGAACCTTCTTGCTGACGAGGATGGCCTCAACGATGAGGTCACTATGGGCTTGATCAGAAATCTTAAGATCCCAGCTCCTGGCTCTAGCCCACCACCAACTGACAAGGAAGTTCTCTTCCCATCTTATCTTATCAACTTAGTTACTTCTGAAATGTGGAACAACGGCTTTGTTAAGGAGTCCGAGAGGTTCCTTGCAAATGTCATGCAATCCATCCAGCAGGAAGTCATGCAGCATGATGGAGAAGAGGCTGTCAACCCAGGAGCGTTCTGGTTGTCCAACGTTCACGAGATGCTTTCTTTCGTCTTCCTCGCAGAAGATTGGTATGAGGCTCAGAAAACCGACAACTACGAGTATGATCGCCTTCTTGAAATTGTCAAGCATGATCTTGAGAGTCTCGAGTTTAACATCTACCACACATGGATGAAGGTACTCAAGAAGAAGCTTCACAAGATGATCATTCCGGCTATCATCGAGTCGCAATCTCTTCCTGGATTCGTGACCAACGAGAGCAACAGATTCCTTGGAAAGCTTTTGCAATCCAACACAACCCCAGCCTTCAGCATGGACAACCTCCTCAGTCTTCTGAATAACGTCTTCAAGGCCATGAAGGCATACTACCTTGAGGACTCAATCATTACACAGACTGTGACAGAGTTGCTCCGTCTGGTTGGTGTCACAGCATTCAACGATCTTCTGATGCGCAGAAACTTCCTCTCGTGGAAGCGTGGCCTACAGATCAATTACAACATCACTCGCATTGAGGAATGGTGCAAAAGTCACGATATGCCAGAGGGTACCCTCCAATTGGAGCATTTGATGGTCAGTACAGAATGCCTTCCAACCTAATTTACATACTAACCTTTCGTAGCAAGCAACCAAGCTCTTGCAACTCAAGAAGGCTACTCTCAACGATATCGAGATTATCCAAGATATTTGCTGGATGTGAGTATTCCCTTCAGAACGAAACAGTGCTTCCTTACTAATTCTTGTTTTAGGCTCTCTCCCAATCAGATTCAAAAGCTTCTCAACCAGTATCTTGTCGCCGATTATGAACAGCCCATTAACGGCGAGATCATGAAAGCGGTCGCTTCGAGAGTCACCGAGAAGAGTGACGTACTTCTTCTCGCCGCCGTTGATATGGATGACAGTGGACCGTACGAGATTGCTGAGCCTCGTGTCATCACAGCTCTTGAAACATACACACCTTCATGGCTTCAAACTCCACGATTGAAGCGTTTAGCAGAGATAGTCTCAGCACAGGCTATTGCTCAGCAGGAAAAGCTCGATTACCCTGTGCAAGAGTATGATGAAACCGAGACCGGCAACGGCCACCATGATCTCTCCGATAGCGAGACAAACGAGACTGATGGTGCTTGAGTATTGAAACCTGTCGGATCGGCTGTACAAGTATTACTTGTTAACCGAGGGTGACGGGTTGACTGATGATCTGGTGTCGTGAGGACGACTTTTGTATATGGAGGTAAGGTCTGTGATCTGCTGCGCTTGAGCAAATTTTGCGTGGCTTTATGAGATCTGGGTTTCGTGGCGATGGCGCTGAGAGTAGGTGCGGGGGTGGTTGTCTGCTCGAACATACTTTTGTACTTGATCTATTTTGTACAGGCATTTCTTTTGTGATCGGCGTTTGTCCAGATTTTGGGATATTTGGGACTGTGATATCTCACACGATCCTGTAGCGAGGTGTTCAGTCATGATTTTCCCCGATGTTTTAATGGATATTCATCCATAATCGAGTTCTTTGATACTCAAAAGTTTGTGCAATCGTCCCCGTAACTCCCGACTCGAAAGGCTGTGGCTGTTTACCCCTTGCAGATGAGCCACCTGTCTTTATTGTAATAGAACCTGCTTCTAACACATGTATTTCTTGAATCCTACAAATTTTGCCTAGATTTAATGTTCTGCAGTTATCGTTAGTTGTTCCTCTCTATTACTAGATTATAATAACATCCTATGACTCCACAGAAGAGTGACTCAATTGCTCCTTACAACAGGCTGATACTCAGCTTTAAAGCCTCGCGACTCGCCGAGTCAAAATTAGTGGCTGCCCGATAAACTTCACAATTTACCCCACCAAAATATTTCGAGTTACACCGCGAAACGAGTAAATACAATCGTTTCTGCCCGCAAACTTTCCAAAACACTTTCAACCCAAGCGGAAATACGTACAATATGCTTGACGTCTTCGATTTTGTCACTGAGAAGGGTGGAAACCCTGAGTTGATTAGAGAGTCTCAGAGACGTCGCTATGCTCCTGTGGAGGTTGTCGACGAGGTGATCGCACTTTACGAAGATCACAGAAAGAGTACGGATACCTCCACGCTGGGAGTGGCAGCTTGCTGACCACATCTATAGCACAGTACGCTGCTACCCAGCTTAATACGAAAATCAACGGCGTTCAGAAGGAGATTGGCGCAAGAAAGAAGGTGCGCTCACCCTTTCGCATTTGTGGTCCAATGGGTTACTAAGTCATAGCAGGCAAAGGAGAACGCGGATGAGTTCATGCAGCAGAAGATAGACCTCGAGAAGGAGAAGAAGACCCTTATCGAGTCCGCAGCTGAGAAGGAAATCGCATTGAAGAAGAAGATTGGTACTATTGGCAACTATGTCCACGACTCCGTCCCAGTTCACGACAACGAGGATAACAACGTTGTACACAGAGAATGGGCCCCAGAAGGCGTTACTGTCGAGAAGAAGGATGTTCTTTCCCACCACGAGGTTCTCACGAGACTGGATGGTTATGACCCAGAGAGAGGTGTTAAGGTAGTTGGACACAGAGGATACTTCTTGCGCAACTGGGGTGTGTTCCTCAACCAGGCCATGATCAACTACGGTCTCGAATTCCTCTCCCAAAGAGGCTATACCCCACTGCAGACTCCACAATTCATGTTGAAGGAGTACATGGCCAAGACTGCTCAGCTTGAGCAGTTTGACGAGGAACTTTACAAGGTCCAGGATGGTGAGCCACAGAATGACAAGTACCTTATTGCTACTTCCGAGCAACCAATCTCTGCTTTCCACGCTGACGAGTGGCTTTTGGCAAAGGAGCTTCCAATCAAGTAAGTTATGCAATAGTCTACATGCTACAGCTTAGTCTGACCATTTCAGGTACGCTGGATTCTCCACCTGTTATCGCAGAGAGGCAGGATCTCACGGCCGTGATGCCTGGGGAATTTTCCGTGTCCATCAGTTCGAAAAGGTTGAACAATTCGTTCTTACCGACCCAGAGAAATCCTGGGAGACTTTTGACTCCATGATTGCATACTCCGAGGAGTTCTACAAGTCCCTTGGTGTCCCATACAGAGTCGTCTCTATCGTTTCTGGAGCGCTCAACAACGCTGCTGCCAAGAAGTACGATCTTGAGGCCTGGTTCCCATTCCAGGGCGAGTACAAGGAGTTGGTGTCCTGCTCCAACTGCACTGATTATCAGTCCCGCGCTCTTGAGATCAGATTTGGTACTAAGGCCCAGACTGAGATCAAGAAGAAGTACGTTCACGCCTTGAACTCCACTCTTTGTGCTACGGAACGTGCGCTTTGCTGTCTCCTCGAGAACTTCCAGACCGAAGAGGTATGTTTTATGCTATCAATCTCATCGATATCCGAGTCTTACTATGTTTTAGGGTTTCAATGTTCCTGAGCCTCTTAGAAAGTATCTTCCAGGTGCCCCTGAATTCATTCCATTCACCAAGGAGTTGCCAAAGGATACCACTTCCCAGAAGGCAAAGGGCAAGGTTGAGAAGGCTCCTAAGCCAAAGGTCGCCCCTGCCGGTGAGGTTGCTGATAAGTTGAAGGATGTCAAGGTTTAAGCAGCGAGACTGTTTTTTTTGGATGCTTAGAGAGGCATAGATTGTCCCAGATAAAAGGCGAATATTCTCATGTTTCTATACAGTGATACCTCTCAAACCAACGCGTGATTTGATCTTGAAAGTCAGCATTTTGGAGCTTTCGTGGTTGCTGATCCCTAGCCTATGGATTTATTGGACGTAGATTGTGTCGATGAGGTTGGTTTGAGGTGAATGGCGTCTTGTCAAATGTCGACAGAGGACCTGTTGCGAATGGAAAACCCGAGTGTTGTATCTGCGCGAGTTACGTTTTGGAAGAAGTTTTGTACTTGATGCAACATAAGAAGTTATGAGATGTTTTTGGCGCAAGGTTATGTGTTGTGAGGCCAATTTGTGTTGTAGAGTGTTATGATTGTAGTACTACTCTTTCACCAAGGCCGGTAATGGGCAAGAAGTTAGTATTGGGAAGTTTCTCCTCCCAAAATAAGTCGAGAGATGCTATGAACAAATGCGCTCCTTGTCTCATTGAATTCTCACCTCGTGCGCCAGAGTTTCATCCCATATGCTCCCCATTAATCCTTTGTTGTGTAACACCGCTTGACCATAAGTGCTCCTAAGTGGCTTTCGATAAATCTACACTGCGAGGACCGGAGCAGTAAAATAAGAGGTCCTGAAATTTCGATAACTCTGAGTATGCCGTTACATTTACGATACTTGATCTACTTGTAATCGTAGTTATTAAATACACAGAAAGCCAAATTGATATCTTGCTATGTCTATACAAAGGCCGTAAAGGTTCCGCCTGTAGTCGTTATACAACCTTCATTTCAAGTGCTCTCTGCCATAAAAGAGGAGGGTACATAACAACAGCTACAACACATCAGAAATACCATTCCAGAGCTAATGGCATGTACTTAGGATTAGGTTCAGGGGGGCGAAAATATACAAAATCCCGCAGCAATCTTGCGAACTATAAAACCGTGAGTTATTCTGCAGTTAGGCTTCATCAGAACCCAATTCGCCAACACAAAGTAGACTCAATCATAACAGCAATGCAGGAATGAGACAGTAAGCTTTGAAGCAGAACCGTCAGGATATCGCTAAACCAGGCAACATGATACTTGCTCATCATGAACACCATCTCAAAGCTCCACTGCTCCTACGCCTTTGGCGGCGTCAGTCTAAGTTGGTCAGCATATACTTCAAACAAAAAAACCCTCCTATAATAGCCAAATGATAATGAGACCAGAAAATTGAGCCTAAGTGCAAAGTATAAGAAAGCCTGCACACGGCCGCTCATGCTTTGTATTCAAAATTTGATTGATCCAAAGAACAAGAGAGATAAATTGATGCTTACAATAACAGCTCAAATTCGGTGAACCTCTTCACATAGGACGTGCCTCTACGATAGGCTTTCAGCAAATCTGCAGGCTTGCTATGAGTGACTTTGTCGTTGTCGATGAATTTCGTGATGGCAGAAGAGTCGTGGAACATCGGATCAAAAACGAGTATGTTCTTATCGCCGCTGATATTCTTCTCAAAGCCTACAATGGTCATTGAGTGGCCTTGGTTGTCAGCTATCGTTCATGGTCTTTCAGAACCAGCATGTATGACAACTGGCTTACCTGGCTGTTGATAATAAAGTGGTGGAAGCATCGTCTGGCGGACTTTGGCATCAGACTTGAGTGCGCCTGCTCTGAAATATGACTCTACATTCTGGAAGAGCCTTTCGTATGCAGGAACGTCACCTTCGGCCTTGATACCGCCAGCGTCACATCTATGAGCTGTCATTATTTGAGTAGTATCCGGAGAAGAATCGAGGGCAAAACTCACGAGATGTCAAGACTGATGAACATTGCCTGAGCCTGCAGCGAATGTCAGATGCTAGCCTATTCATGACTGTCAAGACCGACCTCTGGTGTTCCAATATACTTTCTCGTGCCACGAATACCTCCCGTTTCTACTCTGCCTTGTTTGTTGATTCCTAGGTCCCAAGCATTCTCAATATAGTCTTGAATCTGGAAGATGGTCGGTATCTTGCCATTGAAGCTTGGGTACCCCTGGGACTTGGTATTTATGATAAATGAGATCAAACACTGGATATTTCTGTATCCGCAGAACCCACCTAATTAGATGTTCAGCACAGTTCGTTGTAATGTTACTCAAAGAACTTACCTTCACGTGGCAATTTCGAAACATGCTGTACTGACGGATGACACAAATACGCATATGAAGTTGCCTTGTCCTGGTACAGAAGTTGGCTCAGTACAGGCAAGATGCCTTTGGACTGATTCTGAGCGGCCATGACTTTTCGAGTCTTACCGTCAGCACCAACCCTGGTACTTGATTTCTCACGACCATCGCTCTCGAGGACTTTGCAAATCCAGTCTGGCATTTTGTGTTCATTTGCATGAGGACCAAGTTGCGATTTCTAGAAACATTAGTAATTAGGAGACGAACGAAAGACGATACAACATACATCATATCGAGGCTCGTCCTTTTTACTCGATGGTGAGGATCTCGGCATGTAGAAGAGTTCTTTCCAGCCAGCTATTGCCCTGTCCTGCTTGGACTGAGTTTTTGTAGAATGAGTAGGAGCTGCACAAGAGCTGGGAGACTTTTCTTTCATCGACGCCTGACTTGACCTTACTTCTGGGGTAGAGCCAGCTCCCTCTACAGCATGAAGCTCAATGTGATTGTCCAGTTCAGAGAGTAGGATCACTTCTCCACAGCCTTCAATAGAACATATAGCGAAGTCTTCTTCATTAGAGTCCTCAACTGCTAGCGGCAGCGTCTTGGCTTGGCCGTCCTTTGCTACAAATGGAGACTCGCCATTCTCAGGATGGAACTCTTCCATATGAAGCTGTTGTCGGGTCAGCTTTTGCAAACCCAAGGATATGAACAATATTTGAATACATATCTTACCATAATCTGATAATCTCCAGTGGTATGTAGGCCACAAAAAGGACACTCAATGATCCCCATATTGATGATAGTTGAATAAGAGTATCGTGTGAAAAGGCACGTGCACGTGTCTCCACCTTGTCGGTCTACCGTTGCAAAATAGATGCCCTATTCACAAAAGCCCGGAAGTGTTGTTCTCTTTGATCATTATGTATTCATGGTGTTTGCTTCCCTTGTACAAGGTGACAACACAAATCGATTGTTGTCATGGCTCTAGGCAAACCTCGCTTACTTTAGTAAAGCGACGTTGTTCATTGTTCCCCTTTGATCTACTGTGTGGTAGTACTTTCCACAATGAACTAAGTAGATACTGAACATCTGCTCAGAGGAAATCTCATATACTCAAAAGCTCAAGAAAATTCACCGGGAAAGATCTCAATAACAAACTTTTCCTACCGTTTCTGTCATTCTCCATTAATGGTGAGTGTTCTGTACTATCACAAGTTCATTCACTAGCAAAAGCCAGCATCAAAAACTACCAGCGCTTCTCGATTGACTATGAACTACATTTATAAAAGTATGCATGATTGCTTCAAAATATCCGAGGGCGTACCCTCACTCTCGTATCCTCTTTTGGTAATGAAATAGCACTCTGCTTCTTCTGTTCCGGTATCTTCCAACCTTCTGGGTCCACAGGCTCAATTTCCCATAGGGCAAGAATACCAGCTACCATTGACATGCATTCTCGTTCTGCAAAAACACGACCCTTACACATCGATGGGCCTAAATATATGTCAGTACAAGCAGAGGAAGAAGGAACACGAGACCAAAACTTACCCCCACCATAAGGACGAGCGGTACCTATCTCAGCTTTCATAGTTCCATCTTCCTGCTCTACCAAAAATCTTTCCGGGTCGAATTTCTCAGGGGTTGGGAAGTATCCAGGATCCATCATATGAAGATCATGGGGAATTGTTACATAATCCCCCTTATTCATTCTGTAACCCTCTGTCTGCTTGTCCTGTGAAATCACAACATCCTTGCTCGTTTGTCTAACCGACCACGCTTGATCAACCATGCGTAAAGTCTCCAGATAAGTTGACTTGAACAACGGGCATTTCTTTGTGAGCTCAAGGTGTAATAATTTGAGCACTGGCGCAGTCTTATAACCATTTATGGACTCAGGCGGGGTCACCTGTGCATATGGCTCAGTCTCTTTGCGGATGCGGTCAAGAAGTCCAGGTGTGGACAATACGAAGAGGAGATGCCAGTAGACAAGGACATTCGAATTGACAACCAACGCCCACAACACCTCCACACTGTTAACTGAATCCTCGAGTTTTCATGAGCAAAAACCTACTGAAAGATCATATCGGTCTTTTGGTGCAAATCCTTCTCTGCGCCAAATAGCGTGTCGTTTTCTGATGGTATCACTAACATCGTCCATCTCACCCCAACCGGATCCTGTATCCTCGTCTTCCTCATAAGCATCGAGTGCGGCAGAGAAGTCTTGAAGAGATTCGTTCAAGATATAACGAGCAATATATGCACGAGTTGCAGTTGGAACAGGGATCCATCGGGGAACGCCCAAGACAAGTAAGTTGAAGCCCTGATCCAATATGAAAACGTCTTCAAGGGTCTGTGGGTATTTCTCCATGAAGGCCTTTCCAAACATTGCTGGAATGGATGCATGGCCTAGCATGTGGCGTGTAGTTGTCATTAGGTCAACTTCGACTTCCTGCGGCGATTCAGAAGTTACGACGGTTCTACCAACCTTCTCCCAGGGCTGTTGATCAATTGGACTCTCCAAGAAAGTAAACATGGAGGGAATATCTCGCTGAAGCGATCCAATGGTTTTTTCCAAGAACATGCCTAGACCTGGATCTGACATGAGACCGTTGTTCACCGGAGCACTAAGCTCCTCCCAAATTGCCATGTATCTGCTCTTAAGTTTTTTAGGAATTCCAAAGAATCTTTCGACTACCGTCCATGCTATAGGCTGAAACTGCATGACTGACTCTTTCTGCTGCATAACATTCTTGACCAGAGCAGGATTTGAGATGATATTGTGAGTGGTAGTCCCAAGTCTGAGCGCGAAAATGCCATGCGAACTGGTATCTCTAGCATCCCTTAGAAGCTTCAACGGATCTCGCACACTAGTAGCTGTCAGTCATTGAAGACACCCTCACCATGAGTATATGTGCTTACAACGGAATCAAATGCCCAACGAGTGGAATCCAGTACGGCTGCATAGAAACAGACTTAGCTCCATCTGAACTGGTAGATGGACGATCAGATAGATGCCGTGTCAGAAACAGAATAGCAGCAATGACTGAGATCACTGTTGTAGCCACAATGAGTTTGTTCATGTAAATGAATTCAGCAATGCTAAGAATAGCACCATTGTCACGTGAAGTGACATTTTGTGATAAGATCACATCCTCGTAGTAGAAATCGTCGTGCATAATTGCAGCAGAAACTTCACAGTGATATTCTAATTTAATATATTAGTTTTGATGTCTTGTTGAGATATTGAAGCTCAAAATAAGGGGCTGTTCAGGGTCATGAAGACGAAGCAGGGTTGATTGAAAGGCTGGAAAGCACGGACTTATCCTTTGTTATGCGTTTCCGCACAAGGTACTATGGAATTGAATGATTATAGTTCTGGGACCATATCTCTAGTGGAGAGGATTTTCGAAGGTAAGTTGGAAGTTCGTAAGGAGAATATTGGTGATGGTAAAGACTGAAGCTGTGAAACTCCATTGTTGTGATACGCTCGTGCATTGTAGCGAGAGGCAGACTAAAGGAAGGGGACCACATTCAAACTCTGCCCGATTGGGTAGAACGACGTCGAATAAGACAGGGTATCGAAATCTCTCCGTGACTCAACAGCCGTAGCAGACAAACGCATCATAATATCCAAGCTTGATGCTATTCGGTACAACTATAGCAAGACGGACACTCGCAACCTTACCCATTTTTTCAGTAAAAATATAAACGAGTCCCAAACAGACTATCCACCATGGCGCCTAGAGAGCTCAACTTCATCACCGGCAACAAGAACAAGCTCTTGGAAGTACAAGCCATTCTAGGAAATACCGTGGACCTTAAGAACCAGTCCATCGACCTTCCAGAGCTTCAAGGAACAATCGAGGAGATATCTGCAGATAAATGTCGTCGCGCAGCTGAAGCGGTAAATCTCCCTTCCCCTCTTGCTCGAGTACATGCCCGCTTGCTGTACTAACACAGCGCAGGTACAAGGACCAGTTCTAGTGGAAGACACTTGTCTCTGTTTCAACGCTCTCAAAGAACTCCCAGGACCATATATGTATGTTGTCTTTGAGTGGTGACTGGCACGTGTTAAGATGCTGATGTCGAACAGCAAGTGGTTCATGCAAGAAGTAGGCCACGATGGCTTGAACAAGATGCTCGTTGGCTTTGAAGATAAGTCTGCCCAGGCAGTTTGCACCTTTGCATACTGTGAGGGCCCAGGCCATGAGCCGATTGTATTCCAAGGCCGCACTTCGGGCAAGATTGTGCCTCCTAGAGGACCTACGACATTCGGTAAGTTATCACTAGGATATCTAGGCTATGATGTATCTGACGGTGTAGGATGGGATGCCATCTTTGAATACGAAGGACAAACGTAAGCACTTTCTACAATTATTCCGCCCCTTGAATCCTGACTGATTCCTATAGGTATGCTGAGATGGACAAGGTTGAGAAAAATAAGATTTCTCATCGCTTTAAGGCACTGGAGAAGCTTAAGACATGGTTGAAGGAAGAAGTATAAGGTGATGTTAACAAACAGCCATGTATGATAGAGTTTCTTCGCCGTCTTCCTACTTCCTTGGTCTGAAGATCTGTAATATATAGATCTTGAAGAGTGCCTGTTTTTCATACCTGTTCCATCTGAAATAGAGATTTCCCATACAAATCTTTTTGCTACCAGCGCCATGTATTTCCATAGAACTCAAACAAAACAGCCCTTAAGCCTCGGTATTATCCTTTCTCCATTGCTTGACCCAGCTTTCAATTCGTTCGACATTCGCCTCCATCTCCTCGGAACTATCACTTCTCAATTCCACCACAATCTCCTCATCGTAAGAATCCCTGGCCTCCTGCAACAAGACCTCCATGATCTCCGAGTCCAAGTTCTCCTGCAGTTTCTTCTCTGGGTAGTCTCTACAAAAAACATAGACAGATTAGCCTCCCATATCGGAACCGCATGACACGAATTTCCGAAAAGATTGTAGTAACAAACCTAGCCTTAAGTCGATCATAAAGGATAGTCGAGTCCACACGCAAAACAACGATCAAATCGATCCAGGATTTCGGAAAGAGATCGCAAGCGTGCCAGTCAATGATATAACCTCCCTGCTTGACCTCATCCTCTATCGCATCGAGCAGCTACACTCAGTCAACTTCTGCTCAGCAGTTTTGCACCAAGTAACCACCCCAAGTCGTCACCACAAATGTAACCAAGCAATCAGACGAGCAAAACCCACCTTATCTTCATCCACAATCCAGCTCTTAAACTCTTCGTCATACCCATCATGGCAATCCCTCTCCTTGACGATCTGATTGACGGAAAGGTGTTTCAAGCCCGTACTTTCAGCGAGCATTTCGCAGTGCGTCGTCTTGCCAACACCAGGCGTGCCGGTGACAATGAGGTTCGGTTGTGTTCGCGCCATGCTTGGTATGTCTCTTTCCTTTGAAATGAAGAAAAAACCGGTGTGTCGATGGGCCTGGGATTTGCGCTTTAACGATACGGTGGTATGCTGTGCTATGGGCGTAGGTGCTTTATTCCAATGTGTTGCTTGGGGCGCGGAAAATAAATAATGTTTTATTGTTTCGTGAGAGCCTTATCGATTGTGGCAGAAAAAGGCGGTGCCGCGCCTTTTGGTGAGAGCGATAAGATTTCAGCGTTATCGAAGCATTTGTTACGGGCTTGGAGTCGGGATGAAAGGGTTAGAGTGGTATTGATGGATGTTATCGAAATAGTTTTATGATCATGCTAATACATAGGAAGTCTAGGATTTACACTAAAAGAGTAAGCAAAGTGATAAGTTCATTCCATTGTTGAGGTATGGATCCGTACCTCTGGATTTGAGGGACCACTTCACGAGTGGGTACTTAGGTGATCTGAGTGAGTTCTACCGTCTGATGTCACAATCCAAGGAGGGGTAAAACTGGGACACTTGTCTCAAGCCAGGTAAGCCAGGTAAGCCAGGTACAAATTGATATAGCTATGAAATACCTAACAATAACAGCCGCAAGGCTAGCGAAATACATCAAAGCTACCTAGTTAGGTATGAAGCAAACGTCTGAACTTGATATAACACTCTTCATACCACCCCAAAGCAATCCCAAAACGCCAATATGACGAAGCAAAACCTCTCACAACGCCAAGCCTAAAAGCAACACAACTCAGACTTCCCGCCCAGCAATTGTTCAGTATATACAGTCATTTACATGACAACGCACTTTCCACCCGCAGTAGGCTCATTGGGATTCTGAGCCTTTTCGACCTGTCCGATCATGAGCTCAAAAGCCTTAGTGACGTTTTCATTGTAGCGGGCAGAAGCCTCGGTCCAGGCACAATTGAACTCTTCTGCGAGCTTCTTGCCATCCTCTGGTGTAACCTGTCTCTGCTCAGGTCTCAAATCGCTCTTGTTTCCGACAATGGCAATTGGTACCCAGTCGGTTCCCTGCGGTTGTTAGATCATACCACATGGAAGAGCAGAGGATGACGTACCAAGTGGTTGAGAATTTTCTCACGAATGACGCGAACCATCTCGAATGACTGCATAGAGGCGACGGAGTAGACGAGGACATAGCCATGAATACCGATGAAGTGTTTGGAATTTAAGATGCTGTACTCATCCTGAGAGATATTTGTCAATAAATTCGATTGTCAGAGACCACGACACAATTGCATCATGGTTGTTGGAAGTGACCCTCACCTGTCCAGCGGTATCGATGATCTCGGTGGCATATTCCTGGTTCTTGAACTTGATAACCTTACTGAAGGTATTCTCGATCGTTGGGTAGTAGCTCTCGACGAAGTGACCGTCAACGTACTGAACGGTGAGAGATGATTTGCCTAGAGATAGATGATCAGTATAATAGACCTTGCTTGCAAACAATATGCAAAAATCGGGAAGAGAAGGTATAGCTCAGCCACTCAAATAACAGCTGCAGTAGAATGTGACATGTATATTAAAAGCGACAGAAAGACATACCGACAGATCGGGAACCGACAATAGCGATCTTGCGCTGCTTTGGTGGAGCAGGCATGTTCAGGAGATGATTGAGAGTCGAAAGTTAGGTAGTATGAAGGGAGGTTCTCAGAGTATTTGAATGTTGTGTTCTGTTGAAATTTGGAGAAATATCAACAAGAAGTAAGATGACGGAGAGAGTTCGTCCTTTTAATGTGTGTATTAACATCTGCCAGGAACCTGGGATCGACAGCAAGGCTGGCAGGCATGAGATGAGGCGGTGATAATCCGCTATACCGCTTCCGGCATTAGCGTCGTGTCTGCAATGCCATGCAATGCACTGCAATCTGTGGGAATAATGCTCCCTTACCGTGTCTACCGCTGTGTACTACTTCGGCAGAATTTTTGGCGCAACGGCTCTACAGCCCCGGAGAACGAGTGAAAAGAACAAGAGGTCACGCCGCCCAATGATCAAGGCTAACTGATCGAACTGTATTAACATTGTGATTTGTCGTTGGGTCGTCATACAACAGCTGCATCCGACCATACGTAGTTGTTAGCATGGGGATCTATGTCACAAACTCAAAGAGAGTGGCGTTTGGGGATGAGATACTCCCCATCATCGAGAGCGCTGAATTACGGCCGAGGGGCTTCACCGTCCACGAAAACTCCACGATTACTGCATACTAAAGACCATCCCTGGCAATAATGCTATTAGTTTTGCTATCCATAGGTAGGTGGTATGAAAATATGTAAAGCAATAGGGTATCTTCATGGGTATATATAATCGCGATGCAAAACACCTGGCCCGCGCCGGAATCCATCCCTCGTCGCCGTATATCATCAGAACAGAAAAGTGAAAAAAATGAAAAAAACACTATATGCAAACTTGATCCTATACACGCAAAGGGCTCCCACTCATTTCTCTCAATTGGTCCACCATACGCTGCAATCTAGCAACTAAGCCCTGGGTTGGCTCCTGACCGTCATCGTCTCCTCGCATCGTCTGGTCATCGACTTGTTTCCAGTAGGAAACAAATTCTTCGATGGATGAAATTAGTGGCCGAAGGGTTTTGTTCGGCTGTGCCTGTTGAACACGTCTGAGAATTGGTGTTGAGATCGAAAGATAACCCAAAAGAACGGCGAGATATCCAAACGCAACGTTCTGGTGAGTCTCTTCAATAGAGTTCGCCTGTAAACGTCAGCTTGCATTCAGTGAAAAAGAGTGGTGTTCGTACCTCTGCAGTTTTCGCCTGGTTCTCCAAGAAAATCCTAATAAACTGGTCTAGTGGGTCCCCTGGGGTGTCCTTGAATGACTGCATATGCAATCGAGCAGCTTCACTCCATTCAGCAAAGTTTATCAACACGCCAAGTGTCATAATCACGTTGTCGACAACCTTGAGACGCTCATCCTCGACCAAGAATCCTGAAAGTAGATTGAAGTTCTTCACGATGGCGTTTCCAACTGCTTTGAGGAGGTCCTTGTTCGCAAAACAGTCACATGCCTTCGGATTGTTGTTTGTGACATTGATCGTCAATCCCAAAGCCAGAACTTGCGTGGGACCAAACTCTGCCTCGGTGTTCGCTAGAACTCTTTGGAGAACATTAGCAATGATCGGGAGATAATCTGTGATCCAGATTTGTTCGTCCCGATTTGTCATGGCCCTCACAGAATGAGCATTGAGGGTAGACAAGGCAAGCTGAAACTCCACGAATCGAGGATCTGTATTGGCGTTATTGGAGATATCTCCTTCGAAAGACTGCAGAATAAAAAAGAGCTTGCTTGACAACTCTTTCGACATAACGTCTGTAGAAATACCAGCTTCGCGTGTCTTGCGTACGGTTAGTTCAAGGCACCTCAAGGCAATAGCACGTGGAGTAACGATTTCTGGCTTTGTATCCTCCCAAACCTCTGCTTGTAGAAGAGAAGTTTGGTATTCGGCGAGAAGTTGCTGAGCAATCTTTGACATGTTGCTGGTACGTTCTTTGGAGATTGCCCGCACACTTGAGGTCTTGTCAACCTGACGAATCAGTAGCCTCGCAAGACCTTGCTGCCGGAGTTGTTGCACTGTGTGCGGTCTGAAGGAGTCATGAAGGCAGACGAGAAGGGAAGATATTAGCATGAACCCAGCGATAATATCTTCCTCCATCCCCAAATGCACGAAGAGCCCTGTTTCAAGACCGTTCTCCAGGAACTCGCGACGAAAGTCTTTGTCAAGTAGACGAGTTGAGAGATCAAGCAGGCCAGATCTTCGTTGAGAAATGGCTGCCTTACCGGGGACTCCAATATCTGCCAACAGGTGCTCGACACTGGTAAGAATTCGACTCTTCGCACCAGCTTGTTTTAATTCGTGCAGGCTTCGGATATCAGCTTTACCTTGAGAATCATCAAGTACATCCAAATCGTCATGCATATTCTGGAGCGGCTTTGGAGTAGGAACAACTGCTCTCCGAGCCCTTCGTTTAGTTGCGTCGTCCATCTCCAAATCCGTGAACATTGGTGTATTGAAGTCCATAGTCTGATCTGCTAACATTGAACGTGATGACCCATAAGTCATCCTTGGCCGTCGTGTCTGGGAACCAGACGGCTCTCCAACACCTGTGTTTGAATTTCCCATCCTTTCCACACTATTGTGTTCCTCAAAATTATTACTTTGATGAATGTCAGGTCTCTGAAAATCAATCTGGCTAGGTCCGGGCGTATCCGCGCTCTCATTATCATTATCTTCTTCTTCTACTTCTTCTTCAGACTCGAAGCTTGAACTAGCGTTGAAAGATTTTGCAAAGGGTTCCGCAAAAGAGTCAATAAGTCTTCTCCGGTCCCCACCTTCCTTGGAAGGCCTTGGCGCAACCGGCTGTTGTGGCTCGCGCTCAAGTATTGGAATCGTAAATTTCTGCTTGGGGTGTGCTTCTGGGATCATCAAAGTGTCATCAGCACTCGACTCCTCAGCATCCCAAGCACTCTGCGGTGTCTTCGCTGGAGAGTGCTGCACTGTCGAAACAGAAGGTTTGTGTGGCGATGAAACAGCTTTCTTTGGCCTCATGGCCGGAGCTGTCCTGCGTGGCTCGGCGCTTCTATCAACAATCGACTTATCGGCATCCCAAGCAGTTCGTTGCATTGAAACAGTAGGCCGTTCCACAGCTGAGGCAAGAGATTTGTGTGGTGATACGACGGGTCGCTTAGGCTTCATAATAGGTGCTCTGCGTGGTTTTGCGGCCTCATCGGCGCTCGATTCATCAAAATCGTATATCGAAGAGTCTGGTTTCAACAGCGCTTTCGCGGTCGCCGAGAGAGGAGCTGTATTTTGGCGCACAAGAGAGGGCTTATCGGTCTTTGCTACAGCAACAGCTTTACGTGCCTTCGGCCGAATACTGTCCTGACTTGATGAAGGCCTGGCTGCTGATTTCGATGGTGAAAGACCCATGTTGGAAGGCTGTGGTACCGGGATCTTTCTCTCCTTTGTGAGCTCTAATGAGTCTTTCATAGTCGATTTGGGCCTTTGTAGTTGCAGTCCGCCATGGCCTTGAATCTTAGGCTTTGGTGATGGTAGTCTCTTACGCACAGGAACGGACTGAAGCGCGGAGGTAATGGTCGATTGCGACGTCGATGGTTGTTTTGGTTGCACAGCAGATTTGTTGGATGTGGGCTTGTCTAGCCGGACTTTTGGCATGTATTTCTCGATGGACGTCGATACACTTCTATTGTCACTCGTGACAATAGGCCTTGAGATCGACGTACTTTTAGAAGTTGGCTGGCTTCCTTGGATGCTTGTTGGTTTTGTGGTTGACTCTGTTTTCCTTCTTTTAGCATCTACCACTGGATTCGTTCTTCGTTGTCCACCGTTCGTGGCAAATGTCGGTTTATCATGTATGTTCGTGGCTCGTTTTGAATTCACCATGTGGCTGGGCACTTCATCCTCATCGCTAGAGGGGACATCAAAAACATCTGCTGGCCTGGGTCTTTTGGGTATTGGCATGCGCGACTGATCAGCGGAGGCCGGTGATCGTCGTTCTGGTGATAACCTCGAAGTACCATCAAGAGAGCTTGCCTCGCGGCTGCTGAAATCGCCAGTATAACTTGTTTGTTTCTGGGACGACACTTGGGACATGACTGGGAGACGCTTTCGAGATTTCCCATAGGTTGAAACTCGTTTGCGCGATTGCGCTGGATCGGGCGATGCGGTCATCATGCGATGTGGTTCAAATGGATGTAATTGTGCCGAGTCGGCGCAAACATCGAAGTCGTGATGGCGAAGAGTGAGGCGGCCTGGCACTATACAGATGCAAAATCCGAATCCACAGAGAAGGGGTATAATTGAATGGAGCCTCTCTTTATATCATGGGCGTCGCTGGGTGAAGGTCCGGCACAGGTACTATCACGTCAACAAGACCGTTCCAATGAGAACCCTTTGTAACTCTCAAGAGGGTTGACTTGTGAGGTAGGCGGTTTTTGGGGACAAAGGGTGGGTTGTTGGTGAGTATGTGGATAATTCAGTCGACCATGCTTGGTTTCATGCGGCAATTGATGTCGTTGATCGTTTGTTTGTTGTCAATGCCCTGCGACTTGAAATGTTAGGACTCATCAGCCTCGTAGCCGTGCACGTATGTTGTGCTTTGATAACAGTGAGTGAATGTGCTCGGAATAGAGGTCGATTCTGCTTACTCAGCCCTTGGTGAGAATCAGATTGCCATCTGTTGCCATCTGTTTTCAGCCTGAGCATAAACATAGATCATCTCCATCCATGATAAGATTAGATCCTCACTGCACGTGAATTTGCGCTTGGAGGACATATTCTAAGTACATACCAAGGTAAAGTTCATCATCTCAAAACAAACACGCTCCAATAACAGGGGTGAGATGTACTACTATGTATGTAGACAGCTTCCCCATATCGGCCTGCCCCGATGCGTCTTTGTGTTCGAGCCATAGCGAGCCTCCGCAAAAGCTGAAAGCATACCTAAGTACCTACCTATCATCACTCGTATCTCCAATCTTACGGTAGGCTCCTCTCCCAGGTAAGTATTGTATTTACTCGTAGTAGCGTTACTACCGTACAAACGGAGTGCATGGCGTGTAGGTAGAGACTTGATTATGAAGCCCCACGAGTTGACCCATGCCATCACAGATGAACGATCAATCAGCGATCTCTTGGCCATTACCTTATATATCTACAGCTCACTGATAGGAAATCGGACGCTATTCAGTCTCCGGGATCCATTGGTATCGTGCCTAGCCAAATAAGGTACCTTATCGCAACTGCTCTGAGTAAGGCTACCTACCTACCTCTGTCGAGCTTCGGGATCGTACCCTGATCTTATCCCACAGCCTCGTCTTCTCTTTGAAAATCCCCCACTCACTCCTCTTCAAATTTGCTCCCTATTCCCCCTTCTGCATTTTTAAATACAGCAATAGAAATGGCCTCCAATGCTGCTCCTCGTACTCCAAGTGCCTGTGTAGGCCCAGATTACCGATCTGAGGAGAACAAACCAATAGCCACCGTTTCAACCGAGGTCTCTCACGAAAATGTGCATGTGCTGCCACAGACACCACAGTTGATTGCGCTCCTGACGTGGGTTTTCGTTGCCAAAGATGGCTGTATATGCTGACCGTCGTCTTTGGAACGTAGCATGATCAGAGACAAGAACACGCGCCGCGCAGAATTTATCTTTTCCTCGAACAGAATTATCCGTCTCCTCGTCGAAGAGGGTTTGAACCACCTTCCGGTTGTCGAGCACACCGTCACCACTCCAGTCGGCCGAAACTACAATGGAGTCATCTTCCAAGGGAAGATCTGTGGTGTCTCTATCATGCGCGCGGGCGAGGCCATGGAGCAGGGCCTTCGTGACTGCTGTCGATCCGTGAGAATTGGGAAGATTCTCATTCAAAGAGATGAAGAAACTTGCAAGCCCAAGCTTTTCTATGATAAGCTCCCAGAGGATATTGCTGACAGATGGGTTCTTTTACTCGACCCAATGTTTGCTACAGGTACAGGAGATTACTGCTATATCCAGGTATCAACTGAATACTGACAGTATGATAGGTGGCTCGGCGACTATGGCTGTTGAGGTCTTGATCGAACGAGGCGTCCCAGAAGACCGCATCCTTTTCCTCAACCTCATTGCCAGTCCTGAGGGAATTGAAGCATTTGCTCAGAAGTTCCCTAAGTTGAGAGTGGTCACTGCTTTCGTTGATGAGGTTTGTGCTGGCCCTTATAATTTCCATCGAGTATGCTTGCTGACATTAAATTGTAGGGTCTTGATGAGAAAAAGTATGTAAAGAATCTCCTAATTAGTGTTTCCCCTATTTTGGAGTCACCCATGCTGATATGTTTCTAGCTATATTGTCCCTGGACTTGGAGATTTCGGTGATCGATTTTATACTATGTAAATACAAGCATCAGATTTATAAGCATCAGATTTATAGGCATCAGAGAATGCATCATTGGAGGACGAATTGGACAAGGGCGCGTAGGGAGTCATTGTTATTTTGAAGTCACAGAAGACTGTGAATCGGTCAAGCAGCATTGCCATTAGGGGTTCTAAGGCGCAGCATCCATTTCTGGATATTGGCATCACTATCATCCACAGCGTAGAGAAAAAGCTGCCAATGAAAACTTCAAGTAAACCCGTGCTTATTTGCCCATACCCAAACGCCGGTATAAAACATGACAGCCTTTTTAGTATTCGTCATCGGCTACGATGCCATCTCCCGCATACCCGTCTTCATCTTCATCATCACGATCCTCATCTCTCGCGTTTTGCTTGCCAGCCATAAGTCTCCTTGAGGGTGCCTCTTCGAAATCATCGTTGTCGCCTCCTCCATTCTGCTTCGCAACCGAGTCACAGGCATCAACCCATTCCGAGTAGACGTCGACCGCGGCTGATAGATCTGAGAGAAGAAATATATTAGCTCCAGCTCAGAAGGCCATCCAAACACCAACACATAGACGAGGGTACATGGCACACAGCGGCGAGCCTTGAACGCGGGGCAACTCGAATTGACTTACAGTTGACACTGCACTGAAAGCTTTGCCCACAGACCTTGCAGGATAGCTGACCCACTCCCACCTTCTTATCTAACTTGACGGTGATGGAGTTCTCATGATTACAGAATAGGCAGGCGAACGTTGTTGCCAGAGGTTCGTTCTAAGAAAAGCCAAGCGCGTCAGTCAATCAATCAGTCAGTCAGGTATTTCTTCCTCCTGGAGCTGAGGTGAGGTAGGTAGCTAGGTAGGTAGGTAGGTATGCGTCATCGGATCGGAGCGTGCCGACCTCGAACTTCCAAATCTTCTCTCGCCAGCTGGGGGACGACTCACCCTCTTCTTGCCCTGCGGCTTGGCTGCCTTCTTGCGTTTACCCTGTGTATGCGCCGTCAGTGAATGCGCTTCCCTCACATTATCAATGTGCAATGTGCAATGTGTGATGTGTGATGTGTGATCTGCGGGCTGGGGAGTCACTCACCATGGTTGGGGACTGGATGCGGTGGAGTAGTTTCGTGGATTTGGGGGTTGATCGGTTTTCAAGAGGCCTTAAAGGTTTGTGACGATGGAAGGCCGGTCGCGTAGTTGAGGCGACCTTAATTCCGCTGTTGGTTGAACGAACGCTCAGGTGTAAGTGGTGTAGGTGCAGGGATTATTAAGGTGTGTTCACTGCTCTTGTGACTAGGCGCGATGTGGGCATGGATGTTTGCGCTTTGCGGTTTGACTAAGCGATAAGAAGCCAGTACTGTGATAAGGGCGGGCGGGGAAAGGGAAAGCACTACGATATACGATATACGATACTGATGGGTGAGACGTCACGGGAGTGGAGAAAGATGTACTATGTAAGGTAGTAATAAGGTAAAGGCATCACAGCGATCAAACAGATACGCAAGGGCTCTTGAAGGCATTACCATAGCCAATCCCTCGCCATTAGCTATTTTATGTCCTATCGCAGCTGTTGTTGGGTAACATGTCTGCTCCGTGTGACAAGTGAGACTTCAACTGATAGTGATAACACAATCACAATCGATAACCAGAATGCCTAGGCAAAGTAAGCCTCCCACGTATTATTAACTACCTATTAATCACTTACCTATGGGACTCTACATAGTACACTGTCATCCACTCATGTTCATCCGTTTTGAATATCTCTCTAATCTGATGCTGCCTTACCTACTTACTTTGCCTTGGCCAAGCGGGCCTGAGTGCTTGACACCTTCATACACCGCACCGTGACCAGAAGTGATAGCCGCAGCAAGCAAAGCGCTCACCCTCACCCTCACCTGCATCTGCACCTCACACACCGGCACCACCGCCGCCTACCTACCTACCTACCAAAGCCTGCCATTGAACCTCGTCTCGTACCTGATCTTCCTCCGCTCCTTGTAACCCTTCTCATCACCGGAGATCTAGGTGAATCCTAGCTTGCCAGCCAACGTCGTCTGCTTCTCAATTCCTACATCTACATCTACAAAGTGATCCCCCCTCCTCAAACCAGAGTGCTCTTCTTCCGTGACGCAAAATATCTCACATCCCTCTTTCGCTCACGATTAAGCTTCGTTGGGCCGTCCCTTCCCACATCCGTTCATACTCCATCCCCTTCTCACTCCCTCCTCATCTATCCTCTACAGCTGCCAAACCCCCATTCATCAAACCACACATCTTCACCATGGCTGAATCGCCAGTCAACATCAACGTTCTCCTTCAGGAGATTGTTGGAGACCTGAAAGCATTGAAAAACGCCAACTCACAGCTTGCCGCCAATGTCGACGGAATCGCTGGCCGAGTCAATGTGCTCGCTGGCATGAAGGAGGTTCACGACACCGCCAAAGCAGCCTCCGAACAGCCTGCCAGCGACAAGGTGGCTGAGAGAAATGACTCCCTTTCCGAGCTGTCCGATCCTACTAAGATCCCAGAGTCGCCATCTATGGCTGCTACCGATATCATGGCTCCTGTTCCCGAAGGTGTCATCTCCCATGCAAAAAAGCCAAGCAGCACTTCAAGAATCATCCTCACGTAAGTTACAAGCCGTTTGGAGACTGACATGCTGCATTTCCTCTGTATCGTCAATCAACTTGAGATCCTTCAAAAACACGTGACTCGAGTTGGGTGGAAATACAGCTTTTGGCTATAGCAGCTCATGTTTTTGCAGCTGCCATGGAGTTTGTTGTTGGCTGGAATCGAGACCTGTGCCTCTCATTATCACGTATTTGATGTTGTGGCATCTTGCTTACACGCCGTTTAGTACATATCCAGGTCAGAGCGGTATCAACCCATTCCCTATGAGTTGGGGTAATCAAGACTGGCAGAAGAGAGGACCTGTTGTTGTTTCGAGATCAAGCAACACCGTTCGCCGTCGTAATGGTAAGTAACCCACGAATCCCTGTCGTACAAATAGCCATGCTAACCATATCTAGCTATTGGAGGTTTGTTTTTGACCCCCTCATTTTTGATACGTATTACTTACCATGAATCTTTTGAAAGCTCATGGAGGATCGTATTCCATTTACTATGCTCTTGCAGTTGCCAGCAAGGAAATTGACGTAGACCATAAGTAAGTTGAATCTACAAAATTGCTTCAAAATATGGCTCGCATCAATTACTGATTAAACTTAGACCTGATTTCACAAACACTGAACCCGCTGCCAACATTGGACCATTCCCACAATGGGCTGACTCAAAGAAGATTGTATCGATGGACCCTCTTGGCCATCTTGCTCCATGGCTCTTTAAGGATGTCATCAGTTCTGAAAAGGTTGATATTCGTCCAACAATTGCTATTACAAGAGCACACATGAAACTTCCAGAACTTGAAGCCAGTGTCAGAGAAGGGCGATTAGTTCCTGATGGCAAAGTTTGTCTCAATGATCAGGGAGAGCTGGCTGTCACCAAATTTGCAGTTGAACCTGTCTGGTATTTGCCTGGTGTTGCAGAGAGATTTGGCATTGATGAGGGGACTCTCCGTCGTTCTCTGTTCGAGCATACTGGAGGCATGTACCCAGAGCTCATCACCAGAGGTGATATCAAGCTATTCCTGCCACCAATTGGCGGCTTAACAGTGTACTGTTTCGGTGACCCTGCCAAAATGTCCGATGAGAAAGTCCGTCTTGCATTACGTGTACATGATGAATGCAATGGCAGTGACGTCTTTGGCTCTGATATCTGTACTTGCCGTCCATATCTCATCTATGGTATTGAGGAGGCTGTGAAAGAGGCCCAGAAGGGTGGCAGTGGTGTAGTCATCTACTTCAGAAAAGAAGGTCGTGCTCTTGGTGAAGTCACAAAGGTTCGTCTGGTCCCGTTGATTCAACATGTGTAACAATCATGCAAGGCTAACAATCCGTGTAGTATTTGGTGTATAATGCACGAAAGCGTGGTCTCGACCGTAAGAGGGATCCTGCATTGGCCGTACAACCCATACTGACACTATTTCAGGTGCTTCGGAGTACTTTAAGAGAACGGAGAACATTGCAGGAGTGAAGGATATGCGTTTCCAAGCTCTGATGCCAGATATCCTCCATTGGCTCGGCATCAAGAAGATTGATAGAATGCTCAGCATGAGCAAGTAAGTGTGCTTCTATTTTCGTGCCTTTTTTTCGATTTTCTTTGATGGAAATTACGTTGCTGATCCACCCATTTGCAGTATGAAACACGATGCTATTGTCAGCCAAGGGTAAGCATAAAATCACAAAAATCCTCATGGCTTACATAACTGACATTCCGATCAGCATTCCAATTCACGAGCGCGTAGAACTGCCCGAGTCCTGGATTCCAGCCGACTCGCGCGTGGAAATCGATGCCAAGATCACTGCTGGTATGTTTAGACGACCTCGAAACAATGTCCCCCAAACCAAGCGCTCTCTGCTGACCAAGGGAATTCTCTAGGATATTTTACCGCGGGCCATCGTATGACTGAGGAAGAATTGGAGGCCGTTCAGGGCAGAACATGGGAAGAGTACGTTCATCAGCGGCCCCACTCCCCGCGCAGCGTCGCTGCACCCCCAAACCCCAAACCGCGCGAGTATCACAGCTAATTTTCACCTCTCCGTCCACACAGTATCGATCACTGAAAAGGCCATGCAAAGTATCTTCCTTGACCGCCATTGCTGCTCGTGTATAGCAGGTCAGATGTGTAGGTTCGTCAAGGAAAGTAAGTACGAGCTTTCTCCAGTGAAGTGGGATAGGTAGAGAGATACTAGATAGTGGAAGGGCTGTTGGCCGGAGCAAATGCGAGCGATGATAATCAAGACCAGTCACCTCCTGTTGCATTTGGACCAGTGAGACTCGGGTGGCATTTTGCCCAGCGATTTCCGTCTTCTGGGCCGTACAGTTTGGGCCGTAGTCACTATTATGTACTCGTACAGCCGTGACAGCGTACGTGGTTATGGTATGTACATATGCGACTAGTTGCACCAGGGGGACCTTGGTGGATCCATACAGCACTGCTTGTTCTTCTAGAAGGCTGGTGAGTGGTAATAAGCGGGCATTCCTCTGGCCTCTTCGCTTGTCGTGGGGTGTCGTGGGTGTTGTGTGTGCTGTGTGTGTTGTGCGTGTTGTGCGTGTGTGGTGTGTGGTGTGTGGTGTGTGGTGTGTGGTGTGGTGTGGTGGATGCGCTGTGTATGGAGGAGGGCGAGTGTCTTGTGAGCATGTGCGTGTTGTGTAGTACTGTGCATTGGTGCCTGAGAATCAATCCCAGCAGTGGCTGACCATTACCTTGTACGGAGAACTGTAGGTACCAATTGATGTGAGTAGAGCCCAACGACCGACCGAGGGACGTGAGATTCAGATGGAAATTGGAATGGAGTTGAATTGGCCCCTCCCCCTCCCCCTCCCCGCCAAAGGAAACGAAATGACCGACTCACCTTTTCCCTCGGAGGATTCTGGTCTCTTCTCTTCTCTGGTGAGTGGCATGCGAGGATGTACAAGTGATAATGCAAGAAGTTACAGACATGAATTCCAAACACATGAATATCTCCCTCCACTCTTTCTCGCTTGCTCCCCCCCCCCTCCATATCACCGAGATTGGACGGAGAGGAAGGAGATGGGTATTTGGGTATCTAATACCCTCGGGGACTAAGTACAATCATAATCATAATCATAATCATAATCATAAAATAATCATAAGATAAAAGTCATTTTGATTATGATTATGATTATGATTATGATCACCTTATGATTGTGATGAGCCTTACGCCCACACAATCTCCCCCAGGAAACGAGAATGGGAAGAAAGAAAGGCTATTCGGGAGCTTGACTTCATTACCCTCATAAGCAGTACCTCTCGATTCTCGATCGATCGAGAGAGAAAGGAAGAGCACAGTTGAGGGAAATCAGAGACATTTTGAAAGACTCTTTCCTTGCTCTCCCTCGACCCCTCCGTCTCTGTCTCTTGTCTCCTCTTGTCTCCTCTTGTTAAAGTGTGTGAATGGCTCTCCCCCATTCGAATACTGGAAAGCCACACGGCTCACCTTTCTCAGACATCTGTCTTGATTGGATCTTCTGGAAGGCGCACATCACTTCCTTCTACCGCATCTCCCCCCCCCCCCCCAAGCCGCTCGGTGCGTCCCGCATTTTCCATCCGGTATTTGGGCGAGTGAGGTGAGAGGGGTGGAGGGTGGAGGGTGAACTACTGAGGGGATGGGATGGATTGGGTTGAGTTGGGACGAGATGGGATGGATCCTTGGCTGTTGTTGGATATGTATGTATGTACTTGTACATATGTATGCTCTTCGTTGTTGCTGTGAGAGGGTGAGAGGGTGAGATGGTGAGATGGTGAGATGGTGAGAGGTTGAGAGAGTCGGAATGCTTCTTACTTGTACAGCTCACTTGCTCGGATGCTGGCTTTGAACTTACTTCTATCTTACATATGTAGTATGTGTCTACGGGTAAATGTTCGAATGATAATGGATGGGTCTTTACGGAGAACGGAGTACAAGTACATATTATATCCTCCGTACCTTATTCGTTATGTGCAGGAAGAGTGCTTGGAATAGTAACATCAACACAACACAACATCAACAGCCACACATACCATGCATGCCTTACAGATACAACGTTTATTCAACACCACAACACAACAGAAGGCATGCAATATTAATATTACCCGTACAACAGCCGTACCTTACGGAGTACAACGGTCTTCATTCCTTCGCCCGTTGGGCCGTCTCGTTACAAAATAGAGTGGAAAGTATCACAATGTCAAATTGTACATGCATCTCCGTATTCTACTCCGTACGACATAAAGCTCCGTGAAAGACAGCAAGTCTTCCCAGGTTGAATTGACTTGAGTTGCACCGATGTCATGTAATCTGATACCTCACCATGCTCGATTGACGTCGTACGGAGTAGAGTAGAGTAGAGAGTAGAGAGTAGAGAGCTATAAGGTAAAGTAAGGTGGATGGATGAATGCAAGGTAATCTCTCACACCTTGCATTCCCATTCTACTTACTTGTACGAGTACACAATACTTGAACACTTGGACTATTCCTATTACTTAAATTACACACCTACATACTCCCCTCCGTATCTCACCTTATGGATATTCAAAACAAACTTCACCACTTCACCTGGCATGAATGATTCCCCTGCACGTCGCGTGAGGTTGCGATGCGGGGGGGAGCGTGTATGTATGTACAACATTATTATTATTCATTCATCACTTCATCTAGTCTCCGGCCAGCCAATGTCTCCCCCGAAGCGGAAATCATGGCTCCTGTCCCCGAGCCCCTCCTCTGACAACTCTGGACTCGACTCGACTCTGGAACTCTCTACCTGGGTATTCAATTCTGACTTCAGGCACTCTTACCTTCTGGCCTTGCCAGCGCGCACATCACATGTGGCAGACTGCACTCTTCAAAGTCCACACAGCAGAGACGGGCGCTCAAGTGAGGCCCTCCCCCCCCCCGTCGTTCCCACTCGTTTCCAGTCGCTCTTCATCGCTCGCGGTCGTTGGCGTCGTGTGTCCACCTGCTCACTCTTCAAGGCCGTGAGTTGAGCTGAGCTGAGCTGAGCTGTTGAGCTGTTCTGCTTCTGTTCCTGGTTGCTGGAACGGCGCGCGTTGCATCTGCTGGTGGGTGAGGTTGGGCTTGCGTCGTTCCTGAGTGGCTCTGCGCTCGGCATGAACAAGGCGTGCGGTGCTAGGTACACTGTGCATACACAGGTACGGATTTCCTCTGGGTTTAGATATTCTGCCCGAGAGTGAGAGGGGGGCCTGTCCTTGATGGGTACTCTTGTTACTCCTACTCTCACTCTCACTCTCACTCTCACTCTCACTCTCACTCTCACTCTCACTCTCACTCTCACTCTCACTCTCACGACTGCACCTATGCACTCACTCACTCATTCATTCTTGTTCCCATTCTCATCATTCTCCCTCTCCCTCTCCCTCTTTCTACTGACCTTCACAACCCCAGCTGGTCTGATGATGGGGTGGAGGGAGAGATGTGGAGAGACACGCTCCTCTCTGATGGCCATGTTTTGGTGGCGCTCGTTGGCTTTGTCACGGAGTCTCTGCTTCTGAGACTTTTACTACTCACCAACTCACAGTACTATGTACTACGTAGTTTACTTACTCTCATTACATACTCACCATCCAAGTACCTATTCCACTACTACCACTGCTACTTGCACGGTACTTTGCTTTGCCGGCTTTGTGTTTCTTTGCGCACCGAACTCCCCCCATGCAGATGTGAGGCCCACCCCCCTCTTCCATGTGGGTTGAGCTGTGCTATTTACACTACCTATTACTCTACTTGCTTTATTACTACCTACCACCTACTTACCTTACTCACTTGCACTTCTGTTCCTTATTTATCAACTTGCTACTTGATACTCTTTATTACTACATCATTCCTCTCTTCGCATTTCATCATACATAGTACTTCAAGACAGTCCTCTAGCTTAACTCTATTGGAATTGTTGCTCTTGTACATATACATCCTCTCGTTCTCATCCACACATACTACATATTACATTGCATACACCACCTTACTTTAATTCCTCCCTATAAACCACTATACATATATACAAAGAACTACGCGCCATCATCACTTTATAAACTTCTCATCGACATCATCGTTGCAATATCACCACAGCGACTCAAAATGTCTACCGTTGCTTCAAGTCACTCACCATCATCACGCCCCTCCTCCCGCTCGGCATCACCACGCCTCATCAACACACGCCGTCCTAAAGTCATGCGCTCTTCTGCCACTGCACCTTCGCTGGTAACTTCCTACGCATCACGCAATGACCTGGCAGACTTGCAGCCAACGTCACGAGCCGCCATGATCCTCAATCGCTTCGCATCACATGGTGAGACCATGAGCCAGCAAGCATTGCGCCGGAGTCTGAGTTCTGCGCGCCGTTCCACAAGTCCCAAGCAACATCAGTTGAATGGTCATGAGGTCTCCAATATCGAGTCTCCTCTCCCAAAGGATGGTGATAGTTCCGATGGTGGTTAGTTATTCTCCTGGACTTCGTGCATGACGGATTGAATACTGATAGTCACGCAGGTTCCTATTTCAGCTTCCCTTCCTTTGAACATTTCGAGGATGTGCAGAAGAGTCAACTCAGTCAGGATTCCCAAGTTGATCTTGAGACTGGGAGTTCGCCGTCCAGGAGCGGGTGAAGTGTGCCGGTTTGAGAACCCATAAAGCTAGTACGGGAAAGAAACGAAGTAGATCAAACTCTACCGAGACCTCGGTCATGGGAAGACAGTGAGACGAGCCAAGTGTTGGATCATTCGGATTGCTGGGACGCATGGAGTCGAGGCCTGTGGCTATGATGAAACATATCACATCGGGAGAAGAGCGGCTTGTTGGTACCTGGAGATATCTCCACTCTCGAATGGATGTCGGGAATGCACTGGAAGGTCGGAGTTGGTGGGTGGAAGGTCGGAGAGTTGGAATTGATGGTCGAAGTCATGGGTCTGAGTGGCTTGTATGTAGAATACGATCTTAATCGAACCACTTTTCAAAAGCTATGCTTGAACGCTCGTGATGTGAAAGGAAGTCCATTGAGGCGAGGTTCGAGACAGAGATTATTAGAGCCGTCTGTTTCCGAAGAGTACCATACTTAGGTAGTAAGAGGCTCATGAGGGATTTTAATAATGCAATTGATAATAGAACTTTGTAACCAGGTGAGGATATCAATAATTCCTTCCGGAACTCTCTGACTTGTGATGTAAATATGACCACGATATGATGGCGAATTTGTACTGTCTAAGCCACGGTGCGGTGATGGAGAGAATTTGTCGTTCGCCAGCCAGATTCTAAAAGTGCCTTATTTTCAAATATTTACCTTGTATATAAGGCATACTATTGATGCCTCATGAATAATTAGATGGCCTTGGATGGTAAGGCCACAACGAATGGTCACGACGAAAGCGAGTCGGAAAAACTGCCAACCTAGTCGGGTCGGTCGCTTAGGCGAGAATTGGCCAACCCTAACACCGCACTCATTTTCACTCTGCTACGATTTTGAAGAGACGAACTTTCGATATCGACCAACTCCACGACAACCACACAAGCCAACGCGACACGGTAACGAATCGCAAACATGGCTGTCGGAAAGTGAGTTGCGCCTCCCTCTCTGCGATTCGAAATCATTTCCCTCGATCGAAATACATGTGTTGCGAAGTGATGGATATGCAATTCAAGCAGGACCTGCGACTAACAATTCGACAGGAACAAGAGATTATCAAAGGGTAAGAAGGGCATTAAGAAGAGAACTCAAGATCCCTTCGCCCGTAAGGATTGGTACTCCGTCAAGGTACGTTTTGAAAGGATGAGGAAGGGAGCGGCAAAAGGCGTTGAAGAAAAAAAAATCCCATATCTAACTCGATAAACAGGCACCATCCTCCTTCGCTGTCAGAGAGTACGATACGATTCCTATCCAAATAACCAGCCCAGCAGATTGCTTACACGATTCTACAGTGTCGGAAAGACCCTTGTCAACCGTACCACCGGTCTCAAGAACGCCAACGATGCTTTGAAGGGTAGAATCATCGAGGTCTCCCTCGCTGATCTCCAGAAGGATGAGGACCACGCTTTCCGCAAGGTCAAGCTCAGAGTCGATGAGGTCCAGGGAAAGAACTGCTTGACCAACTTCCACGGTCTCGATTTCACATCCGACAAGCTCAGATCTTTGGTCCGTAAGTGGCAATCCTTGATCGAGGCCAACGTCACCGTCAAGACCACCGATGACTACCTCCTCCGTATCTTCGCCATTGCTTTCACCAAGAAACGCCCAAACCAGATCAAGAAGACCACCTACGCTGCTTCTTCCCAGATCCGTGCTATCCGCAAGAAGATGACCGAGATCATCATCCGCGAGGCCTCCACCTGCACCCTTACACAACTCACATCCAAGCTCATCCCAGAGGTCATTGGTCGTGAGATCGAGAAGTCCACCCAGGGCATCTACCCACTCCAGAACGTCCACGTTAGAAAGGTCAAGTTGTTGAAGGCACCAAAGTTCGACCTCGGCGCTCTTCTCAACCTTCACGGCGAGTCCAACACTGATGAGCAAGGACAGAAGGTCGAGAGAGAGTTCAAGGAGACTGTTTTGACTGAGGTATAAAGGATGTTAGGTTGTGGTTATGGGTTTTCCAGTTGCACATGTGCTCGGTTTCTGCTTTTTCGCATAAGGGGCGCGAAGGGCACAAAATGAAGGCATAGGGTTGCTTATTGGTCAAATCGATGAAATTTGAACAAAAAGTAAAAACATATGTCCATATGAGTGCTCATGCAGATGCAGATTTGATTGTGACTTTGTGCAAGGCAAGACTTATGTCTTATGAACTATGTTTTAATAATTTAGGGTCTAGGTTTCTTCCATACGAACAGCAGACATCTTAGTCTTCCACTACTTTCATCAAGAGCTACGAGGTCAATGATATGATTCGCTACAGCATAGTACAGTATGCACAACACATCAATGCAATCAATCTACAACAACTGTGACTTTCATCTCATACGAATTCCTGCGCTTACATAAAGTGAACAGATCCCAACCCGCATATCCTCTAACACTCCGCCGGCACTCCACCAATACTCAATCCACATGCGAGTGACATACCGCAGGACGAATTGTTGAACCATTGGGTCATCTATGGCAGGGTTAGGTACTGTCTACGACGGAGGGATATGAATACGCTGGAGATATAAACATCAACACTTGATCTTCCCTGTGCTGTGGGATGTATTTTATCTTTGTGGTGTTGCTGATCCTGATGGGATGGTTTGTTGATTTTGTGAGTGAGTTGGTGAGGATTTGGAGGTTTGTGGATGGGTTGGATTGGGGAGGTCGTTGGTTGTTCAAGTGGACGTGGACGTGGAAAGGGAAGCAGGAGTGGAGTGAGTATATGGGCTGAGATACTGTCCTTGGGGCTGAGATGGATGAACTGCAGTGGTCGAGTCTTGTGAGTTCAGGATTGGAGGGGATTGTCGGTGAGTGATGGCCTGTGGATGGGATGGGGAGCAGTGGTTGGACTTCGAGGCAAGTCGGTGCCAGGTAGGTGGGACAGCTTCCTCAGACGCCATCATACACGACGATTGTGATGCGACGAAGTTTGTCATCGCCCGAGCAATCATCGATCCCGTACTCAACTCGCCATTCATCCCCTCCATGCAATCGATACGCTATTCCGTGAGTGGCTCCGTGTTCCGCCATCTTCTGTTTCGTGGTGCAATGCCACGGTCATGTGCTCGAGGCAAGCAGACGTTTACAAGACCGCTTTTCGGAAACGGTACTCGACGACGATGGAGCGTTCATTGACGGGAGCCCTGCTATAGTGATGGGCGAGCGTAAATCGTGGATCGAAAGCACCTTCTGACAGCCCACCATGTGTCATGTATCGCTGTCAAAGACTGCGTATGGCTTTGTGGAAAGTCTTGAGGCGAGGGGCGTTCTTATATCATGCTCCCATGCCAGCGCTATCCATCGGATGAACTGAGAATAGACGGGACAGAGTCGATGAGATCCCATCTCGAGAGATCTTTGGCTTTGCGAATGGCTTGGCATGTTTTCATGGCATGCTATAGAATTATCGTTATTGTTATGTGACTCTTGTCAAGGAGTATCGAGTCTCAAGTGTGTATATTATGAGCTCCCCGAACTCGAAAAGAAGCAAACTCGAAGGGATGGCCAGAGTGACTGATAAATAGGCATTGTGTTTCTTATGTTTTAATCTAAATTGGTGAATGAATTGATCTCGAATAACAAGTTGCTTCTCCGGTCAAATCTCAATTATAAATGCATTTAAGCAGTATAAAACTTCTATTCCTCGCATGGGTTCTAGTTTCTAACATCCACTAGAACTTTCTAGCCTAAGATACTTGTTCTATGGGGTCTTTTTCGTAGCAGAACTGATATCGATAGGTAATTTCTTTCCTTGCTATCATTTACAGTGTTGTACTATTCTATTCATATGGTTGTCATCGTATCATCTCTAACCACCCACATATAGAAATGTACTGTTGGTAGGTATCCATAGCCTCTGCAGATACTTAGAAAATTCGGTATGGCAAGGAAAGTTAAAGTATCAAAAAGGGTATGTAATAAGAGTATAACGATACTATATTAGCAGAAACTGGGTGGAATTAAATGGTATAAGCATGAATTCCTATAGGCCTTACAAACAGTATGGGGTGTTGGGGTAAATTGACTGGAAGTATTTACATTGAATAAATGTCCTTCATCTTTTTGAAAAAAACAGGTTTTGAGTATTCATATTGAATATATTCCATCCTTTGTCTTGACATTTTCACGCTTCATAAGACAAGACCCGTTGAAAGTATTGGTGACATTTTATACTGGATTTGACCCTTCTTGAATTTTGATTTCCTCATTCTTTCAAAACCAGAAATTACGAGCAGCTCTTCTAAGTGCTCTTTAACATCTAGAAGTTTATTAGATTCTTGTCGATACCCAGGGCATGCATTTTCAAAGCCATGTTCGGAGAAACAATATCACACCGTTACCGAATGAGACACAGCCCTACTTGCAAGAGAAGAAAAATAACACAAAGAAAGCCGAGTAAGTGCTGAATATTGAGATGAAGAGTACGACAGTATTAGAAAAATGCTGGACAGCCCATCTATCAAAAGAACATCTAAATTGGATCATGATCAAAGATCAAGTTGAGATTGAGACTCGCACCGGAGTAATCAAACTGATATCAATGGTCGGGCATAATGAAAGGCGTCAGTTGAATCCATCACAAATGCAGCCTGGCTCTTGAAAGATGACTCAAGCTAACCAAGCAGCACCAGTCCAATCCAGAAAAGAAAGAAAGAAAGAAAGAAAAGAAAAGGCGCTTACCGAGAACAAGGAAAGTAGAACAGAACGGAGGCACACGTGATGGACAGAGTGGTGCCGTCTCCCCTATTCATAAATGAGTGCATGGACATCACATCATCAGCACTACATAGGGCCACCGAAGCCCACCACAATAGCAGTGGACCAATGGCCGGCGAAAGGGCAAGAGAGGGCCAGTACATAAGTGGTAGTACCGGATAGGTGCGTGCAGGCTTGCAAGCAGCGTACGTGGTGCGCTGTTCCAGTCCATTTGCAGGGCCTGCACTTGACGGTCGCGCACCAAAAGGCTTCGGTCGGGGGTTGATTAGAGGTAGTACTATGTAGTTAGAGGCAGAGAGGAGGCAGACTGTACCTATTATTGTACATAGTACATAGTACATAGTACAGCCTCGCAAGCTTTTCCCACCTTTGTGCGTGTGCAGATGTGTGTATGTTTGGTGTGAGTGTGAGTGTGAGCGTGAGCGTGAGCGTGAGTGCAACTGTGAGCGTGCACTACTCCCTCACTCACACTCAACACTCAACACTCAACACCTCACGACATGCATTTTCGCCTCTTTTTGCACCACAACTTCACGACCTCGACGACCACGAAATCCAACGAAACCACGACCAACTCATCCCCTTCCATTCGCAAAAATCCCATCGCCATCAAGCTCATGAGAAGCGCTACATTTTGATATCGAGAGAGAGGGGTGGAATCACCCATTTGACCTGGAAATCATCACGAGTTTATGAAAATTTTATCTTTTTATTCTTTTTTTTCCCTTCCATTTTTTCCCTCTCGTTCTCTCTCTCTCTCTTTCGCCTGCAAGAGGCCACACACACACTCTCACACTCACTGGTACGTAAGGACAACTTTCTGCCTGAGATCCACACAAGGCAGGAAGTCAAGTTACCTGAGCGTGCTCACCGCCCGCAACCCGCAACCCGAGCACCCACACTTCCCAAACACACACAGCGCAATCATGACGCGCGCAACACAACCTGGCGCCAGAGGCTTCAGACAGCGTAAGCTCACGCCCAAGCAGCCCTTGCCCATTGTCAAGGAGGCGTCGGTCGACGTCCACGAGTACAAGTCCGCCGTGGAAAATGCTGGCAATGTTGATACCGGTGTCGAGAAGGGCGAAGAAGCTGTGAGTCATCCTTTGTTGTGCTTACGTATCTTCACACAAAAACACACATCATGTGATGCATCACTCACGTGACATCGTATCTGGGTATCAGCTGTCGATCCTATGTTTCTGTATCTATACAGAAAGCGTAGTCGGACAGATGAGAATACTCACAGCCAACCAAGCCGTCACTTTCACGACGATCTTGCTGACATTCACTCCAGGAATGGCATTTGCAACGTGCTATCGCGTCAACACAGGCTGCAGCGCTCAGTGGTACTCGAGCAACTGAGGAAATCCCAACGGGTCCTGAAGCTCGAGAGAGTGAAATCCACTATGATGAGCTATACTCACTTCACTATGCCGAGCCGGCCACGTATGTGCGCTTCTCGCAGACTGTTGAAGAATGCACGGGATGTCAATATAACATGACAAGTGATGATGATACCTTTCTCAAGGCATATAACCAGAAGAGACCTGTATCTTCCCAGTTATCAGAGGATGATTTTGAGATCATCATGGACACTTTCGAGGAGACTGCTGAGAGACAGGCCCCATTCGCTGCTGTGGACAACACCGTGATCTCCTTCGATCAGATGCAAGCCTACTTGAAGCAGCAAGTGGATGCCAAAGCTCATGGCTTCTCAAAAGACATCTATGAGTACTGGAGAGAGCGAAGACAGGCTTCTAGCAATCGACCCCTCCAGCCAAGCTTGAAGTTTGAGACGCATCAGGATAGTGATGATGGAGACCCATACATTTGCTTCCGACGACGTGAAGTCAGACAAACTCGTAAGACTAGAGCCAGAGATGTGCAGAGTGCTGAGAAGCTACGACGCTTGCGCAAAGAGCTTGAAGAGGGTCGCCAGCTTGTACTTATGGCTCACCAGAGGGAAAAGGCCAAGAGAGAGTATCTTCGCATTGACAAGGCTGTCTTCGACCAGCGCCAACGTGTGAAAGAAATCAAAACTAGACTGGGTATCAAGACCGATGATGAGGACTTGATCAACCAGAAGGTAGGATTCTCTCTCGACTGTAAACTGTGAATATTGCTGACAAGTAAAGGAACAGCCCCAGAAGAGAAAGGCCACAGAACAGCCAGCAATGCAACGCCCATCAGGCACGCAAGTGCGCATACCTACACGTGCGGATGGTCGCCCAATCGAAGCTGATCTCACTCTGCTTGCAGATGTTATTGCACAAAAGGAAACTCTGCTGCAGCAAGAGCTCGAACAGAAGGTTGCTCACCACACAAGATGGAACACTGGTCATGTTGACCTGACTCGAGAACCCCTCTCTCCCATCCATAATCATGGCATGGAACCCAGCTTTAGACCTGCCAAGGCTGAATACTTGATGACCCCACCAGCATCTGTATCTGAAGAGTCGGCTGCCGACCACGCTGCCTCGCCTGACCCTGACACTAACGCCCTGGCCTTCCGCCTGAACTCACCTTCAGAGGAGAGAGAGATCAAAGCATACCGTCGTCGTATCGGTCGTCTTGGCCGTACTTGGATTGACCGCAAGAGCTTGCCATCACCAGGCAATTTCACCAACAGGTTGATTGATGAGGCATTCAAGTATGACCAAGATGATGATGATGAGCAGCCGGAGTATGTGGTGGATCCGTACAGCACGTCGCACATGCAGTTCCGTGCAACCATTCCTCTCTCCCAAATGCTTGCCGTCCCTCGTCGTCCACAGATAGAGGCCCCGCCTGTAAACAATCACCCCCAGAATCCTCATCCACATCCCGCCGCCGCAGCGCAAGGTTCGGCGAGTAGCCCAACTCGACCAAGCCCTTCCGCGCCTCCGCAGCCACAGCCAGCTCCAACGTGAATGAGCGTTGGCATACTATGATTGAGAACGACACCACTCCCCTGTGAAACATAATCGGGCTGAACCCGAAAGATACAGCCTGTGTAAGATTAGTACTTCGAGGCAACATCGACACCGAGAAGCAACCAGCACCCCACCTGATCCTCGCGGTTTGCTTTCGAGGAAAATCGAAGTACCTCGCAAACTTTGTTGGAATTAAATAATATCGTCGGGCTCCTTGCTGAGGGCAGACGGAATGACAGTCTGGCTGGCATTTTGTATTTTACCGCTTTACTAAGAGCAGAAGCACCCAAACCACAAAAACAGTAATAAAAAGGATTAAATGACATGTCCGCATGCACCTGCTCTGTGATGTGCTTGAAATGCTCTCTAGCAGAAAGATAGCGTCTGGCTGCGTTGAAGAGCTCGCTTGATAGTACTCGATTGTTGAAATGGTACACGAGAGCGGGCGACCATCTACCTCATGCGCTGTCGCTTCTGAGGACGTGCATCAACTTCGTTGTTGGAAGTTTTTCCAGCTCTCATGCGCTTATTGTTGCCACTGAACGTCAAAGCTTCCTGCATAGCAGCGCGAAGGACACGCTTCTCGCCAAGACGAATTTGGATAGCCATAGCTTTGCGGGCAGGTTCGATAGGCTGAGCAAGCAGGGCCTCATCCTGCTCGAAAGTCGTAGCATACTGCTCCTCACGGATGCGGAAGATCTGCTTGAGGACGTGGCCTGCGAGCTCGGTGGCCATTCTTGAGCGACTGGAGAGGGAGGACTCGGAGTTGACGAGCGAAGAAAAGGTAGGCTGGTCAACTAGGAAGATGTAGATGAGCGCAACCAGCTCGTCTGGAATTCCGGGCTCATCCTCGTTGCCATGAGCTACATCGTAAGACTCTTCGAAAAAGTCTTCGCGCTCGGCGAGCTCTTGACGAGCGTCTATCTCTACGGCACTGAACGTTGGTAGGAGATGGTCAAACTGATCTCTGAGGCGACCCGACTTGAAGCTTTCGACGATCAGAGAGGTTGAGATTTCTACTACGTCGAAGGGTGCGTAGTTATCGGTAATGTATCCATATCGACGAAGAAGATCAGAGCGGGGCAATTGACCATAATCGTTGAAAATTTCTTCACCCTTTTTGATGGGTTTGATAGCTCGCATCTCAAGGTCTTCTGAATCGCTATGAAGACGAGCGTTATTGCGGTCTGCATCAGCGTTCAAACTATCGGCGAGGGGGATCATGGCCAGCGTTACACGCTCATCGTCATCATCCGGTGCCAGATCCTCCTCATCACCGATGTCGTTTACTTCCTCTGGAGAATCGTCAGGAATATCAAAGGCATGAGCCATGATGACACTAGCCGTGTGGTGCAACTCCGATAGCTTGTCCTTGAATTCAAAGGGGCTAAGATGCTGACGGAAAAGCTCCTCGGCCTTGTCCTTGCCGATCTTTTGTACCACAGCGCTTGCTTGAAGCTCTGAAAGCTCTTCTGGAGACCAGAATACTAAACTATCCAGCTCCGAAGGCAGCACGGCAAAGTATTCTTCCCATGGCGACGTTTCGGCTGAAAGAGCTTCTCTCATCATCACTGTGGTCAATGACTAAGCTATGTCAGCACTAATTCGGAAATTTCCAAAAATTTCATAAAAGGATACTCACCAGCCAGTTTGGCATCGCTGCCAGAGCATCTACATCGAGCCCATCGCTGCCTCTTGTCTCGACGGCATTCTTGACGTTTAAGATAGCACTGCGCGGGATGCTGAAAACCAACTCGTCTTCTTCGAGGTCATCAGTGGCCACTGCGAAGGGGTCAACAAAAAGTTCAGAGAAACATAGGCCGCAATAGTCTCTTCGACTCGTATGAGGTAGACGAGTATAGTGATGGCACTCCTGTTGAGCAGCAGAAAGGGGGGGTTGAGCAAAAAGACTTACCCACGCCGCGACCTCGACCTTCAGCTCGCAAATCCACCAAAGCCATCTTCGGGCTCATACGGACTCCGCGCTTCTGCAACCATTGCAAGAATCTTTCGGTGTTGATAGCGAACGTGTCAGGAGTAGTAGACTCCATGGTGTATGAGAGAAGCACTGCTTTGTGCGGGGCAAAATGCTCGAACTTCGGAACTGTGCTTGGAAATAATGTGTTCAGAATTCGAGAGGCTCTCTTGAAGCGGGTGGAGACTAGATGACGGGCGCGCTAAGGGAAAGTCCCTTACCAGCCGTCAAAAGGTTGGATGCTCAACTCCGGCGCGTCTGATGCTGGACATTGTTCAATGCTCTTGAAAATTCATTGATGAAACAGACCAACCAGTACAGAGATGTTCAAAGTCCATTTCTCCGGCATCGAAAAAAATCAGTTGAACACAATTTCCTGGTGAAGATTGTGTACATAGATATTACGGGTTTAGAATCAAATTGCTTTGTCCACATCTTAGCGGCAGTCTCCTTAGCGTCTTTCTCACTGATGCTCTGAAGCCTCAGGCGCTCGTTATCGATTAGACGGCATGGCGGGGCTAATCCCGGCGGAATGTCAACGGCTGCAGAAATCGCAAGACAGCAAGCAAAGCATAAAGTTACCAGCAGTGCCAATACACATTCTCAGCTATCCCACGTCCATTCCAATTTCTCAAGGGGTTGTGCACATATCACACCATTCACTGCAAGTGTACAAACCGCAGATCTGCAGACAATATCGCCACCAGCCGCCAGCCGCCAAAATGATAGCCCTCGGACTCGAAGGCAGCGCCAACAAGCTGGGCGTAGGCATCATCTCGCACCCGCACCCCTCCAAACCGGCGCTCGTCCTCTCCAACATCCGCGACACCTTCGTCTCGCCTCCAGGAGAAGGGTTTCTACCCAAGGATACGGCGAAGCACCACCGCGCGCATGTAGTCCGACTCGTGCGCGAGTGTCTCGCGGAGGCCAAGCTCACGCCCGCCGACATCGACTGCATATGCTACACTAAAGGGCCGGGGATGGGCGCGCCGCTGCAGAGTGTGGCCGTAGCCGCGCGGATGCTCAGCTTGTTGTGGGGGAAGGAGCTGGTGGGGGTGAACCACTGCGTGGGGCACATTGAGATGGGCAGAGAGATCACGGGGGCACAGAATCCTGTTGTGCTTTATGTTTCTGGAGGAAACACTCAGGTCATTGCGTATGCGGAGCAGAGATATCGCATTTTTGGAGAAGCTCTGGATATTGCTGTCGGAAACTGCCTGGATCGATTCGCGAGGACACTTGAGATCTCGAATGATCCTGCTCCAGGTTACAATATCGAACAATTGGCGAAGAAGGGGAAGGTTCTGTTAGATCTTCCATATACTGTCAAGGGCATGGATTGTTCTTTTTCTGGAATCTTGGCCAGCATCGACGTTCTGGCTGCTGAGCTGAAGGCCAATCCAGGCTGGAAAGATCCAATCACTGGGGAGAACATCACAACTGCAGACTTGTGTTTCAGTTTGCAAGAGACCATCTATGCTATGTTGGTTGAAATCACCGAAAGAGCTATGGCACATGTTGGTAGCAACCAGGTACTTATCGTTGGCGGTGTAGGCTGCAACGAGAGATTACAAGAAATGATGGGACTCATGGCTCGAGATCGCCGAGGAAGTGTTTTTGCTACTGACGAACGATTCTGCATCGATAATGGCATCATGATTGCACATGCGGGATTATTGGCTTATGAAACTGGTTTCACAACGAGTTTGGAGGATAGTACTTGCACACAAAGATTCAGAACAGATGAAGTCTTTGTCAAATGGAGAGATTAATGTCTTGTATATTTTGACTATGGTTGGAGCGCTATAAACATTTGCTTAAATCCAGAACGCCAGCACAGAGGAAACGTATGAGCAAGCTAGCTACTATATGCCAAGTACTCATGCCCCCATCATCATCCATCACTTGGCGGCAGGACGCAGATATCCTTTTATGAAGTGTCATCGGAAGTTGGCTTGTACATAATTGTGGTCACGTACTGCATACTGTTAGCATACTATCCACAAACAAGGAAGGAGCAAAACGAAACAGAACAAAGCAAAATAAAATAGAGCAAAGCGAAGAACAAAACAAAAAGACTTAACGAACCTTGCGCTTATATCTCGTCGTCGCAGAAACGGCGAGAACATTGTTCTTGATACTACTGGTAGCGAGATGGTTGAGAACAGTATGATTTGGCATGTTCAACACACTATTGTCATCCTTCATCGGCGTGGCAGCGTTCAAGATAGGCTTCCCTAAGAAGCCTGGCAGACTAGGCGGCGTTGGTAGCTTCTCAATCTCTTTCGAAGCATGTCGAAAGGCCTTGGAGTCCTCTGGCTTGTCAAGATCGACCAAGTACTGGGGTACTTTTGATGTGTATTCCTTATCTGGAAGGACTGGCTTGGTCTTAACTGGTTTTGCTGCTGCATCCGGAGCCTTGTTCTCGATATGTGCAGATGTGCCCTCAGAATTCTCAGTAGAAGGCACCCCAGAAGCATCCTCGGAGGTTGTTGGAGGAGGGAGATCATCAGCGCTAACTTCGATGTAGTTGACAAGGTTGTTTCCGAAATCTACTGTGGTTGGTAGATCTGGCGATGTAGTCATATTCCCATCAACAATAAACCTCACATGATGCGTGCCTGGTCGAACATGAATGATTGCAGACATAACTCCCGGGTGTCCTTCCCTAATATAGAAATCAGCATTTCGAGTATACAGATAAAGAATTAAAAAATTGCGGAAGCATGGGCAGCGTTGCAAAGCCCCTGACGTTATCTACGGGTGTTTGCACATCTATCAATAACAATGAGGCGCCCGCGCGGCAAGCATGTGAAACTGAGATGCCGGGATCATGCCGGTACACACTTACACTGGATGAAGTCTGTGCTTGCGATTCCACTGGAAGATGGTGCCAGTCACGTAGACCTTTCCTCCTCCTCTGTGCCAACTGATCTCGGTGGGGACTGTAGCCTTAGTCTGATCAACTGGTAATTCCTCCTCTTCGTCTTCATCGACCGTTGTGGTGCTGAGTCCAGATGTTTTGCGTGTCAACGAATCTCCCTCCAATGACTCAATGTCGAGTATTGGGGCATCCCCATCCGCTGGTGCGATGATCGGCGAGCCTGGCGTATGTACCTCCTCTTCGATCGGCAAAGGTAACCTTGGCGGGTTGTATCCGACGTGGTGCTGGTAAACTGGTCCCGAAGCCTCTACATGCGAGTATGATGCCCTTGAAGGTGACGACGCTGCAGAAGAGGACGCTGGGACGGCGAGTGGCTTGCTGGGTGTATCTCTCTGCGACTTGTGGCGCTGCTCGGAGGCCTTTGACTGTGTTGAGCCCATGGTTGTAGGTGACAAAGGTTGATCGTTGTGGAGGGCGTTTGCCGCAGATGGGGAAGGTCTCGGTCGGTGAGGAAGAGTTGTTCTTCCTTGAGCCTGTGCCAAAGATGCCTCGGCGGAAGCAGCAGCTCGCGATGGTGGTTGAATTCCCTCTCGTGGTTTGCGTGGTTGTCCTGAATGATGGTGGTGGTGGTTGGAGCCGGGCGAACCCGTGTAGGGTTTGCTATTTGATGAGTTCTGGTTCCCCATACTTGCTGACTGTGTCTGCACCTATCTGGCTGTGGAAGGCATTATCAACTCCCAGTGTAGTTCGGGGGTGTGCCAGATGCGAAGACTGAATGGGAAATTGTTGGTTGTAATTGTGCGAATCTTTCAAAGAGAGCCGGTGCGATTGGTATCGAGCGCAGAGCTGTACCTAGGGTATAGGGTCGGTAGGGCTAAGGTATTGTTGGAACAAGAGGATGTAGTTGTTGGTAGATACTCCGTACGGGGCGCGGTAATCGAGTAGAGCGAGGTAGTGAGGTGTTGAGGTAGCGAGCACTTTGGATGGATCTACACGGTTCCGCGTGTTCCTGAAAGAAAGGCAAGGTATGGAGTGAGGGTGATGATATTTGAAGGAGCGCTGGATGATGCTATCGTGGGTTGATGATGACCGGCTGAGGTCTCGTCGTCGAAGGTGTATTTGTTTGGAGAGAAAATTGGAGAGAAGGTCTGGTCGTATGCTTCTTCCCCACAGCTCGCTCGTAGACATGGCGCTTGCGAGCAGGGGTCTACCTCCGCAAATTAAGCTATGCACCTATGTACAAGTATGAGATCAAGGCCCTGGCTTGCTGGGACATCATCGCTGACGCCCACCCCGGCAGCGGCAGCGACCAACCAAATACTTCTACAGGGACAGCATTTTTGGACCGAACAGCAAACAATCAAGCAAATCACCATCTTTGATGAAAGGCGCATTTACTGCGAGGACTTGACAGCATACACTCTTGCACAATGGTTATCGCTTGCTAAGATCCAGCTGCCCAATTGTATGTTTAGAGCAGATAATATCTAATATCTGCAACGACCTACTGCATAGCTAGCTACCTGGCGTAGCTATTCATCAAAATACGAGCGCAATGGCAGTCCTCACCACTACGCTCTTCTATATCATATACCCCGTCATCCTCACCTATCACACAATTCTCATCATCTTCTCTCCCGTCCTGCACATAATTGAGCACATTGGGCGTGTAATCATCCTCCCCTTGAGCTTCCTTGCCAAATTCGAGGTGAGTGAGAATCTACCCCCGCCACTGCCGCAATATTCAACTAATGCTCGTATGCGTAGTCCCTCTATATCTTCTTCTCGGTCGCTGCCATTATCGGTCTGTCGACGGGCGCATTCCTCTTTGCGCTTTCGCGCCTGTTGTCAGAGGTCTTGACGCTAGATTCGACCCCGGAAGAGGTGGGACGGACTGCAGCATCTGTGCGTGCTGCGCGGGAAAAGAAGAAGCTGCAGGATATACAGGAGGTTTCTCATGAGCAGTCAAGATTAAGAATTGAGGAGACACTGCGTATGCGACAGGAATACAACGACTACTTGGCACAGGACCGTCAAAGGGTGTCCAGCAGGGAGAAGGGAGGATTACTGGCCCCGAGTCAAGTTATTTTGGAGGAGGAAGACGATTCAGACGATGCCTTTTACTGAATACGGTCACGTAGGCTAGGATAACGAGAAGGGTTACTTGCGTCCTTATATTGTGAACTATCCTCGCATCTATCGAGTGTGATGAGGAGACTCGACGATTGTTTAGGCCTTGAAACAAATGCAGGTGTTCCCAGACCCCGTGTACTACTCATGAACACCTTACTGATGCTGCCACGAACGCCTGTAAAATTAAAGCCAAAGATCCAATCCCAATCTCCTTTGTCCGAGATTCCAATACGCCCTCTGACCATATCTATAAGCGCTGACTTCAGTGACTAAACGACCAAACACCTATCTTCGGTAGCCATCATTTCTGTCCTGCGAATCCCTATCCCTGTGTCGATACTTGTCGCGGGGTGGGCTTCTACTTCTGGTTCTTCCGTCTCGGCTGCTACCATAGTCCATCCTATCATAGTGGCGGCCGCCATCCCGGTCTCGTTCTCGGTCTCGATCTCGATCTCGATCATCTCGTCTTCGATAATCATCTCGGTGAGTATCCCGGTGAGGTGCGCGACCATTTGACTGATACTCTGGGACATAAGTATCCACAGGTGGTGGATATCGGCCCCCACCAGAACCACCATGTCGTCGATCGCCTCTGTAGCTATCCGACAAATCTGATCTGCCACCGTCAAGCATGGGTGGACCCACGGGAGGCTTTGGAGGAAGCTGTGTATTCGGGCGCGCATCTGCTACCCAGGCTGGTTTACGACCAGAGTGCCCTCCATTTCTATTATCATGGAATCCCTGTGAACGCGGCGGACCAGGCGGAACAGACGGATATCCACGGATAGGTCCACGGTGGCCGCTGTAGCGTATTGAAGTGCCAAAGTTGGAGTGATCATCCGGAGCCCAGCTTCCGCCTTGAGATCCCATTCCAACATCACCACCCTTGGGCGCTGGTGGCTGAGCTGCCCTTTGCGTCCTGAACTTCTTGCGATCGAGCTCGTGTGATTCCTCAAACATAGGTATGTCACCAGGCTTGAGTGGTAGAGGGTCGTTGCGGAAGTATGAATGCTTCAGAGCATCAATGGCATTGATACGCTTTTTCCAGTCAAGTTTGAGAAGTTCCTCAAGGAGACTACATGCTCCAGACCCATGTCTTTATGTATGTTAGTTAGCTAAACATTATTATGGATGCTATTGCACTTACTCTCTGAATTTTGTCGATAGTCGAGATGCCCTTGGCTCAAATCTCAATCCTTCAGCTCCGGGTAATTTACGCCAGCCAGGCATGTTTTGATCCGTAGGCGTACCGACAAGGTCGAAAATCATGTCCAATTGCCTTGTGTCACTTTCACCGGCCAAGATTGGTCTACCAACGAGCATCTCGCCGAATACGCATCTGTAAAGCGGTTAACAAAGAAGCTCGGGGGAGCAGTATCGACAGTGAAACATACCCAATGCCCCAAATATCAATAGCTGTGGTGTATCTACGGAGATGCATGAGCAACTCCGGTGGTCGGTACCATCTCGTGACAACCAAGCTAGTATAATCTCTTCGTGCCTCACCACCACCTTTTCCAGCCACTGGTACAGGCTCATCATAATGGCGAGCCAGACCAAAATCGGCAATCTGGAGAATACCCTTATTGTTGATCAAGATATTTGCCGCTTTCATATCACGGTGCAGAATGTTGTTATCGTGCATGTATCGCATGCCTTCGAGGAGTTGTAAGAGATAGCACTTGATCTGCGCCTCGGTGAACTTGACAGAGGGATTCTCAAGGAGTCCAGCAAGATCATGATCCATATAAGGGGTGACCATGTACATTGTAGCCCGCTTGCGTTTTTGATCTGCATCTTTGTCAGATTTATTGCCTGTTCGTTTGATAAGACCAACCTACCAGCCTTTGCGGGATGTTCAATAGACATTTCTTCTAGCTTTAAAATGTTGCGATGGTTGAGCAGCTTCAGAACTTTGATTTCGCGCAACGAGGTGATTGGAAACTGTTCCGGGGTCAGCCGTGTTGAAATCATATGGATCAGGAACTTCACAAACTCCATCTTTTTCGTTGTGCATCAGAATCCTCTTCAAAGCCACAACTTCACCAGTAGTCTTTCTTCTGGCTCGGTGAACCTCACTAAAGGATCGTTAGTGATGATTTCCCCCTCCATAATAGGGGATACATGCCCGAATGTGCCTTCTCCAAGTTTCTTCAATACCTCGTAGTCTGAAATCTTCGAGCTCCCGTAGAATACTTTGGCATTACTGCTTGCCTTGGAGAGCTGCGCAGGAGTGCCATTTCCTCGTGGGCTAGACTGCTGCGACAGCGCAGACATATTGGAAGTCGATACAGCGCGTTAGTTGGATCGAATATATGGAAGGTATCTAGCGTAAATCCGGCTTGTGGGTATCGCGCTTTGTGTTGGTGGATGTAGACGTCGCCAGATCCTCAATGCGACAAGTTGGATTGTACAGCGACGAAGTCGAGATGATCGAAAGAAATGATCAGGTTCTTGTAGTCAAGGGGGCTGTGTGGTGAGTCATGACGCTCATTCAGATGCGGTCGCAAAAAAGCGGCGGCTGGTAATAGGTGCAAAGCTATTCACAAATGAACGACAATAACTTGGGAATCCTGTTGAACAATTATTGACCGAGGTGAACAATTGACGGCTTCGTGATACCTCAATGCGCGGTTGAATGAGCCGCTTCGGCAGAACAATATTCCGATTGTATGCTGCTTTAACCAATTCGGTCATCTTCAACCTCACTTGTCCTCGATCGACGACAATACGTTCCGTATTATAACAATTTGATTCGGCACAACAATGTACGGCTATTCGCTTAACAATATAAAGGGGTACAATTGACTGACGACCTCTAGCATCATGGCTGCCGGCAACCACCCAATTCACATTCACCCCGTGAGGCCTTTATACCGCTTCATGGCAACTGCTCTTCCTGCCAGCATGTGGTTCTTCGTGAGTATCTGCCTCCTCTAGCTCTAAAGTTGTCAGACTGACAGGTCAATAGTTGATGTACCGCGCGAAGAAGGATGGTACGAAGAATTACTTTACAGGGCCAATAACTAAAACTAACGCGCGACAACAGGACCGGCTTTGCTCGGCTGGAAGCACCCATGGGACCATTGATCGATCGACCTCGAAACCAGACGACGATGAACGAACAGTAGCATGCTGGAGTGAAGAGGGCAGGATCGCGCTAGTATGGATAGAACCATGGCATGGTCAAGCGAACATTGTACATAAGGCCAGAAATCAAAGCAATATGCATTTGTCAGTGCATCTGAAAGTGATCGTTTACTACGGAGATGAGAACATGTTCCATTGAAGGGCTCAGTCATGCAAGTATGATGGAAACCGGATCTGGCCAATCTTAAGGCTTCTCAAAGAGATAATGTGTTACCCCCCAAGTGTCACCACCCTCATACGCAAAGAGCTCAGCACAAGCCATATAGAAGATCTGCCACCTATAGAACCACATGGCAGTATCCTTCTTTCCATAAGTCTCCTCAAGGTGCGGCCAGATTTCCTTCTTGCTTGCGTTCATCTTTGAAAGCCAATCCTGTGCAGGGGTCAGCAGTTTGCCAAGTTAAAAACATAAATATCACATACCTCACAGGTCTTTGCGTAGTGCTTGCCATTGACCCACCATTGTTCCTTGATCTTCAAATCCTTCTGGAAGAAAAGTAGGAGATCGGCAGATGGCATAGTGCCGCCTGAGAAGAAGTGCGTACTCATCCACCCTTCCTCAAAATCATAAGGTGTAGTCTTGTGAGCAAAGATGTGTACAAAGAGCTTCCCACCCGGCTTGAGAGCTCTTGAAACCTTAGCCATGAGCAACTCATAGTTCTTCATGTGCTCAAACAACTTCTAAATGTTAGCACATCGACGGTAAAGATTGACGGCAGTGTATTACCTCGATAGACACCACACGGTCAAAGCTCTCTTTCTCAAATTCGTAATCAACAACATCCCCTGTGATTACATTCAGGTTCTTGAAACCTTTCTCTTGTGCCTTTTCATCAATGTACAGCTTTTGTGTTCTTGAATTGGAGAAAGCCGTAATTTCAGAGTTCGGCATCATCTCTGCAAAGTACAGAGATGCTGAGCCCCATCCACATCTTGAATAGCGTCAACTCGTGAGCAATTGAAGGGATATAGAATCTACTCACCCAAGATCGAGGATCTTCATGCCATCTTTCAAATCTGCCTTTTCAACATAACTCTCAAGCATTGCCCTTTCAGCCTGCGCCAGTGTTTCTCTACCCTTGGGATACAGACAAGCGCTGTATTTCATCCTTGGGCCCAAGCAAGCAGCGAGTACTCCTGTGCCAACCTCGTAGTGCTGCTCATTGGCAGTTGCTGTCTCAATGGCTATTGGACGACTACGCAGCAGCTCAACATATTGCATCTTCCTCTCATAGGCCTCTGAGAGCGAGGTAGAAGCAATTGTGTTGATCCGGTCAGCCAACTGACGACGGATACCAATCCGAATGACAGCAGATGGCAGATAGCCTCCGTCAAGGACCCAGTCTAGACACTGTTAATTGAGGATTCCTTATACAACACGTGATTCAAAGGTGTTCTTCACATATGATAGACTAACCGTAGTTCATGCTTGCAATTTAAGATACGTTCTGTAGGTGCAAATCTGATTTTGGGGTATTGAGTTCAAAAACGGATGAGATATCTAAGCTGCTCTCAACCGTGTCGTGTACTCCATCTATTGAAACGGGCACTGCTGCAAGGGACTGCGCTCGGAGACAACATTCACCTATGCCGCATTCGCTTCATTGACGTCATGACTTTCGCTCAGACCCCATTTTTATAAATCCTTACCTCTCTATGTAAATGGCCGAAACGGTGCTTAGAAAAGATTAACATTTCTACGTGTGTGAAGGTTGTCGGGGTGAAAGTCATGTGTAGATGAAACGCATAATAGGTATGGGGGACTTTTCAGGGACAATAACTTACTACGTACTACCGTACGTAGGTATCATAAAACAAACTTTAAAGCATTTAAACAGCCACACCTTACCTTACCTTACCTTACGACTTAGCCGTACCGTGCCTGTACCTAGCCCAGTGGCACGCCATGAGACGGAAGGTTATCCCATGAAGTGTCGCATTTCCAAGACGGAATCAGCTCATATGCAGCAAAAGTACAGGTGGACTTTCTGGATCATCCATCGAACCGTTGAATATGATTGGACGACCCATTGCTTGGCATTTAGATTCACAATAGTGCAGTGCAGCATGTACTCATGTCACGTACTATAAACAATAAGTTATGTGAAAACATCCCTCCAAAGAAATCTGCACAATGCTACTCTATAAAACTCAAATATAGCCGCAAATTCCTCGGCAACACGACAGGCTGACTCCCTTACAGAGGGAAATTACACAGTGTCGTTCGTGGCAGGAGTTATCTCAAAACGTGAATGAGGCGATGAGGTGTTAGATGTACCCTTTGTTCATGAATCGCAATAGCCCTTGCTTTACCTTAGGAGCTGTTCAATGCATGGATTGGGTTGAACAGGCTCATCATTTCCTTTCTAATATATTTATTGGCAAGAATCAATCAGATAGGGAGTTGTCTTTGATTAAATCGAGGCTTGTAAATGTTCATCTGGTTTGTGAAATTTTGCACGGAATTGCAAAACATAAAAGTAAATATACAAAAACTACACCATATGACATTTATGCTCCTAATCCTTGATAGCTGACTAATAAAAACATACGCAAAGATTTTTCTGTAATTCGAAGCATCTCTCGTATGATACTGCTGGATTAGATGTTGAATAAGATGTGCGATAAAATAAAGAAAATCGAATATCAAAACACATGGGAAGAGTCATACGGACGAGTAAACCATAATCCGGGGTCCGCGGCTGCATCATGGACCCTTGCTGCTTGCTGAAGCGATTCAATTTGGCGCTACTGACGAGGCAATACAAGGCTTCCCGTTTACAAACACGACCTCCCTTCTACCCCACAGACCTTACCTTCGGACGCTACAACAACCATCATTCAAGATGGGAAACACAAGTAGTGCGGTGCTCGAGAACATCGTGCAGGGATCGAACTGTGAGTCACTGTGCCATACCTCCTGGCTGTAAGATACAACCGCTAATACCGCTTCAAGTCGATCGCGATGAGGTGGAGAGGCTGCGAAAGCGATTCATGAAGCTTGATAAGGTGTGATGGAAAGCCCACACTTCAGCTGGTATGCCAGCTCATAAAGGGCCCTTCTGATTGTTGTTTTCTAGGACAACTCCGGTACTATCGAACGCGAAGAGTTTCTCTCCTTACCACAGATTTCGTCAAATCCCCTAGCCACCAGGTCCGTTGCCCCTGGCGTCTGCAGTCGTTATATCCTGCGGCTCCATAATATATAATCCTGGCATACAATTTCCCATGCGGGAACTTCAGGCTGACGTTGTCTCCTTGCAGAATGATTGCAATTTTTGATGAGGATGGTGGCGGTGACGTAGATTTCCAGGAATTCGTTAGCGGACTTTCAGCCTTCTCCAGCAAGGGAAATAAGGAGCAGAAGTTGAGATTCGCCTTCAAGGTTTACGATATTGATCGCGACGGATACATCAGCAATGGAGAGCTCTTCATCGTGTTGAAGATGATGGTTGGCAGTAATTTGAAGGATGGACAATTGCAACAGGTATGTCTTTCCGCGGCATGACGCAAGGAGAACCGGAGATATTTAGGAGAAGAAGAAATGTTGGAGTTCGGAATGAACCTTAGTGAAGAGCAACAGATGAGCGAGCGCTGATCTTCTGATATAGATCGTAGACAAGACGATCATGGAGGCAGATCTGGACCGTGACGGCAAGATCAGCTTCGAAGAATTTACGAAGATGGTGGAGAATACAGATGTTTCAATGAGCATGACTCTAGGTTTGTTCTGTTCCAACAGCGATAGCTCAAGAGCAAGACTAATCTCAATGCTCTAGACCAATTCTGATTTCGGACTCTTGTCGAAGGCGTGAATAGACAACGGAGTAAAATGGCGAGGAAGTTGATGACGACTATGACCTTTGTGAGGTTTTCAAGCGTATACGTATGCGGATTCAGTCTTCTGGAGCAAGACTGCGAGTTAACAAGCGGGCTGTTCTAAGGACTAGCTAGCGTTCCTGGGGAGGTGCTTGCGAGAAAGCCTCTCAATATGACAGCAAATGAATGCTCTAATCTATGATCTCTCTTTTTTCCCTTCATGAGTGCACATATACAACTGAATCTAGAGAACCAACAGTCAGATTGACTCTAGCAACATAATTTGTAGGTGCTGGGATATCTTGATGAGTTACTCACGTGCACTCATCTGCCAACAAACATTATTCGACCTCACTTGCTTTCACCTGTTTTGTCAGCACTCATCTAGAACTCTTCATCAAACCAGTCACGAGCTCACAAAACCCCTCATTACCAGTAAATTGAGATCTTGACAGCGTGGCCATGAATCCCAGTAAGCATTCTCAGGAATACGAACGGCAAAAAAAACGTGGACATGCAATCCAACACTATGCCAACAAACCCATCTAACAGGAATTACATCACCAGCAGACCCTTCACCCCATCCACCTCTCCGAGAGCCATGTTTACTGATCACTCATCTGCCACCATCGATCTCTCCCGCCGTCCCAATGCCTGCCAGACACGCGCCAAGCCTCCCCTTTGGCGCTCCTCCTCCTCCTTCACCCGCCCACCACACAAGGCAAGATACGAATCAATCGGCACCCCATTCCCTCTCACTACCCGTACGCAGTTAAAGAACAAAAAAGAAAACCAGCGAGTGCGCTTCACGATTGAAAGAGCACTCCAATAATAGCAAGGCAAGACATCCCCTCAAAGCCATCCGGGCCTCTGCCCTCCCCGTCCTCCGCCCACCCATCCTGCCTCGGGATAGCGGGGGTCTCCTCTCCCGGCATGCTGCGCTAGAACGTGACGAGAAGCATCGTCGAGCCTTCCAGAAAGCTTCCAGAAAGCTTCTAGAAGGCGCTCTAGAAGGTTTCCTGGACTGGTGGAAATTGCAGGAGGCTCTTTCTTGGCCTTTTTGGGGCGGGCGCTTGGATTGCGGGGCGGCCCTTTCGGTTGAGGTGTGTTTGGGATTCTGGGAGTGCGGTGCTGGGTTGCTTGCTTGCTTCGTGATTTGGATTGCTGGATTGTAGAAGGGAGTAGGAAAAGGTCAGGCATATTTTCTTTACTTTCGTACTTTGAATTCGGATTCGGATTTGGATTTTGCGCATTTCGTCTTTTGCCGTACATCTGCATATCCGCATTGCTGCATTTGTTGCAGAACCTATGGCATCAACTTCGTAGATTCATGACCATTCATCTCACATCTCCCGCCACGCCTTTTCTCAGCGATACTTCGTACAACTATCCCCAAGTCGGAGCCTACAGACGTAGTACCACGAAGTACGAATATGGTAGCTTTGATCCAAATATAGAAACGAGAAGACGAGTGAGAATAGTCACCACATGTTGATGCCATTGGCCAGACAATCCGGTGCGTTTCGTCTCACCCGCCCTTCACTGCATCACGCTCGCTCTCAATCATTGCAGCCGTTTTTCTCGCGTTTCGTGTTCGCGTGTGCAGTGCATCATGTGCACGCATGAAGTCCCAGATTAAACAGCATGATGGCGACCGGCGGGCGCCCATCGCATTGCCATGTAAGCGCCATTGCGTGACAGTCGTTACCTTAGGTACGTTTGTGGAGATGGAGCAGGCGGACTTAGACTTGGACTTGGACTTGGAGGCTGGAGGCTGGAGGCTGGTGAAGGGAGAGGAGGCCAGATCTTGCACGTTTACTTCTCTCCTCCCCATCTTCATGGCTGAACTCTGACATTCGAGGTTGTTGGAATGAATGGATGTTCCTTGGTGAAACTTGTAGGGCTGGGTGTGTATGGGTGACTGATGGCTGTAGCTCGTCGTCTGCTAATCCATCCGTTGGGAGGTCGGTGCTTGAATCACCTGAACCTTCAACTGATTGCTACTGGTGATGATGCGGCTTCATAGAATTGTCGGTGAGTTTGCCCTGCTGTTTCTTAATTTACATCGCATGGATCATTGACGTAGTTGATTAATGCGTTGATGGCCTTCATTTGCCCAAATCTCACTGCGATGCCTCTACCTTATTGATAGCAGCTCCAGATCTATCTAGCACGTGTCACATTACAGCCATCTTGATTTCCTCTCGGGTTTGTGAACTCTCCTCGATTAAGCATCATAATGATCTGATCTCCAAGATCAAGCATCTTTAATGATCTCCCGCCAACGAAGACCCAATATCACCGATCTACGTCGGGCACATTTTAGGCCTCGTCCAAAAAAGGCATGAGAAATAAAACAAGTAATGGGTGTCGAGATTGTCGATCATCAGGGCAGATTGACCAGGTTTGCCAGTTGAACCCTTGCCTTGAGGCTCTGGGATGAAGATTGCTCTCGACTGTCGGGTGAGACAAGATGAAGCGACCCCGCGTGTTCGAGTGATGACCACAAGAGAAGGCCAAAACCAGAACCTTTCACTTCTTCTTGACTTGATCATGCAAGGACAGACGCGAGATTGAGATGCAGGACCTGCTCTGAAGTCCATGCCATGAGATGTCGATAAAAATGGCAACTGAAAATTGTGAAAGCTACTTGACTTGAGATATCGCTCTTCAGATGAGATGACAGGTGACAGATGACAGAGAGCACAGAGCCTGCCAGTTCGTAGTGCAGTAGTATGCCGTCATGCAATAGTCAAGATATAGACCAGGTACAGTACCCAGGACACAAGTAGTACGAGTAGTATCAACCTCTTGACAAGGTCACAATCCCTCGTCCGTTGTTTCGTCCGGTGTGAGTTGTCCTTTTTAGTTGACGCGGGGGTGTAGCTTGCTTGGTACTACGCCATTTGAACTTTGCTATATGCTGTGAAAGATCACAAATCAGACGTTGAGCGGCTGCTGTTGACGTTGGATGCAAAGATGCAAAGATTCCAGTGATATGTAGTCATCTTTGATGAGAAGTTGACTGGATCAACTATATCTGTATGCCCAGATTCGGTGCAATTTACGTCGTTATGATCTGGACGACTTTTTCGCACTGAACCCGCCCTGAAAACATATCATTTCATGACACCTGGAAAGACAGACTCGGTCTTTCTTACTGACTCGAACGTGGCGACGCCCACAATATGTTTGACCAAGGTAATACGTGCAACGTCAGTACCCTCAAAAACGGGTATCCGATATATTCTCTTGTTGTTGTTGTTGTTGTTGTTTTTTTTGCTGCTCTGTACCTAGGTATTGATGGGCTGGGCGTGGCACGCATATGCTTCGTTCCCTTCCCTGTCGCGCAACAAGCCCCCAGCTTCGCAGATCGCTTTTCGGTGCAAGGATTGGGCGACGTATGTACAGTACCAGGGGTGTTCCAACAACGCCCAAGGAACAAGGGTTTGAATTCTCTCCGCAGATGTCAAATCCAATCTGCCCTGCGTTGGGTAGCAGCAAAATCTGGCCATGTCCATGTTTCAGGTTGTGGAAAGGGCAACAGAACAGAGCAGAGCAGAGTCGAGTCCGGAATACGGAATACGGAATCTCTCACTCGGCGCACGCATACCGGGACTCGACGAGAAACGCAGAGGCAGAGGCAGAGGCAGAGCGGCGTCTCCACTCCATCCATACAAGTACCTTACCAGACCCTCAGAGGCAAGTCAAGCCTCTCTTCCTCTTTACGTCGTTAGGTACGAAGTTAGCCGTCTGTCGTGTATTCGCGCCTTTACGTACATACAAGTCGCACCTTTTGCACTGGCTGCTGGGGAGCGCGCTGATCAATGGCCAAGGACACGCATACGATTATGTATGCTGGCCCGATGCTGCCGGAGAAACGCGAAAGTGCTTGCTCACCCACTAAACCCTCCTATCCTATCGCATCATCGTTGTTATTCCGTGACGTTCATGTATGCTGCTAATGATTTCCACGGACCAGAATCTATTCTCGGCTCCTCGTCATGGCGGCCCCCTTCAGTGTATGGGACCGTGAGGGGGGATTCTCCTTGCGTGCGTACTATATGCATGTCACCAAAGGTAACAATACGATACTACAAACTCCCTGTGAGTGCGGAAGAGAAGAGATGCCATCATCAAAAGCTCAAGCAAAAACGTCAACCATGGACCAGAGGGTCTCGAGGTGAGGCAAGGCTCACCTGTCCAGGTGTTGATTTTAACTACTGGAGAGTAGAAGAGGCGTCGAAACGAAGTGCTGCTTCTTTTTGCTAGTGAGTACTTGAGATCATTGGCTGAACGAGAGACGGGGAGAGAAGAAGAAGAAAAAGAAGAAGAAGAAGAAGAAGAGGCACTTGATGCTGATGAGGCGTCGTGTTATCGCTCCCATCTATCCACCTACCCATCATACCTACAAGTACCTAAGCATCGCAAAAGCACACAGGGCCAAATAAAGAACAATTGGACTGCATTGCCTTACTGCATTACCCCTGTTGATGCGCCTACGTCTGTGCCTGGCATCCTCCCTCCACCTCCTCCTAGCCTCATGATGGTTGAGCGGGCGCAGCAAGGACAAGGACAAGGACAACGCAGACAGCGCAGACAACGCCAACGGGGAGAGACACCCACAGAGGTTGTGTCGTCCTCGTGTGTGTCGCGTTGCACAGGCACCTTACTACTGTACATACCTCTGCTGTAGGTCGTCGGTTGTATGAGCCTCACAGAATCACAAGGACTGTTAGGTGGTTATCGTTGATGCTGACCCCCGTCTTCTCAACGCTCATGTGCACACATCTTTTCGTCCAGTATCACGACAAGAACAAGAACAAGAACAAGAACAAGAACAAGAACAAGAACACGAACACGAACAAGAACGAGAACGAGAAGATAGGTGAGGACAGGAGGATTCGACTCTCAACTCTGCAGAATCATCATCGTCTCCTTCCTCGGTGCATTTTCGTGGGCTTGCAGTACCCAGGTATCTATCTATGTCATCAAGGTCGGCGAGCATACCGCGCTTCTCTCTTTTTTTCTAGTGGGAGGGGTTTTTTTAGGCGCCTTCGTGCAGTGTACCTAAGCAGGGTACCTAGTCCAGGACCCGATCGTCAGCTTGGTCTGACACTACTGTCAGGTACAGATCCAGGGCAGTTGTTCGGTGAATTCCACCCTTCTCAATTGGCCCAAGTCCGCAGAAGGGTAGGGACAGGTGAATCTGGAGATGTGAGAGGAGACAGCTCGAGACAGCATCTGAAGGGAGAGTTGAGACGAGAGAGAGAGGACAATAGAGAGACTCAGACATGCACATTCACACACAACCAAAAGTTCCACAATCACATCCCTCCCCACACAGGCGCAGACGCAGGCGCGCATGCAGATATAGAGCGAGAGCGAGAGCGCAACTCCTCACTGCTTCTCCAAATTACTCTCCCCCGCCACCTCGATCCCGCACCTCCCTTGGCTGTAGCTAATGTAGAACGACAGACAGCGTTCCTGCAGACGTAACATTCTTGGATTCTCCTACTTTGCATCTGCTGCCTGTGCCTTCACGACTGCGGCCGCAAGAGAGTGTATTGAGAGTGGGAGAGTGGGAGAGTGAGAGAGGGAGAACGAGAGACAGAGGGAGGGAGAGAACGGGACAAGAAAGGCCATTCCAACAGTTTGCATCATGGCCAGCTCGGGGTGGAGGAGTAATCAAATAATAATAATAATAACAACGACGGCCACGATAAGGTACAGTACTTACCAACCACTTCCCCTCCTGAGCCTATATCCTCAAATTTGCCCAATCCACCAAACAAGCCAAACCCATTTCCGCCAGAGAGAAAGGGGAGATAGAGAGGAGCGAGAGAGTAAGAGTGAGAGTAAGAGTGAGAGTAAGAGTGAGAGTCAGAGGAAAAGGAAGAGAAAAAGGAAGAGAAAAAAGCTCACCGACCCTTTTTCTTCCTCTCCACACTCACACACCCATAAAGTCGGTCTGGATTTGATTCTTGGACCCCGTCAGTAGCGTACGGCGCCGGGAGCTGTTCGAGAACAAAGTCGAGTAAGTCAAACGAGTCGAATAGGTCGAACCAGTCGAAATATACTGCATCTCGAGATACGTAGTCGAATTGCTACCTATCATCGGCGCAAACCTCCTCTCAATTAAGCTCGGAATTTGGAACGACCTGCAGCTTTCGTGTCGGTCGTCTGGGGTTTTGTGCATCCAATTGGGCTGAACTCTGATGCTTCACAGAGACTCCCAATCCGTCCGGAGTATCATCGTCCTCCTTTACTATTCATACTCTGTCTGCTCTGTGGCTTTCACTCTCTCACTCTCACCCTTATTCTCACTCTCACTCTCACTCTCACTCTCATCCTCATCCTCACCCTCACCCTTATCCTCACCCTCATCCTCGGGTTTTGGTCCTGGTTCTGGTTGCGTACTTCTCTACTCTACTTAGCTCAGGCCCTTTGGCACCTCTGGCACACCCAGCAGGACGGGCTTGAGAGATTACTTTAGACTCCGTCTCGCAGCCCAGACCCATCATAACCTAGTGGCTGATATTAGTTCTCCTACCACGTCGACAACGCCCCGAGTCAGCTATCCATACTTTACCTACCAACACTACTACCACCACTACCACCACTACCACGACCAGCTACCGTCTCTACTTCACCTACTGCCATTTTTCTTTCTTAAATCCTACTTTATCCTACTTGTAGAAAGGTGTGTTGCAGGTTTTCTTACATACCGTCGAAAATGTGTATTATTTGAGGAGAGGGCTAAGGAAACCCACCTGTCTCTCAGGAGATTTCGCAGAAGCTCGTGTGTTTCGTCAGATAGTCCAGTCAGTCACTCGTCGTCTTGTCTTGTCTTGTCCCTGTTACTGCCACTGCTCCTGTGCTTCTATTCCTGTTCTTGTTCTTGTCTCTATCCCTGTTCTGGTTCTTGTCCGTTGCGTATTCGTGCATGCAAGATCGAGAGCGAGCGAGCGAGAGTCAAGCAAGCAAGCAAGCAAGCAAGCAAGCAAAGCAAGCTATAAACCGACATCTCCAAACGTCAGAATAAACAAGAGACGCCAACTCGAATACACCATACATAGCCACCGAGCCACCTGGAGAACACTCAACCCTACCTGGGAAACTTCCTCACTTCCGGAACAAGTAGAAATCCTGAGACCCTGGTGCCGTTGCCTCACGACAGTAGATCTCAGCAAGGACCCTGCTTGAACAGCGTCTTTCTGTCGTTGCCTCTACCCAGGATAACCCTGATTGTTGAATGACGACGAGCTGGCCTTGCCCTTCCAACATCCGCCGTGAGCTAGATCGCAGTGTCATATTTCCCTAAAACATTACTCAAATCTCAGAGAAGGACAACACCAATCCAGTATCATCCAACGGTCTTCTTGCGCCAGGGTTCCTTGTTGACCCGTACCACTGCTTGTGCACGAGCGACCTCTTCACCCTCAATCCTTCCGACGATACCTTCCGGCGATCTTCCGTATTGGTGGTGTTGACTGGGAAGTCCTCATAAGCACCTCTTCCTCTTCCTCTTCCTCGTCAAAAACCGCTTTCAACCAAAAATCCTTCGGCCACCAACGTAGAAAGACACGGTCTTCCAGCGTTATATCAAGACCAACAGTACAACCTCCACGACCAACACCCCCCACCCCACCCTTTGGCCGACTCAACCCTGCGTTGAAAGTAAGAGAGGAATCTGTGCTCGAAAACTCTTCAGTTGGGCATATCGTTGAACAGCAACTCGTTGTACCGCGTTCAAGTCTCAGCAAAGCAAGCTTAGACGAAGACTTCCCAATCAGCTTCAAACCAGCAAGCTGGCTGTCCTCTACTCAACGCCAGCTCCGTTGCCAGGAGCGCATCGTATCGATTCGTCATTAGCAGGATCTCAGATGAGCGCAAACCGTGGTATGGACGAGCACAATCGGCCAAGGAGGCAAAATGAATCGCCTCTGTATCCAGAAAGTTCGCGATATCAGCCGGGGCAAGCGCGCCATTTCGCGACCAACAGTGCGGATCGTTTTCGAGCTCCTCCTGTAGCAAATTCGCCGACGGCGGGCCGTGGTGTAGGTCCAGGTGCCTATGGGTATTACAACGATGGCGGATCAACAGCCTTTGCAACAGCGATGCCAACAAACTCGATGCAGTACACATCGGATTATACGCCTGAGCAGCAGAGACAGCAGAACTTCAGCACCTATAATGCGAACATGATGTATGGTGTTCCTCAGCAAACACAGCAGGCTGCCGTATACGATTCCGCACAGCAATTTCAACCGCGGCAACCTGCAGCAATGCAGATACTGTCGGACGTTGCAGCTCCATATTTCTCGGGCGAGCCAACCAGTGCTCCTGCGCCGGCCCTCCATCACCAGGCGTCTTCTAGCTCATCTACAGTGTACCAGCAAAGCCCTGCAGATCGCGCATCTATACTTCAGGGATATTCTTCTGATATTCCCCAGAATATGGGTGGCATGGCTCAGGGAGGCGCGCAAGCACCTATGGAAGATCAGTACAGCCCGGTGGGCATTGACGAGGCGTACAAAGCGCAGATAAAGAATGTTTTTCATAACATCGCAAACGGGGTTTTGGGAGAGGCCAGCGGGTCTTTGCTGGAAGTCTCGGAATGGCTGTTGTCGCATGTTGGAGAACTCGGTAGGTTTGTATATTTGATTCCGAGTCGCATCGTACTAATATTGCCCTTAAAGGATTGACCATTGACGATGCAAGCCTGCACGCTGAGCGCATACATATCTGGAACGAGTTCAACACTGCCTGGACGAGTTTCATGCAGAAGCAGAAGGATATGACCGATGAAATGATTCACACAGGACGCACGTACCGGGAACCACAAGCTGTAGTCTCTCTTGAGACTCTTGAGAAGATGGCCAAAGATTTGATAAAACTTTGTGACGGCATTGAGAAGCATGGACTTGTGGATTATCAGTACGGTGTAATGGAAGAAGAAATTATGGAAAGTGAGTATAATAACCTTGGAAATAATCGTTCTGCGTCAACTTTTGTTTAACACTTCTTTAGTTCTCATTGAATGCTGCGATCTTCTTGCGCCTCCTGAACCGAACGAGTCGTCGAACTCAACTTCTCAGCAGACAGGCTCTGGCCATGGAACTGGACACTCAGCACACTGAACAAAGCGTCATCAGAGGCCTTAATGTTTTCTTCCTCCGTGTAACACCACCATCGAATGTCCTTTGCAATTTTGTTTTATTGGCGTTTCATCTTCATGATGTCTGGTATGTACCTTCATGGCGGACCATGTCACGGGCGTTGCTGGCTCTATTTTGCTCTTCATTTGCTTTTCCAGATTATACGCCGAAATACCAGCACAGTATTTTGGAAAAATAAACGAGGAGGGTGAGGAGGAAGGGTTTGTTGTTTTCAGGTGGCGGGCGGATTACATCTCCGACATTTTCGAGCTGGGTCTTTGATTCGGCATCTATCTATGCTATTTAATGGCGGAGGTGGATTTGCTTTTTTTTTTTGCTGTTTGCTTATCTGCCTATTTGCCTATTTTGTACAGCTGTACTCTGGAGGAGGTTGTTTCATGATATCCCAATGTGATACGTCACGATACGAAGATTAATGAGGAGGCTCTACTGCAATTTATATGTTACTTCTTCTTGCTCTTTTTTTATATTTTTATCCTTGCCAAGATAGCCCTGTACTACATAGCTGCAAACGGCCCAATACCAAACATAAAGCACACAGTCCAAAAGAAAAAGGTGGCTCATCAGCGGCTTTCTGCCTGCAAAAGCCCTTGCGCTTCTCCGTGATGACTGTTTGCGAAAAGGCCGATTGATAGTTGTTCCCGTGCGATGCGTTTTGCGTCGTTGACGTCGTGTCTCACTTCGGAATATATAGATTTCTTATACCCTGGCCTGGCCCAGAGACAGAGACCCCGATCTGCCCTCGGTAGGCAAAACTCAACCGAATGACTCGGCTGAGACGCACCGATCAGGAAAGACAAACCCCTGGGTCGTCGATATTGTCTCTGGATCATGAACATGGTTTTCTTAATTTTATGTTTTTCTTTTCTTCTTCTTTCTTCCTTGATGGGTTTTTGGGGTTTTGGGTTTTGTGCATGTCGGTGACCTTATTCGTGAGTACATAAGTACATACAGAGGTGGCTGGATCTTGTGCATCCTGCTATGCCCGTGGATTTCTCGGCTTGCCGGCCCCCTGAGATCCAGCTTCGAGGCGTGCACCAGCAATGCTATCCAGAATACCCTCAAGATCTCAACAGAAATCGACGTCGAGATTATTCGGACGGGTTGGATTTTATGGTGCTTGGCCTTTTGGATATGGGAAGCTGGGTGGTTTGTACCGTGCGACTCGATGATGTCGAGTCCGCTGGCCCCCTTCGAGCCTGGCAACTGTTGCGTGCGCTTTCCCATCTTTCTCGGCGTGGATAAGCATCGTTGGTGTACGGGACTCTTGTAGCTGCGGAGATTGTGGGGGGGGGGGGGGGGGTGTATGGGGTTTGGATGCTTTGGACGGATTCTGGGTGAGGAGATGGCTCTGTCCGTTGGAATTTTCAGCCCTGACGACGTTGAGCAGGAATCGGTCGAGATCAAAATGCAACAGGTATACTATCACAGTGCGATTTGCTTTACCTTGCTTTGGGTTGAGATAGGAGTACCGTTGTCTTTTGGGGAAGGGATGGATTACGATGACAGTCATCTTTGAACCTGTTTTGCTGGACCTATTACCAATCAATTTTTCGTGCTGTCCCCAAGTCAAGCATCAGCGCACGTTCAAGATCGCATCGTAAGAATTGCGACACTCTTAGCTGATGTCTTCAGATCAAATCCAGACAATTACTATCATATTAACTTGTCAGTACCCAATAGGTATACTGGGCACTTCCCGCCACTTTGGCGGCCCCCTCTGAAGAGCAAATCTGTGTTGCTTCTCTCATTGAGAAAGGACCGACTGATCTTATTCGTAGGTCGCAGTCGATTTAAAGGGGCCAGGAATGACGTATGTGATATCATCCACAAGTGTCACAAGGAACTCTTGAGATCTGGCTGCAAGATGCGAATTGAAGACATAATGTGCTCTTGAACGCCAGCTTTTCACTTATAATACAACAGATATATATAGCATGGCAACTATCTCTTGACCCATGTGGGCATCTTTCTTGCCTTGATATGACCAGGCTTCTTTCTCTCCACCTTTCTTGGATCACGAGTGACCACCCCAGCTGGAAGGACACAAAAGTTAGCCTGTCATAACAATGCATGTTCATCAGTGGATGCTTACCTCTTCGGAGCGCAGGCTTTAATCCAGGTTCATGAGCTAATAATGCCTTTGCAACAGCAAGAGTCATAGCCTCTGCCTGTCCAGTAGTTCCACCACCTTCAACGAGTGCCCAAACATTGTACTTGTCCACTCTCTCTGTGGCCTTTAGCGGCCAGATAGCACTCTCTCTGTCGTGTATTCTTCCGAAAGCATCTGTCAAGGTCTTTCCATTAACCAGAACCTCACCCGTACCTTCAACAACCCATGCTCTAGCCACGGAAGTCTTCCTTCGTCCTGTACCGAGTGCTCTTCCAAACCTATCAATTGGGATGGGTTTTGCAACGTTCAGGTATGGGTTGATGTGTCGTTTATATTCGTTCAATGCAAGCTGGACCTCCTTCGGCATAAGATCGGGATGGATCCGATTTAATTGGCGGAGAATATCAACAATCTTGTGATATTTCGATGGCTGGACAGACTCTCCGACAGCATTGTTGTAATCGGTCAATGTCTTCCAGGCAACTCTAGGTGCGTCACCGGGGCTGACTCTTGGAAGGGCGACATATTTGCGGGCGATGGCTTCGAGAGATATGAGCGCATCATTGAAGAATGGTTTTGCAGTGAAGTATGAGGGCGATCTTGGGATAACTCGAGCATTCAGCTTCGGGGGCTCGTCGAAGTTGATTTCTGGCGCAGCTCTGATGGGATCCTCCGTCGGCAACTCTGCTGCTGTGGCATAGGATTTTGAAGTCGCAAGGAGAGCCTGTCGTAGAGGTGCGACCGTTGGCGCAACCAATTGAGACTGGCAGGAGGACCGAAGACCTTGGCCTATCATAGCCTGCCGCCACATTGCCTTCATCTTGAACGGAAGAGATATGGGGTTGAGAATATTTGTTTCCCTTGTCGCATCTTGATACTGGTACTATTCAGAAGTTCGAGGTGCAATTTCGCGCTAATTACGGATTGGGATTAGTGGATTAACCAAACACACAAAACTTCCATGAACTTCGTACGAACACAAATTTCCTTCTTCCTTTAAAATTATTCCATTATTCACAAACACAAGATGTCTTTCGGAAAGCTTTACACTTACACGGTAAGAATCATCTTTGCAATAGCATTTAATGCGAGTAACGGTTTACTGACATTTTACTCTCAGGGCAACCCTCGCTCCACCGCCATCAAGGCCGTGGCCAAGGCCAACAACGTTGATCTCGAGATTATTGAGACTGTTCCATCCAACGGTGTCTCTGAGGAGTACCTCCAGATCAACCCTCTCGGCAAGGTCCCAACTTTCGTTGGTGCTGATGGCTATGTCCTCCACGAGGCCATTGCCGTCGCCATCTACAGTAAGTTTATACAACAATTTCTCGTACCCCGCAATGCCCCTCACCCAGCGAAGAATGTTCTGTGATGAAACAAAATGTCAACAGTTATCCCTGTCCTAATCCTCCATGTGGATTTATTTATAAAATTAGACTCTGAGAACATTCCTCTTCAGCTTTATTCTCCATGACCAGTAGTTGCGAGTTGTGCTGACAGATATTAGTCACCTCCCAGAATGAGAAGACCACCCTTCTTGGCAAGACCAAGCAGGATTACGCTTCCATCTTGAAGTGGATGTCTTACTTCAACACCGAGGTCATCAACTCCCTTTCTGGATGGTTCCGTCCTCTCATTGGCCGTGACCCATACAACAAGAAGCTCGTTGATGACAGCTCCAAGGCTACCATCAAGACTATCCGTGCTGTTGAGGCTCACCTCATTAACAACACCTACCTTGCTGGTGAGCGTATCACTCTTGCTGATCTCTTCGCTGCTGGTATCATCTCCCGTGGTTTCCAATACTTCTTCGACAAGGCTTTCAGAGCTGAGTACCCAGCCGTCACCAGATGGTACGAGACTGTCTACAACCAGCCAATCTACTCTGCTGTTGTTGAGGACAAGCTCAACTTCATCGACGAGGCCATCAAGAACGTTGCCCCAAAGAAGGATAACCCAAAGAAGGAGGCTGCTCCAAAGAAGGAAGCTGCCAAGCCAAAGGCCAAGGAGGTTGAGGAGGAGGATGAGGCTCCAGCTGCCCCAAAGCCAAAGCACCCACTTGAGGCCCTTCCAAAGGCTACCCTTCCTCTTGATGAGTGGAAGCGTCAGTACTCCAACAAAGACACCCCAGAGGCCCTTGCCTGGTTCTGGGAGAACTACAACCCAGAGGAGTACTCCCTTTGGGCTGTTGACTACAAGTACAACGAGGAGCTTACCCTCACCTTCATGACCGCCAACTTGATTGGTGGCTTCTTTGCCCGTCTTGAGGCCTCCCGCAAGTACATCTTCGGTTGCGCTTCCGTCTACGGCGAGGCCAACGACAGCATCATCAAGGGTGCTTTCGTTATCCGCGGCCAGGATGCCCTTCCAGCTTTCGATGTCGCCCCAGACTACGAGTCATACGAGTTCACCAAGCTCGATGCCTCTAAGCCAGAGGACAAGGAGTTCGTTGAGCGTGAGTGGTCATGGGAGAAGCCAATCACCGTCAACGGTAAGGAGTACCAGTGGGCCGATGGAAAGGTCTTCAAGTAAATCATGTCTTTGATAAACGAGTTGCTTTTTTACATGTACGAGCGATGGTACAACGACTTGTGATGGATCATGACACAGTGGAGGATAAAGGATACATTCGCAGCGCAGTTTGCGTTTAGCACATAAATCCAATTGAAATGAATAATCTAATCTACTTGCTTCTTTATGACTGGCAGAATGTTGATACTTGTCCATGCCTGTCCTTGGGATAAGCCTGCTATCTGAGCATTGCGCATGTGATGCTCTGTTCACAGAAAACAATGTATGGACTGCTCCCAAATAATATAGTTCAAGTATGATGCTACAATTACTCCACAGCCCTTCTTGCGAAAGGCATGTTCTTCTTCTCTTTGCTTGCCACCTTCTTTCTCTTTCTCTCGATAACATGGTCGAGTTGCTTCCCCTTGAGATCCTTGTACTGATCCAAGAGTACCCTCTTCTTCTGTTCGGCCTTCTTGAGGTAGAAAGGCTGCTTGCCCTGCTTGACAAGCTCCCTCTCCTCCTTTCTATGTCTCTCGATGACCTCCTCAGCCCTTCTCTTCCTATCGTCCGCCTTCTTCTTACTTTCCATACTCAACAATTGTCTCTTCATCCGTTCTTTTTCGCCCTCGTCCTTGCTCTTCTTGATCTGTAATCGCAAGTCCTTCATCTCATCTTCTCTGTAATCATCCAGGAATCCGTATGCTCGCTTGACCTTACTCTCATCAATAGCTGGTCCGGCTAGAGGCTCAAAGCGCGGATCTCGATGTTGCACCTTAATAACGGGTAGAACCTCCCGCTTTCGTGATACAGCCTTTTTGCTGGATATTTCTGTTGGTGCATGCTTGCTTGACCGCCCGAAGTCGCGGTGGTCTTTGCGACCGGCTTTGCGCTCGTTTGCTTCGTTATTGCTCCATGTCGTATCGATTGGATTTCCTTTCTTGTCCAGCTTTACTGCTTCGCCCTTCTTCTTGTGTCCTTTACCTCCCAGTGTTGCTTGTGCTTTGGCGAGCGCTCCGAAAGATATCGATGCTGCTGTGTCGCCATCATCGGATTCTGAGCCCGAGTCTGATGCTGAGCCCGATTCCTGGTCAGACTATATTGAGTATTAGTAATGCTTATTTATGACAAGACAGAACATACGGAATCATCTTCGCTATCTCCTCCCCTCTCTCCTGCTTCACTCTCATCTGAGCTGTCCTCTCCATTGTTGCCGTGTACAGATGGACCCTCATTGTCCGAAAAGTCCTCAACCTCTTCACTATCCTCCCGCCTAGCGCGGACTCTTCTCTGCAGATTGCCCCCAAGAATTTTGCGCTTTGTGGCCGACATGTTGGAGTGTAGGTATATGTCTGATAAAATGCTCGAATATTCCGGTCTCAAAAAGTAGCACAATCGATAAGATATGGCTGAAATTATTACCGCCATACCATATCTAGCAGGCTCCTTGGGCGGTAGCACCCGGCAGTACTGATCATATTTGGATTATTATTTTGGAGTTCGTTGGTAGTCCCCATAACCTGAATCATCACTTTGTTCACTTAACATATATAGAGCGGCACTTTCCCATGCGAGTATTGCAAACAAGCCTCCTTAGAGTGGCGATGAGGTTGCCCCAACTTCGCCCATGCAACATCCCAATTCGAAGTATATCCTTACCATCGCTTTCGTCGCACATTAAAACTGTGGTCAACATGGATAACAACATACCTTCACCTACAGCACCAGCCCCAGCGGCTCCCAACACTGCAAACCTATCAAAAGGTCAAAAGAAGAAGGAAAAGAAGAAGGCGAAGAAGGCTGCGACTCCGACCAATGTCTTTCCACGCAGAGTTACAACAGCTGTCCCAAACCCTCTAGTGGTGCAGCCACAACAACCTCAAAGCTTTGCTGTGGTGTCTCCTAGAAGACCGATACCCACACAACTATATCTCCAACGAGCCAACATGGAACCATCAATACTGCCAGGCGCCCCCCAACCACTACTCGTTGTTCTGGACCTTAATGGCTGCCTCCTTCATCGCAAAAAATCTAAGAACTTAAACTTCATTACTCGCGACGGCGCGGACCGGTTCCTGGCTGCTATCATGGAGCGTTACACCGTGATGGTATGGTCTTCGGCACAGAAAGCAAACGTTGAGGCTATGGTCGACAAGATATTCCACGGTGACCATAGGCACAAGCTTATCAACACGTGGGATCGCTCGTACCTTGGCCTGTCCAAGAGAGATTTCTACGAGAAGGTTCAGGTGTACAAGAGGTTGGATCTGGTGTGGGAAGACTCATTGATTAAGGCCTCACATCCTTGGGCTGCGCATGACTGGATCTGGGACCAAAGTAATACGGTGCTAATTGATGATACGTCAGAAAAGGCGGCCAGTGAGCCTTACAATATCATTGAAACCCCGACATTTGAAGGAAAGACCGAGAACAGGGCAGTGTTGGATGATGTGCTTGCATACCTGGATACTTTGCAGCACCAGAGAAATGTTAGCAGCTACATCCGAACAAACCCATTTGGGGTTGACGCCGGCCAGGTCATATAGGGGGTCCGAACGTAGCCTGGAGCATTATATGGCGTTGCGGGGGAATATGGTAGAAAGCTGGCTTTCATGACTTTGATTTCTGCTTTGTAAGGATTGTGCATGGTACCAGTTCAATTGTGGAGGAAAAGAGCTGAACAGTGATGTTGTTACAGAAAATTCTATGGGAGACTTCCTAGCTGGTGAGGCAGACTTCGAAAGGTGATCTTTTTCTGGAGTGAATGTAAAGACCTCTCTTGGCTAAGAAAACTCATAACCTGTGTGGGTGAGTAACAATGCCTCGAAGCTCATATAGACCAAGCTTGTTAGCATCGTCGTCATTTGCCCTGTCTGGGTGGATAAGTGCGTGAAGCTTATCATCCACTTTGCGCCATCGACAGGCTAATTCAAGTGTTACACTTGTATTTGTTACGAGTTCAGCTGCTTGAGGTAAACAAACATTATTATTGATCGACAAGCTCTCGATAATCAAGCAGCTTCATGCCTCATAGTCCGCTCAGAACAAGCAATATCTCTCTTGAATCTCCCACGAACCGTCATTTCCAGCTCGAAATCATCGCAACCGAATTCAGGCTTACAAACCCGGCAGTTGAGCCTGGTTCGCTGTTGTGACTACTATCACCGTCATCCCGAGCTCGCCATCGTCCACAGGGACATTGGTAACATTTATAAACTGCGGACTTTCTCCCGTGTCTCGTTTTTGAAAACAACTAGGCAGCAGTGGGAGCAGAATAACATGAGCAGATGGCTTCTCCTTACACCTGGCACAAAGGGGTTTAGAAAGGTAAGGAACCGGGTTCTGTAAAAGCTAGTCAACAAACATGTACCTGAAACTTTTGGAGGTCAAGTCCATAGTAATTGGTAATCAGATTACGAGAGTGAATATCGTTAGGGTAGAGGAGTGCTGTGCTTTGTATTAATCAAGTGCTGGTCTAGAAACGCTGTAATTCCTTCCGATTGGGTTTCTAGGGTTGTTCTGCGAGTTTTAGCATTAGTTACGGCATAGAATTCAGCTGTAATGACCAATTCCGAAGTGATAAACATACCACGATCCAAAAAACTCGATAAAGAGGAGATCAAGAGGAGATCAAGAAGAGATCAAGAAGAGATCAAGACATATGTTGGTTGTTACTCAGGCCTAAGCATGAAATCAAGATAATAAACACAAATGGCGCTATAGGTCAATTTGAATTAGATATCAGAAACAGTTACTGCTACATTCCAACCGGAATAAGCTGATATGCATTAATGTGACTGCCAGTGAGGCGGCGCACTTTTGCCACATCAATTATTATGCACCCACTTCAATTGACTGTAACTCAATGTATAACACTTCAACCAATTCAAACAATATATCAAATGAAACAGCGATTCTAGAAGCAATAAAAGCCCTTGATACATATAAGTTCCAGTCAATATATACAGCTACACAGCTACACAGCACTTCTAACTTCCTAAGTCAACTTTAAGATGCTATTATTATTATTATTATTATTATTATTATTATTATTATAGGAGACCACTTGACGTGCATGTGATGTGAGGGGAATAAAAGGCGGGGTGGAGCGGGAATGATGTGGGCAAAGCAGGGCGGGGCGGGGGTGGGAGTGGATTGGCACACTACTTGTACGGGGGCGGAGAAGCGAAGTGTCCAGTCAGGTGCCAAGTGTCAGGTGTCGGGCTTGGCAGTAGTAGCAGCAGTACGTACCAAGGTAGCACGTACATAGTAGTAATGATTACTAGAAGTAGGTAGGTGAGTGTCGTGTCGTGTGGTGTTAGAGAGCGAGAGCTTCGTTGTTTGACGGACATTCAAGTCCAACCACCGAAGAATGTTGGAGAATGGAGAAGCGAGACATGTCACGTACGTACCTTGCCCAATTGGGTAAGGGCGGAGGGCTATCCACTACGTACACCAATGTATATATGCATTACTATGTACAGTATGTATAATCATATAACGATAACTATGTGCATGTACATGTACATATACATATATTAATCATTCAAAAGAAACAGATTATATCGACTTCCATCATGCATCGCACATACGCACACCAATTCGAGTGGAGAGAAAAGATTAAACACGTGAGCCCCGACCTGGAGAAGTGACACCTCGACTCCAACCTCGATCTCAACGGACGGTCCGACAACTCTCTTCCGCTCCATGCTTGCGAACTCTGCGCCTACATACATCCTAGCATCCGCCACGCTACTGGCTACTTACCAGATCTACTCGCAACTTACTTGTACATCCTTACTTACCTCTTTTGCCTTTTTTTAAATCTTTATCTACATATCTTTTTCTTATTCCTATGGCTTATGTAGTACTACCTACAACCTAAGATATCTCAAAAGGCGTCTATCTAAATCACAACCTCCCGTCCCATCTCACCTCAGCTCAGCTCATGTCATCTTGTCTCGCAGCTTCACCTGCTTGAACTCTCCATCGGCTTTGTCATCAACTCGCACTCGCACTGGCACTCGCACTGGCGCTGCTATATCGTCATACCAGTCAGGAACACAAGTCCAATAACTCTATCACCAGGTTGACGAAGAAACAACAAGTCTATCCGTCAATCGCGCTTGCTTGCTGGCTGGCTCGTTTGTTCGCTTGCTTTGCTGAGAGAAGGCGTTGAGTAGGCACATACACAGTGCAACCCACTCCCAAAGTCAGCTTTGCCAGACGTCGCCCATCCCAGCTTTAACTTCCCACCCCCCTGAATCTGGAGCTGCAATGCCACGATAGTACCTACCTATACACCTACCTAGGAACTCACTCTTCTTCTCACTATCGCTATCATTACCTATTACTGTCATCCGCCTCTTCGTATAAGCGCCGTGCAAGCGCACTTTTCGATCTTCTCCTTCGTACGCCAATCCATATGATAAAGTTCTGCTGCCAGAAATTCTAAACCAACCTCATAGGTACTTATGCGAACGACATGCCTATGGAGACGTAGTCATCATCTTAAATTTCTTCTAATATCTTATTTTCTAGAATTCCCCTCCCCATTTTCCCCGGTAGTCTCTAACATACTACAGCCCACACTGGCACTAGAGTGGAGGGCTGGCGGAGGCTCCCCCCCTGTGAGATAACTGATCCGATCAGCAAACCAACCCATCATACTCTCACTGCTAGCAAAAGACAGGAAATTTCATGACGGAACCTACCAGCCTTGGTAGAGTGCTGGGTAAGCGCTCTCGTGGTGCAATTGAGAGACAAGAGTCAATGGGCCCCCCACCACCTCCGGACATCCCTTATACCGTGGAGCTTTCTTCTCCTCACAACCTTCAGGATGAAGCTGCGGTCTCCAATACAGTATCAGAACTGGATGCCGTAGGAGTAGTAGAAGTACTGGATCAGGATTCTAGACCGACCTTTGTCCTGGACCTGGATCCTGATTTCCCTTTAGTGGCGACCTCTCATTTATCTCCTATCTTTTACAACTTATCACTCCAGTCTTATGATCGTCTTCGGGATCTGATTACTGGAAACGAAGCTGCTGAAGCACTTCCCAAACATGCAGGCAAAACCTACGAAGAATTTCGGGATTGGGCAAGCAGTGTTACAAAATTCGACAACTCAATGGATTGCTATCCACTCACATTCATGTATGCTGATATGCTCTGGACGGGTTCGACAGTCCGGAAACGCTGGCGTATAATTAGTGGAACTAGATCTGATATCTTTGCTGGAATCCCTATTGGTGAAGTGTCTATGGGGATTGATACGCCTTCCAGGCATTCAAGTCATACTCCACCAAAACCAGAACTGCCAATAACACAGAAGCAACCGCCCTCTGAAGTAATGTGTGTGGTACAAACACTGGAAGACAAGGAAGACACCGCTACAGCATCAGTCTCTGTGCCTAATCCAACAACATATGGCGCAGATGAATCCAGCTGGAGTTCTACAGGCCAAAGCTCTACACCCTCAGTGGTTTTGGCTAGTCCTACGAACATCGTGACAGACTGGACATCACCGAATGCCAAAGCTACTCCAAACTCGCATATCGCTTTTGCACGGAGTATCAACTGGGCACAGACGTCCCTGGGAGCTCTTGAGACATGGACACCCGAATTTCGACAGATCACGAACTTACTTATGGGGACTCCACAGCCTGCAGCAATCTTCTGGGGTGAAGAACTGACCATGCTATACAACGCGCAATACCGCGATCAAGTTGCTGGGAGAAAGCATCCTGATCTCATGGGTACCGGGTTTAAAGGCCCCTTCAAGGAGCTTTGGAGCACGGTTGGAGAGATCCTTTCGGAATGTGCGAGGACCGGGAAGGCCGTACACATGATAAACCAACATCTTCCGATCGAGAGGCATGGGTTCTTGGAAGAGACATATTTCTCCTGGTCGTTCACTCCTTTATACGGAGGAGGCAAAAAGATACTCGGATTCTACAACGCTCCATTCGAGACGACACTGCAACAGATCAATCATCGAAGGACACAGATAATCCGGCACCTGGGCGAAAAGCTTGCATTGGCACAAAGCATCAAGCAGTTTTGGCCGCTGGTGATTGGCGGTCTCTCTGATCCTGGATTTGCTGTCGATGTACCATTCCTAGTCCTTTACTCTGTCATCGATGATCTAGACAGCGCTGAGCTGGCTTCAACTTCCTCCACCGGTAGCTCAATCTCACTGAAATCTTGCATGTTTGAGGGGGCGTTAGGTGTTCCCGAAGATCACGATGCAATACCATCCCGTTTAGACTTGAAGCGCAGCCGAGAGGGCTTCATTCCTGCTTTCCGTGAGGCCATGAGAACACGACAACCCACTAAACTAGAAACAAGGACTGGAACTCTTTCTGAATCTCTTCTTGAGAATTTACAATGGAGAGGCTTTGAGGAGCCTTGCAAGGAGGCCGTGGTTTGTCCGATACGGCCGACCACTGGTGATGGGGTATTAGGATTCCTCCTCATTGGAGTCAATCCTCGTAGACCATATGACTCCGAGTACGTGTCATTTATAGACATGCTGAACAGGCAACTCGCAACATCATTAGCATCCACAATGCTCTTCGAGGAGGAAATTCGTAAGGGAAGAACAGCTGCTGAAGCCGCTGCTACAGAGAAGCATGCCCTTTCTGAGCAGCTCGCTCTACAAACTCGCCGGCTTCAGCGAATGACAGAAGTTTCGCCGGTTGGAATGTTCTATATTGATTCCGATGGGCAACTCGTTGAAGCTAACGATACCTGGTATACCATTACAGGGCATCCAAGGAATCTCGTCAAACCCATGGCTTGGGCCGACAATTTTCACGAGGATTGCAGATCTGCTGTCATGTTGGGTTGGGAGCAGCTTATGAGTGGCGAATCATGGCAGTCAGAAATACAACTCAAGCATGATGCTCTCGACCCCATCTCGAATGAATGGGCTGAGCGCTGGGTTTTGGCCATGGCACACCCAGAAACAGCTCCTGATGGCACTGTAAAAAACATCATGGGTAGCATCACAGATATTTCAGCACAAAAACACGCTTCACAGGACGCTCTGGCACGAGCAGTTCTATCGGAGGAGTTATCAATCCGTACACAAGAAGCTGCACAGAGTCAAAAGAACTTCAAGAGTTTTAGTGATTTGGCACCCGGTGGGCTGATCATCTTAGATCCGAATGGCCACATTGTATATGCAAATGATCAGTGGTACAGAATCTCTGGCATGACTGTCCCTGCGGGCACCGAGACCTTACCTTGGTCAAGTGTTGTCCACGGTGACTCTATGCCACTGTTTGTTGCTAAATGGGAAGAACTAGAAGGAGATCTTGCCACAATAACTGTCGAACTTCGTATGAAAAAGCCATGGTTAGCCTTCGATGGAGAACGGGAGACATGGATACTAGCCTCGGCGTATCCTGATGTGCAGGAAGGTAGACTATCAAGCATCATGGCCTGTATAACTGATATCAGTGAGATCAAATGGGCAGAGGGCCTTCAGATGCGCAGATTAGAGGAGGCAGAGGAGTCTCGACGACAACAGAACAACTTCATCGACATCACCAGTCACGAGATGAGAAACCCCCTGAGTGCTATTCTCCAATCGGCAGACGAGATTTCTCAGTCTCTAAAAGAACATCTGGCTTCTCGCAGTACTACGATATCTCAAGTCTTGGTGCAAAACTGCATCGAGGCCGCGGAGATCATCGCACTTTGTGGACAGCATCAAAAGTCGATTGTGGACGATATCCTCACAGTCTCCAAACTCGATTCGAATCTGCTGCTCATTACTCCAGTTGAAACACAACCTGTATTGGTTGTCCAAAGCGCTATCAGTATGTTCGACGCAGAGTTACATAAGAACAGAATGACCATGCATCTTAACATTCATCAGTCTTACAAAGACCTTCAGGTAAATTGGATGCTCTTGGATCCAAGCAGACTGCTTCAAGTGCTCATCAACCTCATCACCAATGCCATCAAATTTACACAGGCGGAGTCCGCTCGGCGGATCATTGTTTCAATCAGTGCTTCTCGCGAGCCGCCACTGGAGACTTCTAAGGGGTTTGATTACATCGCTGCCAAGACTCCCAATCTTCAAGTCGGTTTCGGCGATGGATGGGGTTCAGGTGAAACATTATATCTACGATTCGAGGTCAATGATACAGGTCGTGGTCTCAACGACGACGAGAAGAAACTTCTTTTCCAACGTTTCTCGCAGGCTTCGCCTCGTACTCATGTGCAATATGGCGGCAGTGGCCTTGGACTCTTTATCTCCAGACAAATCACCGAGTTACATGGTAAGTCTCAGGAAACCCCCTTCCAAAGCCAGTATCTTTACTAATATTTCCCTCCAGGCGGCATGATCGGCGTAGCCTCCGAAGCAGGCATCGGCTCCACCTTCGCCTTTTTCATAAAATCAAGACGATCCACAACCAACACATCCCCGGCCCCCCTCCCACGAGCCAAACGCCAGCCCCCGACAGCAGAGTCCTCCACATCCCTCATCAACAGCGACGAGCGCCGCGTTCACCCCGTAACCAACCCCCCCCTCCGCGAATCCCACTCCTCACTGGCGCCGACCCCCGCACGCACCACAAGCGTCAACCCACAAGACCTGCACATCCTCGTCGTAGAAGACAACCTGGTCAACCAAAAAGTCCTCCGTAAACAACTCGAAAAGCTCGGCTCCGCCGTTGCCGTCGCAAACCACGGCCGCGAGGCCCTCGCCTACCTTGAGACAACGGCCGTCTGGGCTGCCAACGCCAACGCCCGCACCGGCACGAAACTCGACCTCGTGCTCATGGACCTCGAGATGCCCGTCATGGACGGCCTCACGTGCGTGCGCTGCATCCGTGACCTCGAGGCGCGCGGCATCATCGTGGGCCATGTGCCCATCATCGCCGTCACGGCCAACGCGCGCGCCGAGCAGATCGCCACTGCTATGGGTAGTGGTATGGATGGCGTCGTTAGTAAGCCGTTTCGTGTTGCGCAGCTGCTTACGAAGATTGAGGCGTTGCTTTTGGGGGGGCTTGAGGGGTCGTAGGGGTCGTGAGGGGTGGGCGATGGGTGGTGGGTTGGTGGGGTTTGTGTTGGGGTTGGTGTGGCTCTGTTTTGAGGCCTCGATGGTCTGGGGCGGGGATGGTGGGTTCAGTTTTTTGTGGTTGTGAATTGGTTTCCTCACACCAAGACCCCTCTCCCTCTCCCTCCCTCCTCTCCTCCGTCCCAGCAATTCTGTGACCCTCTGCAGAGCAGTTGTCCGAATTGGCTCAGACTACAGACTACATACTACAGACTGCAGGATAGGATGGGATAGGATGTGATAGTGATACCCGACCCCTGGCATTTCCCCGTAGATGCTCTTTGTTAGCGGGCTGTTTTGTGTTTGTCGCGTTGCGAGATGTGGGGATGGGTTGTGGAGTTATGATTATGATGAGACATGGAGACTGGATGGGCTTGCAATGAAATGGATGGGATACATGGGATACAGAGTACAGAATAGAACAGGAATATCAGGGTTATCAGGGTTATGGATATGAATATGAAGATGAATACGTAACATCATTTTTAAAGCACAAGCAGGTATCACAATCATCGTGACTCGTTTCTGATTCGAGGGCCGAATGCGGTTGGATTGTACGTAGAAACACAACATGCTATATCTGCAAGCGCCGAAGTCCAAGGAAATCCCAGTCATCAGTCTATTGCTCAACCCCACGCACTACAAACGCCCTCCCTCCACACACACACACACACACACACACACGCCCCCTAATACACATCATATAGTAGTCAGGACCAAGGAAATTGCATCATAACAACCGTCTCTCGTCTATAACTCATACCAATAACTTTTTTTCTTTGAGAACGTCATCGAATCATCAACCCCGTCCTGCACGCTCGGCAGTCATTCTTTGCTCTGTGCGGGTCGATTTTCAAACGCTCAAGCTGTGTAGTTACAACCCTGGCTTACAAGGTCTTGTCCGAGGTGGCAGAGTCGGCCTTGGCGCGGAGGTTGGCGGCCGTGGAGCCGGCGCCGGAGAAGTAGCGGGCAAAGACTGGCTGGATGAAGGAGCGGAAGACGATTTGCGCTCCGCTGAGAAGACGCGCGAATTAGCCGGTGCGTGCGTGGTGGGGTGGGGCGGAATGGTGAGGGGTGGGGTGGAGGAGCACGGATGAAAAACTTACCTGGTTTGGGGAAGGGCCAGCCAGAGGGTGAAGACGAACTTGAAGGTGTAGTAGAATGGGAACCAGTAGACGGCGTTGATGGCCGACTCAAAGACGCTGGGGAGAGGCTGTTGTCAGTTTATGTGATGCTTGGAAGGGGAGAAGGGGAGCTCACGTCAGGAATGCAAAGACCACCCAGTAGGTCAACCATTGCGTGTCATCTGTCTTGCCGACGCTGAAAAGGGCGTCGAGGGAGTAGTAACCTGGGATGATGAAGCCGGCGAAGTTGGTCAAGAAGGAGCCGGCAATGTTGAAGAAGATGAAGAAGAAGTAGAAACCGATGAGGCCAAGGAAAGCGTAAACCTTTGGCACTGAGGTTTGCTTCTCGAGGTTGTTGAGCATTGGGTACTTGGACAACTATTTGACCACGTTAGCTTTTTCCGTGTTGCTTGATTGTCCTGCAGCGGCTCAAAAGAGCTGCCTTAAAGCTCAAAGGACCAGATATGGACCCGATGATGCTCTTTGAGACTGGAAGAAGAGAATCGAGTGTTCATACCTCTTTGTCGATCAGCGAGATGTGCTGCTGAGCTTTATCTTGGAAGGACATCTTTGCGGTCGGTGAAGGGCAAAGAAGGGTGGGCTTGATTGGGTGTATGTGTCTGTGTCTGTGTCTGTTGATTGTTTACGGAGGATCTGAAAGTGCAGATGCAGATGGAGATGGGGGATGTCTAGATATGGAGATGTTGTTTTTGGAGAAAACAGAGCAGAGGAAGGATGAGGAGAGATGGAGGTGACGAGGACAGGAATGACGTCGAAAGTCAGTTTTGAAGCTCTGATGGTCAATTGGTGGGCATTTGGTGGGCTTATTTGTTTCGTTAAGCACAAGCTGAAGCACGAGCATGAGCAAGTACACAGTATGTAGCAACAAGAGTGGTGAAGCATTACCCGACTGAGTAAGGTTATGATACATATAACACATATAATATATGTAATACATATAATACTAATAATAAACAATAGGTACTGACTCGGCGGAATAGCTTTGGCCTATGGATGATGTGATTGGCTAGAAAATGGGCGCATAGCAATGGGTGCGTGTGGATGGCAGAACCAGAGGGAAGAACGGCGTAAGCGGCCGTAGCGGGCCCTTGAGTGGATCGTCCTAGGCTATATTTTGTTGCCCCATTGGGTAATATATTTGCTGGTCCGGGCCATCTACCGCAACGTCTTCCACAGAATTCTTCGATAAATTCAACTACCTGTATCAATATTAATACTTGTACTTACTCTATTATTGTCAGAGCTCCACCACTCCAAAGCTGTAAGCTCCCGGGCTTGGAGCTTAGAAAAGTCACGCCCGAGAATGGTGCTGACATAATCACGTGCATCTCTCAATTCCAGCCAATCAACATCCCTCACGTTGTTGCCTCGTCACCCCATAAGCCAGGCCTCTCTGTTTACTGTCGTTGTGTGTGTATTATGCAAAGAAAGACCGAGACTGAGACTGAGAAACAATCAAGTTCAACTCGAGGCTGACCGACGACAACACCTCAACTCTCTCCAGATCCCTCCTCAACACTGAGCGACCATTTGCCCGGCCATTCCATATCGACATCGACATCGACAGCTTGCCATTCATTGCTAGGCTATCATTACCATCATTCATCGAAAGGACTCGGCCTTCATTCAAATCCATACATCATTGTGTGTGCGCGCGACAAAACCCACCAGGTCGATTCCATCCAACGCTCATTCCGAACGACAATAACAACAACAAACCCGCTCCCCGAGATAAATATCAAACACTTCTACCCCCCTCCTCTCCACCTCCCCTCTCGTCCTGCGATGGATACGCTCGGTGAGTGAATTTTCTCGCTTCCTCATCTCTCAATCATCTCTTCATCTTTGTTGTGCAGTGAAAGCCAACAAATTGCGCTTAAATTACTTGCATGCCTTTGACAAGCTGCATCTTCCACAAACAACAGGACTGACCACCGCCCAAATCCAAATAGATCGCCCAGAATCGCGAACAGAAATGATACCAACAAAGACGCGATCGAGGTCCGATACGGCGACATCGGCCAAGGGCCGACGGAGGCCACAATCTCGTGCCTCCACCACAAGTATACACAGTATCGCAACCCAACAACTGGACCAATTGGCCGACCCCGGATTAGAGTATCATAAGGAATGGTATGAGAATGGACAACCTCTCGCACATCAACAATCCCACCGAGTATATCCACAAATGTCTCCAGATGCTATGGTTTTCCAATCACAACTTCAAAATCAGCGTGAATATGGTCTAGATCCAGCACTTGGTGCTGCCGTCAATCACAGTCTTGGATATTCCCAAGAGCCTCAATATAATGGACAACACCCTCAACAAATAATGCAAAAGGAACAGAGCTATGGAGAAGAGGAGAGCCATATATTGGATAATAGGAGTGAGGAGCAAGACGAAGTGGAATCGCAAGGACAGAACGGAATACCAAAAAAGCCATCCAAGTCAAGTGCAGCGAATGAACTGGAAATGAGACAACTCTTTCAAGCAAACAAGAACCGCAGCCTACCTGATATAGCGAGAGAACTCCACGGAAATGAAAGAGGGCCACAATCAGAACGAACGAGACAAGTGTTTGCCATGCTTTGGTGTGTAGAAACATTGCTGGCCACGTGATATTGAAGATGCTGACTTGTGATTCTTTAGGATCAATCTTGTATGCGACAAAGGAAAGGGTTCTGTACCTCGAGGACGAGTGTATGCAAATTACGTTTCTAGGTGTGCAACGGAGAGAGTTACTGTTCTGAATCCTGCCTCGTTTGGAAAGCTTGTCCGTGTACTTTTCCCAGGCCTCAAGACGCGTCGCCTTGGTGTTCGTGGCGAATCAAAATATCACTATGTGAACTTCAGTCTCAAAGAGGACCAAACCGATATTCCTGACAGTTCAATGGCACCCACAATGCAAAATTTCGACCCTCCCAGGTTCTCACAAACTATGAAGTAAGCCATCACATCATGTTCAATTCCAAGATATATACTTATTGTTTCCAGTTCCCAAACTTCCATGACTTCTGATCGCGCAGTCTTCCCTTCACCTGGCAACCACGCACGTCACTCTGAAGCTCCTGGTCAACGCTCTCATGAAGGTCTCATAAAACCTACCAGCCTCTATCACCAACCAGACGTCACAAGTCTTCACACTGTCGAAAACACAACAGGAAAGATGCCTCAACGATTACGATTCGCTGCTCCCAGTGAGATCTCTCAGGAATATGAGCCAATCTCGTTACCAAAGATCGAACCTTTCGTTCCTGCCAACACTGACCCCGATTCAGCTTCTGCGTTGACGGCTCTATATCGATCACATTGTACATCACTTGTTGAATGCATCCGTTTCTGCAAAGAGAAGACGTTTTTCCATCTTTTCACTTCATTCCATGGCACACTCACAATGCCGGTTCAAAAGCTCTTTGCTAATCCTGCGATTGCCCCGTGGATCGAGGAATGTGACTTTGTCATGTATCAAAAGATGATGCGTGTTGTCGCTCCCTTGACGCTTCAAGTAGCACCAAAACCAGTTCTTGATACCCTTCGCAACATCTCCGAGCGCCTCGTTCCTCATATTCGGGATTCTTTCCAAGGTCATCCTGCCCATGTCATTGCTGCCAAGATCGCACCAGCCACACTCTTTGCTGGATTATTAGACCGTGAGCTTCGTGTCAACTTGACAGCTCATGCCGCTGCCAATATGCTTGCGAATCCAGGCAATCGAGATCAGATGTATGAGGACTGGATTACTATGGTTAGGCCAAGAAAGGTTGCAGAGTGTGTTCCAACACGAGGCATGGATGATGTTGTCATGTTACTTGTTTCCGAAATGCGTGATCTCCTCGACCCAACTGCCGTGCCGTGGGAGATAGAGGGGCCCACTATTTATGGTGAGATGGCGATGCGCAACGGAAGACAGCCACAGGCAAACATCCATGCAGATTCTACAACTGAGAATGTGCTCGACAGATGGGTCGCATTCCTTACTAGTCTTCCAGCAAAGTTCTCATATGCAAGTCACGCCGAGATCGTCTGGTGTGTGCAGCGAGTCGGAACCAGCGCAATGAGAGATCTCACTCTCCAGCAAGGACAGAGTTTCGGTGCCTGGTGGGTCACCAAGTGCTGGCTCGACGAAATGATTTCTTTCATGGCCGAGCAGGGTGGTTTCATGGACTACAAAACTTCGAAAACGAGTCACCGCGAACAATTGACGTCCCAGCAGCAGATCCAACAGCGAAACTCCAACCAGTCAGGCGGTCGATACAACGGCAATGCCGATTTCTCATCCAGCGGAATGGGAGGTCCCGGCAATGGAGTCATTATTCATGGCCCGAACGGTGGCAGTGCCGGACCCATGGATGCCGTGTCCCAGGCGGCTATGAATGCTGCGGCCGGACATGATGATAGTGGAATCAGCATGCGCACACCTGATGACGATTACCCCATGGGCAAATTCGGCTTCGTCGGCGCTGATACGAGCATGATTGTTGGCAACGGTCTGCATATGGGATGAACGGTCTCGTTACACCTTCACAGAGAAGGGAAAAAAGATACCTTGGGCTCGCTACAGCCAAGGTCAACTTATAATGTTTGGAGTTATATTAGGTGGTGGGTGTTTGTGTGGTTGGCATGGAGTTCACGATGGAATGGGCGAGTGTTATTGAACGATTCATGAGGTGCTCTGTAGATCGATTCTTCTGTTCTCTTCTTCCTTTCCTTACCTTCCTCCTCCTTCTGGTGACTGAGCTCGAGCGTGTATATGGTTCGTGCTCGGCGTAGCCCCTCCTCCTCTTCTCTCTTCTTTCCTCATTGATCGATACACGCTTTCACTTTTTACGGGATTCTATCTCCTTTTTTTTTTTTGCCGTCAGATATAATCGGGGTGTGGAGGGTGGAATGATTGTTTCTCCTTTTCTCCTTCCTCTTTCTCTTATTCTTTCTCGCCTCTTTTCCTCCTCTCTTTCATTACCGTTTTCGTTGACAGTTTTGAACTTTTCTTCTTCTTTTTCTGCTTTCTTAGGGTCGAGTTAGGGGGTGGGAATGGATTGGATTGGATTGGATTGGATTGGATTGTCTGAGTGCTTCCGTGGGATGGGTCGGGGCGTTTGAGCGTGTGCATGTGCGTGTGCGTGGACTTGGGCTGGGCTGGGCTGGGTTGGGTTCGTGTGTACGGGACTTGTTGTATATGAGGGATGGGCACGGAATGATACCACCTTTACTTGTCTCTGTGCTTGTCATGTGCATGTATGCCGTGTCGATACGTCTCTTGATAGACATCGCATGGGTAATTGACCTTATTGCTAGTGGCGTAGTCCGCGACGTTGAGATTCGCTCTCCGTTCGGTATCCAAGACCATCAACATGAACACGGTATGAACATCAACACAGTATCAAAATTTGCAATCAATATTCATCTCCCTCACCCTAACAACACATCCGAATTACGGCCCCCGAATCCATCTCCTTCGAAAACTCACATAGTAGTTACCAAAACCCATCTATCAAGTACTGAAAGACTCAAGCAGCCCCCCCCCCCCCACCCTATTCCTTCACACGCTGCACAACAAGCTCACCCCAGCTCCCACAGCCTCGAGCTATCGACACCGCCCAACCTTACATATCATGAATGAGCAAGAGAGAGGTCAGCCCAGCCCGGCCTTTACATTCGGGACTGACCAAGTCAGTCGTCGAGCTTGTTAAAGGGTACGTGAGACGGGAAGTGTAGCATTTGCCGGCAAGACGGAAGGCAAGAGAGGGCTGGAAAAAGAGGAATGGTAGGGAAATGGTCCCTCACTGAAGGGCGCAGAGTCGACATCACCAGTACTCAATTCCATATAAACATAAACATACTCCACCACAGGAGCATAGCAAGCAAGCACAACAGACGAGGAAATGGTAATTTAAAGATCCATTAAGTCCACTAATGGACAAACGTAATCCAAATCCCCATTGCCATTGCCATTGCCATTGCCATTCCCGTTCCCTTATCCCACATCCCCCTCTCCCACGAGCAAGAAACCCTCCTCTTTTTGACGGCAAGCCCCTCCCATAAGTACAACACAGCAAGTAGGTGACGAGACCACCCTTTATTCCCTCAGGTATCTGAACAAAAAAAGCCTCCATCCCTCGCCCCATCCCAAGAAACCACCGCAACCCACCCCAACCAAGAATCATCCGAGACATAGAACCGTAGAACGTGAAGACACAAAAAGAAATAAGAAAAGAAAAGGAAGATAAAATGAAGATGTATTGGAAAAGTGGATATGAGGGAAGATGAGATGAGGACAAAATAACGTGGCTGAGCATATCCCGCTCAATATCCGAAGCCTTCTAATATGATGCCGCAAACAAACAACAACAAAGATCGCTATGGTATAGATTTTGGTGAAACACAAAAAACAAAACAAAACAAGAAGCCACTAAGCGGGGAAGGAGAAAGCGGTGCTTCAGCTCTTCCAGTAGGGGGCACGCTTGGCAGCATTCGGCGAGAGCGGGCTGAGATGTTGCGGTTCCATCTCGAGCTCGTCGGGGTTACCCACGGTGATGTGAGTGCGGGTAGTGCCCCTGTTCTTGCCGTCGAGGTCTGGCATCTCCCAGTTCTGCTGGAAGGACGAGGTGTTGTTGGTGTTGCCGCCGATGCCGTTCATGGTGAGGGTGGTGGGGACGGCGGGGGTCTGGGTGCGCGTGGGGTCGGTGATGTTGCTGACGCCGCTGAAGCGCGAGGAGAGGCGCGAGGCGATGCCCATGCCACGCGTCTTGCCTTCGTTCTTGGACCAGCCCATGCTGTCGTGGCTGTTGAGGTCCTCCGTGTCAAAGTTGTAATCGCGCCAGAAGTCGCGCTTGCCTCGTGCCGCTCGCTTGACCCAGCCTGGGAGGATGCCGCCGGACACCTTGTATGTCCAGTAGTCGGATTGTTCGTAGTCGTATGGGACGATGCGTCCTTGGCTGACCCAGGAAATGACGGCGGCAGTGGAGTTGAGCACAGCGTATGTGATGATGCCGGCAATGAGACCGTATGCGATGGAGTAGGTGAATGGCATGATTGCCAAGGTGACAAAGGCTGGGACGGAGTCTCCAATATAACGCCAGTTGATTTCTGTGCATGCACGAGCCATCATGGCTCCGACGAGAATGAGCGTGCAACCCGTAGCCCAGGCTGGAATTGATGCAAAGATAGGGGCAAAGAATACAGAGATGAAAAAGCAGAACCCGGTGACACAGGCGGTAATTCCAGTGGCTCCTCCCTCAGAGATACCCGCACCAGACTCGATGAAAGCTGTGACAGGAGGAGAGCCGAAAAGGGATCCAATCGTGATACCCAATGCGTCGACCATGTATGCAACAGCCGAACCCTCGAAATCTCCAGTATCTTCGTCGATAGCACCACAGAAGCGCGCCATGGAGTATAGTGTTCCAGTGCAGTCTAGAATGTCAACGTACAAGAAGGTTATCAATGCCAAGAAGAATTGACCGGCCTTGTCGCCAGTGATATTCCAATCTTGGGCGACCAGGATATGCTTGATTGGATGGAAGGCTACCACCTGCTTAAAGAATTCGAAAGATGTATCACCGACTTCGGTACGAGGGAAGTTGGTCACTGGTGTATCGCGTGGCCAAGAGATAATGGAGACAAGCAGGATTCCAGCAATGATGGCGCCCTTGACTCTGTACATCATGAGAAGAGCTGTGAAGATACCGCCACAGAATATACCGATCCACATAGTTGGATTACGCATCTGTCCATGAGTGCATACGCCGTCCACCATGTTGTCTGGGATACAGCCGGCAATTTGAACTGGGTCACTGGTGCCACCAGTAATAGCACCGATACCTGCACTGTAGGTGAGTCCGATCAAAGCCAGATAGAGACCAATACCAGCTCCACTGGCAATTTTCAGACTGGATGGAATGGCTCGAGCCAGCCACTGACGGAGACCGAGGATTGAAAGAGCGACGAAAATAAGACCTTCAACGAAGACAGCAGTAAGGGCCATTTCGTACGAGACTGGACCTGAGCCGTGATGTCCGACAACCTGAGTAGCAAAGTAAGCGTTCAGCCCCATTCCTGGAGCCAAAGCAATTGGCATGTTTGCAAAAGCACCCATGGCAAAACTAGTCAACGCAGCAATCGCCGATGTAGCAGTGACAAGATCCTGCGAAATTTCATTAACACACAGCGCGTAACCTGCATCATTGTCGCAATACGGATCCGCCTCAGTCCCAGCACAGACACAAGTTCCACCACAGTCTATCATCCAGTTAGTACCAACTCCTAATTTCGGGGTTGCAAAGCATATCTAGCATCAAGCTGTGATTGAAACAGCGATTCGCGAGTATTGGAGATTATTCGGGTCTTGACATGTGTTTATCAATGAAATATAAGCTTACCTGAAACAATGGAGGCATTGACAGAGATAATGTATGCCATAGCAAAAAAAGTGGCCAGGCCAGCTCTGACCTCTGTCAAGAACCTCGAACCCTTTCTCTCATATCTATGTCCTGAAAACTCCAGTCGAAATCGTCGGCCCACCCAGCTCTGGGCGACAGCCGTGTTGGTCTTCTCGGCCTATATGCTGGTCAGCACACGATTCCTCCATGGTGAGGCTTCCTTAGCATACCCAACCCATAACGAAGAAGTATTGATGTAGAGGCGATATTCAAGTGTTTATTAGATAGTGTCGGTATATGTTGAACTTCGATGAATGGTATTCCGGATACTATCAACGAAGATGAGATAATGAGTGAGAGACAGAGAGCGGATGCCGATTTCGTTCGTCTGTCAAATTTTTGAGGCGCGGATTAAGCCTTATCGTGTGGATGAGATATTTGAGGATGGTGAGCCAAGACAGAATATGCGTCTTCTGTACAGCTGAATATGCCGTGTCACCGTTAATGACAGCTTATTACGGCTCGTACAACACTTCGGCCTCCAACAAGGCAAATTTGATATGAGAAGGGCGAGGAATTTGAATAGGTAAGTAGTATGAAGGGTTGCTTCAATATTGTGAGTTTTTGGGGGGTGCTACCGGTAACACGTCGTCGGTGACAATGGATTGAAAGAACGTTGGATGATCGGTGGCTGATCACTACGGAGGGTCCGCACAGTTAGATAAATGAAGAATAAGCAGTGCAGATCGCGATCTAGCTACGGACTCAAGGCGGGTACTTGGAAGAGGAAGAAAGAGAAGAGAGAGAGAGAGAGGTCCAAGGGTGTATATACATGTACCTTGTAGTGAGTGATATGTAAGGAAGGGTTCCTGCCGCCGGCTCTACGCATACAGTAAGTAAGTACTCTACCACGTACATGCTCCGTAGAGTACATACAGTACATGTGCATTATGCTGCACGAGCATACAGTACACAGTGTTCAACGTCTAGGAGTACCAAGCAGACGCGGACAAGAAAGCGGACCAAGACCAAGACCAAGACCAGGACAAGGACTAGGACAAGGACTAGGACTAGGTCTAGGTCTAGTACCAGGGTCAGGAGGAGAAACTGAGATCAAGGGCTTGCTCGGTGTGATGGCTTAGATGGGGGGAGGTTTGCGGACTGAGACGAGCTCTTGATGTGGGCACCGATTCTTGGGATTTGAGGCGTTCTCGTTTGAGTAATGCTAGAGAGGCTGTACTTGTAAAGCGGATCTCGAAAGCAGACCTAGTCTGTGCTGGATGATGATGGGTAATATTAGGGTCGGGATGTGTAATGTAGTCTGGATGGCATCATGAAAGGTCATGAGCTTGAGCTTGAGCCTTTCCATATGTATTCTGGTGGATGGATTGAGTCGGAGGGAATATTGATGATAGAATTGATGATAGAATTGATAACAGGATTGATCATAGGAGTGGATATTTTCTCGACCTTTTTCTTTCGGAAGAGCCGTCGTGAATGTGGAGTTGTTCCGTAGACGGAGTGCGGTGACTGAAGGCATGGATACTTGTACATATATTAGTAGCATATGTATGCACGTGTTTATGATTTTCTAAGAATTAACAATTAATTGTATGTATCCTGCACATAGCACGAAAGGGTTGTAATCCGTATAGAACAATATCAATTCGAATTGATTTATTAATCTAATCTGATTTGATTTAATTTAATTTGTATTTATTACTCTCTTCATAGAACGATGAGACTCATACCCGTATACACATATATTTGTACAATCAACAGCTGGCAAAAACACGCATACCCACAGGCAGACAAACTCTGTCACTGCCGAGCATGTTGTACATATATTATATACAAGTACATACATTATGAATCCATCTCAATTCCCTTTTCGTATTGAGTGACGAGTGCATGAGAATCAAGTGCCCTCGAATCCCCTCGAATCCCCTCCGCTCTCCTCTGCTCTCCTCTGCTCTCCTCTGCTCTCCTCTGCTCTCCACATAGTCAAACTCTATCCATCTGTAGCTTTGCGTGCGCACGTGTCGAAGGGGTTCACCTCAGGTACCCGTATTCCGCAGAGCGCAAATCATAGACAACCGCGAGTAAACACTCTATTCTCGACATACCTACTTACTTACCACTCCACGTATTCGACCCTCTCATTCTCATGACATCCTCACTTGCAAACATCCATCTACGCCTTCAATCCTTCGTTCCACAAATCAGAGAGATAATTGAAAACACGACATTGCATTCGTAATTGCCACCCAACATCTCAATCGTCAAGCCTCATCGATTTTATGGAGAAACTCACGACGTCTAGGGTTTGGTAGGATAGCAGGCCGAGGGAACTGCTGCTCCCATCGGTACCTACGAACATTACTTGCAGTCTTCGGCGTCGCCTATGGCCTATGAAGGGCTTGCTGAGCTCTGCCATCTGGCAGGGGTGTAGCGACGACTCGGCCATTCATCATCGACTGCGGCTACGATGATATACAGCTCTGTACATCTATGTCTATGTGATCATCAGCATGAGGATACATTCATTCATTCATTCATTCATTTGGATCCGTGGTTTTGCTGTCTGAATCATGGCCTATTGATACATCTGGATATTTCTCAGTGACATCGCCATGTATCATGATGACCGGTGGACTCTGCTATCTGTACATGTCATTTGTCTTTTCCATGCGCCGATGCTCTTCTAGCTGAATGTCCGGTGCAAAGCTATCGTCGCGGTACTGCGGAAGGTAAAAACAGACGGTTTACTTGTACACGATGTATTAGGACATGGGTACAACGCATCACATTCACTGCATAGGTAAGGTAAGGTATCCGGTTGAGTTACAAATCTGCCGCGCCGGTCGTGGTACAGCAATAGATAGCAACAACAAGAACAACGACAACAACATCAACATCTATCAAACCAACATGACCAGCAACAAAATATCCTCAAATGCATAATCTCTTGATTGCTTCATGCTTGGATTGTACTCTATCCCATCGCACATGGCCGCAAAGCTACAGCAGACCCATGCGCCTTCCCTTCGATTCTTTCTCCTCAAAAGTGCCTGAGCTTGCGATTGGATCTTCCTGTATTACTCACGGCCCGCTCAACTGTCAGAGCTGCAGAGGTGCTTGGCTATCACAATTCTAAAGTGCGTCAAATTATCGATCAAATCTCAATCGGCACTTTGCACATGGCATCTACAGGACGTCACGTTCGAAGACAACATGTTTGTCTCACGAGTGCAAGCATGAGCAACTGAATTCCAACTGTTGAAGTCAAGCATGAAATATCATTGGACTAAGGTCTAGAAGACCTTCAAATCTCGATGAAGATTGATGGCGCCTGGGATACAGATCACTCTTCGATTCCTGCACAAAGCCTCTGTCTCGAGTAGGCAGGTCATCCAAATGGTGACAATATCCCTCACCCATATTCACAAGTACTAATATATCTATCTATTGATAACCCCCCTTCAGGCTCCAAAGAGTAAATACTCAAAGTGATCGTACGAGTACTCACTCTACTGCAAACCATCCATCGAAGTCGGTACATCGCGGCGACTCTCATCTTCACTCGGCGCCGGTCAATGAAGAACGTCCAAGACACCACTACACTGAGGCACTACTGTGCCGTGTCCATCTCCGTTGAAAGGAGCTCTGGATAGCGCATTGCTAGAACAATTTAGGAACATGTCCAGTGACAATCTTTCAAATTCTCTCATCGGTTTTACTATCCAAGCCGCTACTCAACGATTAGTGCTGTTGCGTGCAAAACCCTGGGTGCCCAGGTACCCATCAACGACCCAACTCTGCCCAGTGCCCGAATACTTTGGTCGTTATTCGCCAAGTACTTCGTACTCATCGTGTGTATGCACTTGTACCTGCAAGAGATCGCTCGTGCTATGGATACTCTATTCTCTTAAGCGATTCTGATGACCGTGGCCGTGGTCAGTCGCCGACCATTTTAACGAAAAAACCCACAGTGGGGGATACATGCGAGGGATCATCATCCTTCAGAGCCTGTGGGCATATTTACAGTAGTTCCTAGTGGCAGAGGTGCCGGGTGATCAATGACCGTGGGTGCGTGGTTTGCACCCCTTCCCTTCACCCCGGAGGAGAGCAAAGAAGCTTTGAGGGTTTTTCTGTGCTAAGTGGTTCTTGGTGGATCATGAATGGACATCAACTCACTCGACTCTCATTCTCAGTCACTTGTCCCATACTTGGCGTCATTTTCGATGTCCGAGGAGCCTCTCATCACGACATGCAAAATGCTAAACTCTGCACATGGCAGAAGATGTGTCTGTATGTATGCACTGCGTTACTTGGCATAAAAAAAGGGTAACATCCCGTAGATCTGGTTTGAGATCTACTTTCTTTTCTTCTGGTGCGTCATGCAGTTTCCTTCGGCACTGAATACATACTTAGCATAGGTAGTATCATGGAAGGTCAACGGCACATCGATCTTCCAATGCAACGTGATAATCGATGGTGTCGAAACGCGAAAGATGTTCGGAGCCGAGGAATGGGCTGGGCTGTCTCTTCTATGTATCAACCAACAACCCAGAGATCAGGATGGAACTCTTTGACCTTCTGGAGACACTCATCACACTTCACACTTCACACTTCACACTTCACATGTGCAGCCGTTTTCACCACGATGCAGGACAGACGGAGTTGAAACATACATGACTGAGATGACCCCTCTTACCGGAAATCCGAAAGTACGGAAGCAAGACTCCTCGACTCTCGAGGTCCTCCTTCTCGTCCTCATCCTCGTTTCTACGGAGTACATACCATACAGGTACATGCATCTCGTCGCATCTGTATGCAACGCCATCCTTTCGATGGAATTATCAGAGCGTGCATGCAATGCATACATGTACAGTATATACAAGTAGCAGTCACTCCACAATACAACATCACGCAGTTATAGAAGCGCAACATAAGGTTTCCACCAGGATGTATCGTGCTGTGTACTCTACTCCGTACATCATATAGAAGTTTCACAGTACATATCCATACCTAGGTAATACTGTCTCTCCATACTTATTGTACTGTCTCTATATCCCATACCCCATACCCATCCTCATATCCATACCAATACCAATACAATACCCATAGAACTTTCCACGAATCGTACCCGTCACCTTGCAAAGCATTGACCGCGCCCAGGGCCAGGCTTCGCATAGATGACTCTCTGGGGTGTACAAGTAGGAAGGAGATGGGATGGTCTACCTAGTATACTCATACCTAGCATATCCAAATGCAAATAAAGATGAAATTGAAATTGAAATTGGCATCGAAATTGAAATCGAAATCGAAATCGTCCGTGACGGCCAACCTTCCAGCCCCTCAACCGAAGCCTCCCTGCTCTTTTCAGAGTCGAGTCTCGTCGGGTCTAATCGCGTGTCTTCGGCTCAACATGCCTTTCCGATGGTCCTGGAGATGCCGTGGTGCTGTTATTGCTGTTGTTGTGTGCTTATGCGGTGCTGCCGTGGGGGATGTGAAGGGCTTGAAGACTGAGGAATTGGGGACTCGGGGAAGTCTTGTTGAAGACATAGGTACACACTGTATGTACAATACAATACAATACAATACAATACAATACCATGGATAGGTAGGTAGGTTTGCTGCTGAATACCGGTGGGATTAACTTCCGGGAGGGAGGGAGGGAGGGAGGAAGGGGGAAATCGATTGAGTTTTCTTTTCTTTTCTTTCGTCGTTCGTTTTTATGTTTTTACGAGGGTGGATTTGGGTTTCTGTTCTGTAGGGAATACCTTGACTTTGGTTATGATGTGTATTGTAACAATATTATTGCTGTTTTGTGCGTGTAAGTACTGTCGCAAGACTAGTTGACTTGAAAGGTAAAGGGACAGGGACGGCATGGATTGATGTGCGTGTACAAGGTGTAGATTATGTCGTATTGCGTACTTTATAATTCGTAGTTGTGATATAATTCACAATTACAAAATAATATACAAGTACAGATGAAGTACAGATGCCGCGTTGTGAAGATCGTCTTCTCCTATCCACGCTCGAGCTTCTTCTGCTCAAGTACCTTACCTATGGAGTTGCACCTCGCTACCCCATGATGTATCACGAAGGAGAAGACAATTATGATCATCTTATCATCATCATCATCATCATCGTCGTCATCACCATCCTTCTCCTCTTCACCTCCAACGCTCATCATTCCAACTGAGACTCACAAGCTCATAGTAATAGGTGAACTCGCTGAAGCAAAAGCAGAAGCATAAGCATAAGCCAAAGCCAAAGCCAAATCAAGAAGACTAAATGGCCCTCACCATCCCAACATTAACCCCACAACGATCAACATGAGGTCTCAGAAGTACAACACACGACGACAATCTCATCTCTCATCTCTCATCAGCGACACTAAAGAAATTCAATTCCAACTTGAGACTTCCCTACCTACTCGTTCTCGTACGGTCCTCATCCATTTATCCCTTGTTCATACGCAATTCAAATCCCACTCCGCACAATAGGTACGTACAACAGACAAGACACCCCCTCTCCCGTTCTCTTTGCACAAAATGGCCCACCTGTATACAAGTACCACATCTACCTCGTTCAAGTGACCATTCTACCATGTCTGAGGCGCGCACGCACATACATAAGTACATGCCTAGGACATAACCGTAATGGTCATCACTCATCACCGCCCCAGGCGCCATCACGGCCTTGAGGCTGTCTGACGGCGGAAGAAGAGATCGATAGGTACATGGACGCGTAGCCAGGCACAAGTGTGCTGCGCCGTACATAGACTGTGTACCTGGATGTGGCCCGCTGTCAGGAGGTCTGTTGGTTGTTCGTTCATTCAGTTAGCTGTGCAAGTCGAGGACTCTAGTGGACAGTAGCTTCTGGAGGAGACTGATGCTGCGCCAGTAACATTGTAAATAGGTACATGCGTCTGGCATCGAGGAGCCCCCTTTTTGCCGTCGTTCATCGTTGATGGTTCATCGCTGGTGGCTGATGGTTGATGGTTGATGGCTGGTCGTGGCGCCTCATTCGTTAGTCGTCAGTCAATTAATTAGGGCTGGTTCGGTGCGATGGCCGGCGTTGAACGGCGTTGATGTTGGTGCATGGGGATTTATTCTTTCTGTCATGAGGGCATATACATGTACACACAGTGAGAAGGTCGAGGATAATATTGCATGTATTATTGCATGTATTGAGTTTTAAATGTATTATTTCCATTATTTCCATTATTTCTGTCTGTACAAGTATTTCCATCCATCCATCCCTCAAACTTCGTCGCTTTTCCCTGAATATATGTGTCCAAGTACACGATAAAGGAGCCAGAGGCCGGGCATGGGGAGAATGCACGCTCCACTATATACAAGCATCAGTAACTCAGACCTTATTCCAATGAGCTCCACTGTGATCGCCCCGAATATTGGGAAATTCAATGGACAAGGGATATGAGCAGTGGTATAGACGTAGACCAAAGATGGGGGACTTTTCACTCCTTGAACTACGCAGTCAAAATACCCAAAGTCAAGCATCACCATCTACTCACCCCTCTCCACACAGCAAGAGATGAAGTCAGCGCATCGAATCTCACCCGCAGCAGTCAACAACACTCACAAACTGGCGCAATTCATGAACCGACCAAGCTCATACCCGCACAAACCAAACCCCCTCACTTCTCATCTCATACCCACCAAGTAAAGCATCCCTCTCCCCCTCCTCGGCAAGCCGCCCGAGCGAGACCCAGTCCTCACCGACCATCCGGGCCGGGTAGCAGCCCCCTACCGCGTGCTCGCGCCAAGATGGGGTTTCAGGGTAATCTGAGGGGGGGGTATGGTTGCAGGTTGCTTTGCTCCGCGTGAGGGGTTGCGGCGGACGGGAAGGGTAGAGGGTAGAGGGTAGAGGGAGGGTGTGTGTCAGGTATGTTCGGGCTTCTGGAGGTGGTGGGGGGTGCTTGGGTTGGGAGTTGGGGTTATAGGAGGAAGGGAGGAAGGGATGATGAGAGGAGTGATGGATATGGATATGGATATGGATAGGTATGGATTGGGGTGAGAGGTGAGTATGCGGTGACGAGTTGAGTTGAGTTGAGTAGAGGTGTATGGATGCTGATTCAAGTGACAGAATACACATATTGTCCATGCCGGCTTCTATGGCAACTATCAATAACCTCACAGTACAACAGCCCAATTCCACATTCACACCCCCCACCCCAAAAGCCTATTTCTCTCTAACTAGCACCACCTACCTCCCACAATTCATACCTCCGTCTCCGTCTCCCTCTCTCACAAATCCAAGCCCCTCAACCTCACCCATAACCCAAACACCCCCTTCACCCATCCCCATCAACTAACCCCTTTCTCACTGTAACCAACCACCTACCCCCCCCACAAGCAATCTAGCGCCCACCACTCCTCACAAGCTTACGTGCAACATAACGCCTGGTCCGAACGCGCACATGGCGCGACACAGCGCATCAACAGCGCCCACAGCCGTAGACGGCATGGAAAGCAAGCGCATGTCATTCGGGTTCAGGTAATCGGCACTGCGGTTCTCGATGTGTGTATTGCGGGTGTGATTCGGATATTCTGAAGTATTAGGGAGAGGAGATTGGGAGGGAAGTGCCGCTGAGGGGATTGCAGGGATTGCAGGGATTCGGGGATTCAGGGCTGGGATATGGCTGTGAGGGACTATAGGGGATGTGGTTGTCGGAGAGGAGAAGAGGGTAGGTTTGTTCGAGATGGAATAGGGAGAGCTTGATTGATTGTTGGGTTTGTGCTTTACTTGCGTTTGTGTTTGGGGATTCCTTTCTGCTTTGCTCTGTTTACGCTATGGATTGATGGTATGGACACTTCAAGAGTGCAAATATACTGTACATTCTGTTGTTTTGTGTATATATGCGTACATTTATGCGGATTTCAGATGCTGTCTGTTTTTTCCCGCATGCATCGGGAGTCAGATAAGGGACAATAGAATAATTTCCCCCTTGAGACTGTAGTCAACACTTTTCAAGAGACTTTTGACACTTGGGGTTGGAGCTTGGAAAGTGTTTTACAAGCAACTGCAAATAATACTGTCGAGTATTTCAGAAGAGATACTCAAATAGTTGTCAGGGGCATAGTCTGGAAGAAAGCTAGTAACTTAGGGTTTAAGGTCAAAGAGGAGCATATATAGTAGAATAGAGGATAGCAACTAATTGCTATCGCATATTGAAGGGACTTTCGATGTTACATTCAACTCAAGTTGTATATTAGCTAGCAAAATATCACTACTCTTTCTAGGCCTCTTGAATAGTACACCTTGTTATATTTCTTAAACTCTTGCTACCTTTGTTACTTGACTTTTGTTTGATATTACTATATGTATATACTATTATATTATTAGCCTACAAAATATATTTGTACAATCAATAATAGGACTATAAGACTATTCTATTTAAGCAACAATATACTCTAATTTGTTACCTATCTTTTTAGAGCTAAGTATAGATACAACTTATTTAATAAGATATATACCTACTCTACCAAGTAAAAAGAACTACTAAGAAAAATTAATAAGCTAACAACATTAAAGCCTAGATACTAACCTTGGATAATTAATCCCTTTCTATCTACTCCTACTTTACTTACTAGAATACCTTATATACTATTGTAAGCTTATTATAATTATAGTTATATTTATATTATATCCTTACTACTAGGTAGTATTAAAGTATAGGCTTCTTAGTAGGATAAATATACTAGTAGGATATTTAAAGAAGTAAGGGCTCTCTAGTAACTAGATTAAGTAGCTATTAGTATTAAAGTATATAACTAAATACTAGGATTAA